>CM026397.1:87358629-87450667 GCA_014843695.1 Archivesica marissinica | reverse complement strand
ATTCATGTCCGTGGTTGAATGCATACAGGTCTATGTGATATATTCATGTCCTTGGTTGAATGCATACAGGTCTATGTGATATATTCATGTCCGTGGTTGAATGCATACAGGTCTATGTGATATATTCATGTCCTTGGTTGAATGCATACAGGTCTATGCGATATATTCATGTCCTTGGTTGAATGCATACAGGTCTATGTGATATATTCATGTCCTTGGTTGAATGCATACAGGTCTATGTGATATATTCATGTCCCTGGTTGAATGCATACAGGTCTATGTGATATATTCATGTCCTTGGTTGAATGCATACAGGTCTATGTGATATATTCATGTCCTTGGTTGAATGCATACAGGTCTATGTGATATATTCATGTTCCTGGTTGAATGCATACAGGTCTATGTGATATATTCATGTCCTTGGTTGAATGCATACAGGTCTATGTGATATATTCATGTCCCTGGTTGAATGCATACAGGTCTATGCGATATATTCATGTCCTTGGTTGAATGCATACAGGTCTATGTGATATATTCATGTCCCTGGTTGAATGCATACAGGTCTATGTGATATATTCATGTCCTTGGTTGAATGCATACAGGTCTATGTGATATATTCATGTCCCTGGTTGAATGCATACAGGTCTATGTGATATATTCATGTCCTTGGTTGAATGCATACAGGTCTATGTGATATATTCATGTTCCTGGTTGAATGCATACAGGTCTATGTGATATATTCATGTCCTTGGTTGAATGCATACAGGTCTATGTGATATATTCATGTCCTTGGTTGAATGCATACAGGCATATGTGATATAGTCATGTCCCTGGTTGAATGCATACAGTTCTATGTGATATATTCATGTCCTTGGTTGAATGCATACAGGCATAATTATGTGATATATTCATGTCCCTGGTTGAATGCATACAGGTATATGTGATATATTCATGTCCTGGTTGAATGCATACAGTTCTATGCGATACATTCATGTCCTTGGTTGAATGCATACAGGTATATGTGATGTATTCATGTCCGTGGTTGAATGCATACAGTATATGTGATATATTCATGTCCCTGGTTGAATGCATACAGTTCTATGCGATATATTCATGTCCTTGTTGAATGCATACAGTTCTATGTGATATATTCATGTCCTTGGTTGAATGCATACAGGTCTATGTGATATATTCATGTCCTTGGTTGAATGCATACAGGTATATGTGATATATTCATGTCCCTGGTTGAATGCATACAGTTCTATGTGATATATTCATGTCCTTGGTTGAATGCATACAGTTCTATGTGATATATTCATGTCCTTGGTTGAATGCATACACGTTTATGTGATATATTCATGTCCCTGGTTGAATGCATACAGGTATATGTGATATATTCATGTCCCTGGTTGAATGCATACAGTTCTATGCGATATATTCATGTCCTTGGTTGAATGCATACAGGTATATGTGATGTATTCATGTCCGTGGTTGAATGCATACAGGTATATGTGATATATTCATGTCCCTGGTTGAATGCATACAGTTCTATGCGATATATATTCATGTCCTTGGTTGAATGCATACAGGTATATGTGATGTATTCATGTCTGTGGTTGAATGCATACAGGTCTATGTATATTCATGTCCTTGGTTGAATGCATACAGGTCCATGTGATATATTCATGTCATTGGTTGAATGCATACAGGTCTATGTGATATATTCATGTCCTTGGTTGAAGCCATAGAGATCTATGGATATATACATGTCCGTGGTTGAATGCATACAGGTCCATGTGATATATTCATGTCCTTGGTTGAATGTATACAGGTCCATGTGATATATTCATGTCCCTGACTGAATGCATACAGGTATATGTGATGTATTCATGTCCGTGGTTGAATGCATACAGTTGTATGTGATATATTCATGTCCTTGGTTGAATGCATACAGTTCTATGTGATATATGCATGTCCTTGGTTGAATGCATACTGGCATATGTGATATATTCATGTCCCTGGTTGAATGCATACAGTTCTATGTGATATATTCATGTCCTTGGTTGAATGCATACAGGCATAATTATGTGATATATTCATGTCCCTGGTTGAATGCATACAGGTATATGCGATATATTCATGTCCCTGGTTGAATGCATACAGTTCTATGCGATATATATTCATGTCCTTGGTTGAATGCATACAGGTATATGTGATGTATTCATGTCCGTGGTTGAATGCATACAGGTATATGTGATATATTCATGTCCCTGGTTGAATGCATACAGTTCTATGCGATATATATTCATGTCCTTGGTTGAATGCATACAGGTATATGTGATGTATTCATGTCCGTGGTTGAATGCATACAGGTCTATGTGATATATTCATGTCCTTGGTTGAATGCATACAGGTCTATGTGATATATTCATGTCCTTGGTTGAATGCATACAGGTCTATGTGATATATTCATGTCCTTGGTTGAATGCATACAGGTCTATGTGATATATTCATGTCCTTGGTTGAATGCATACAGGTCTATGTGATATATTCATGTCCTTGGTTGAATGCATACAGGTCTATGTGATATATTCATGTCCCTGGTTGAATGCATACAGGTCTATGTGATATATTCATGTCCTTGGTTGAATGCATACAGGTCTATGTGATATATTCATGTCCTTGGTTGAATGCATACAGGTTATGTGATATATTCATGTCCCTGGTTGAATGCATACAGTTCTATGTGATATATTCATGTCCTGGTTGAATGCATACAGTTATGTGATATATTCATGTCCCTGGTTGAATGCATACAGTTCTATGTGATATATTCATGTCCCTGGTTGAATGCATACAGTTCTATGTGATATATTCATGTCCCTGGTTGAATGCATACAGGTCTATGTGATATATTCATGTCCTTGGTTGAATGCATACAGGTCTATGTGATATATTCATGTCCTTGGTTGAATGCATACAGGTCTATGTGATATATTCATGTCCCTGGTTGAATGCATACAGGTCTATGTGATATATTCATGTCCTTGGTTGAATGCATACAGGTCTATGTGATATATTCATGTCCTTGGTTGAATGCATACAGGTTTATGTGATATATTCATGTCCTTGGTTGAATGCATACAGGTCTATGCGATATATTCATGTCCCTGGTTGAATGCATACAGGTCTATGTGATATATTCATGTCCCTGGTTGAATGCATACAGGTCTATGTGATATATTCATGTCCTTGGTTGAATGCATACAGGTCTATGTGATATATTCATGTCCCTGGTTGAATGCATACAGGTCTATGTGATATATTCATGTCCTTGGTTGAATGCATACAGTTGTATGTGATATATTCATGTCCCTGGTTGAATGCATACAGTTCTATGTGATATATTCATGTCCCTGGTTGAATGCATACAGTTCTATGTGATATATTCATGTCCCTGGTTGAATGCATACAGGTCTATGTGATATATTCATGTCCTTGGTTGAATGCATACAGTTCTATGTGATATATTCATGTCCCTGGTTGAATGCATACAGTTCTATGTGATATATTCATGTCCCTGGTTGAATGCATACAGTTCTATGTGATATATTCATGTCCTTGGTTGAATGCATACAGGTTTATGTGATATATTCATGTCCCTGGTTGAATGCATACAGGTCTATGTGATATATTCATGTCCTTGGTTGAATGCATACAGGTCTATGTGATATATTCATGTCCCTGGTTGAATGCATACAGGTCTATGTGATATATTCATGTCCTTGGTTGAATGCATACAGTTCTATGTGATATATTCATGTCCTTGGTTGAATGCATACAGGTCTATGTGATATATTCATGTCCTTGGTTGAATGCATACAGGTCTATGTGATATATTCATGTCCTTGGTTGAATGCATACAGGTCTATGTGATATATTCATGTCCCTGGTTGAATGCATACAGTTCTATGTGATATATTCATGTCCTTGGTTGAATGCATACAGTTCTATGTGATATATTCATGTCCTTGGTTGAATGCATACAGTTTATGTGATATATTCATGTCCTGGTTGAATGCATACAGGTTATGTGATATATTCATGTCCCTGGTTGAATGCATACAGGTATATGTGATATATTCATGTCCCTGGTTGAATGCATACAGTTCTATGCGATATACATTCATGTCCTTGGTTGAATGCATACAGGTATATGTGATGTATTCATGTCCGTGGTTGAATGCATACAGGTATATGTGATATATTCATGTCCCTGGTTGAATGCATACAGTTCTATGCGATATATATTCATGTCCTTGGTTGAATGCATACAGGTATATGTGATGTATTCATGTCTGTGGTTGAATGCATACAGGTCTATGCGATATATTCATGTCCTTGGTTGAATGCATACAGGTCCATGTGATATATTCATGTCATTGGTTGAATGCATACAGGTCTATGTGATATATTCATGTCCTTGGTTGAAGCCATAGAGATCTATGGATATATACATGTCCGTGGTTGAATGCATACAGGTCCATGTGATATATTCATGTCCTTGGTTGAATGTATACAGGTCCATGTGATATATTCATGTCCCTGACTGAATGCATACAGGTATATGTGATGTATTCATGTCCGTGGTTGAATGCATACAGTTGTATGTGATATATTCATGTCCTTGGTTGAATGCATACAGTTCTATGTGATATATGCATGTCCTTGGTTGAATGCATACTGGCATATGTGATATAGTCATGTCCCTGGTTGAATGCATACAGTTCTATGTGATATATTCATGTCCTTGGTTGAATGCATACAGGCATAATTATGTGATATATTCATGTCCCTGGTTGAATGCATACAGGTATATGCGATATATTCATGTCCCTGGTTGAATGCATACAGTTCTATGCGATATATATTCATGTCCTTGGTTGAATGCATACAGGTATATGTGATGTATTCATGTCCGTGGTTGAATGCATACAGGTATATGTGATATATTCATGTCCCTGGTTGAATGCATACAGTTCTATGCGATATATATTCATGTCCTTGGTTGAATGCATACAGGTATATGTGATGTATTCATGTCCGTGGTTGAATGCATACAGGTCTATGTGATATATTCATGTCCTTGGTTGAATGCATACAGGTCTATGTGATATATTCATGTCCGTGGTTGAATGCATACAGGTCTATGTGATATATTCATGTCCTTGGTTGAATGCATACAGGTCTATGTGATATATTCATGTCCTTGGTTGAATGCATACAGGTCTATGTGATATATTCATGTCCTTGGTTGAATGCATACAGGTCTATGTGATATATTCATGTTCCTGGTTGAATGCATACAGGTCTATATGATATATTCATGTCCTTGGTTGAATGCATACAGGTCTATGTGATATATTCATGTCCTTGGTTGAATGCATACAGGTGTATGTGATATATTCATGTCCCTGGTTGAATGCATACAGTTCTATGTGATATATTCATGTCCCTGGTTGAATGCATACAGGTCTATGTGATATATTCATGTCCCTGGTTGAATGCATACAGGTCTATGTGATATATTCATGTCCCTGGTTGAATGCATACAGTTCTATGCGATATATTCATGTCCTTGGTTGAATGCATACAGGTATATGTGATGTATTCATGTCCGTGGTTGAATGCATACAGGTATATGTGATATATTCATGTCCCTGGTTGAATGCATACAGTTCTATGCGATATATATTCATGTCCTTGGTTGAATGCATACAGGTATATGTGATGTATTCATGTCTGTGGTTGAATGCATACAGGTCTATGCGATATATTCATGTCCTTGGTTGAATGCATACAGGTCCATGTGATATATTCATGTCATTGGTTGAATGCATACAGGTCTATGTGATATATTCATGTCCTTGGTTGAAGCCATAGAGATCTATGGATATATACATGTCCGTGGTTGAATGCATACAGGTCCATGTGATATATTCATGTCCTTGGTTGAATGTATACAGGTCCATGTGATATATTCATGTCCCTGACTGAATGCATACAGGTATATGTGATGTATTCATGTCCGTGGTTGAATGCATACAGTTGTATGTGATATATTCATGTCCTTGGTTGAATGCATACAGTTCTATGTGATATATGCATGTCCTTGGTTGAATGCATACTGGCATATGTGATATAGTCATGTCCCTGGTTGAATGCATACAGTTCTATGTGATATATTCATGTCCTTGGTTGAATGCATACAGGCATAATTATGTGATATATTCATGTCCCTGGTTGAATGCATACAGGTATATGCGATATATTCATGTCCCTGGTTGAATGCATACAGTTCTATGCGATATATTCATGTCCTTGGTTGAATGCATACAGGTATATGTGATGTATTCATGTCCGTGGTTGAATGCATACAGGTATATGTGATATATTCATGTCCCTGGTTGAATGCATACAGTTCTATGCGATATATTCATGTCCTTGGTTGAATGCATACAGGTATATGTGATGTATTCATGTCCGTGGTTGAATGCATACAGGTCTATGTGATATATTCATGTCCCTGGTTGAATGCATACAGGTCTATGTGATATATTCATGTCCTGGTTGAATGCATACAGGTCTATGTGATATATTCATGTCCTTGGTTGAATGCATACAGGTCTATGTGATATATTCATGTCCTTGGTTGAATGCATACAGTTCTATGTGATATATTCATGTCCTTGGTTGAATGCATACAGTTCTATGTGATATATTCATGTCCTTGGTTGAATGCATACAGGTCTATGTGATATATTCATGTCCTTGGTTGAATGCATACAGGTCTATGTGATATATTCATGTTCCTGGTTGAATGCATACAGGTCTATATGATATATTCATGTCCTTGGTTGAATGCATACAGGTCTATGTGATATATTCATGTCCTTGGTTGAATGCATACAGGTCTATGTGATATATTCATGTCCCTGGTTGAATGCATACAGTTCTATGTGATATATTCATGTCCTTGGTTGAATGCATACAGGCATAATTATGTGATATATTCATGTCCCTGGTTGAATGCATACAGGTATATGTGATATATTCATGTCCCTGGTTGAATGCATACAGTTCTATGCGATATACATTCATGTCCTTGGTTGAATGCATACAGGTATATGTGATGTATTCATGTCCGTGGTTGAATGCATACAGGTATATGTGATATATTCATGTCCCTGGTTGAATGCATACAGTTCTATGCGATATATATTCATGTCCTTGGTTGAATGCATACAGGTATATGTGATGTATTCATGTCTGTGGTTGAATGCATACAGGTCTATGCGATATATTCATGTCCTTGGTTGAATGCATACAGGTCCATGTGATATATTCATGTCATTGGTTGAATGCATACAGGTCTATGTGATATATTCATGTCCTTGGTTGAAGCCATAGAGATCTATGGATATATACATGTCCGTGGTTGAATGCATACAGGTCCATGTGATATATTCATGTCCTTGGTTGAATGTATACAGGTCCATGTGATATATTCATGTCCCTGACTGAATGCATACAGGTATATGTGATGTATTCATGTCCGTGGTTGAATGCATACAGTTGTATGTGATATATTCATGTCCTTGGTTGAATGCATACAGTTCTATGTGATATATGCATGTCCTTGGTTGAATGCATACTGGCATATGTGATATAGTCATGTCCCTGGTTGAATGCATACAGTTCTATGTGATATATTCATGTCCTTGGTTGAATGCATACAGGCATAATTATGTGATATATTCATGTCCCTGGTTGAATGCATACAGGTATATGCGATATATTCATGTCCCTGGTTGAATGCATACAGTTCTATGCGATATATATTCATGTCCTTGGTTGAATGCATACAGGTATATGTGATGTATTCATGTCCGTGGTTGAATGCATACAGGTATATGTGATATATTCATGTCCCTGGTTGAATGCATACAGTTCTATGCGATATATATTCATGTCCTTGGTTGAATGCATACAGGTATATGTGATGTATTCATGTCCGTGGTTGAATGCATACAGGTCTATGTGATATATTCATGTCCTTGGTTGAATGCATACAGGTCTATGTGATATATTCATGTCCGTGGTTGAATGCATACAGGTCTATGTGATATATTCATGTCCTTGGTTGAATGCATACAGTTCTATGTGATATATTCATGTCCGTGGTTGAATGCATACAGTTCTATGTGATATATGCATGTCCTTGGTTGAATGCATACAGGTCTATGCGATATATTCATGTCCTTGGTTGAATGCATACAGGTCTATGTGATGTATTCATGTCCGTGGTTGAATGCATACAGGTCTATGTGATATATTCATGTCCCTGGTTGAATGCATACAGGTCTATGTGATATATTCATGTCCGTGGTTGAATGCATACAGGTCTATGTGATATATTCATGTCCCTGGTTGAATGCATACAGGTCTATATGATATATTCATGTCCTTGGTTGAATGCATACAGGTCTATGTGATATATTCATGTCCTTGGTTGAATGCATATAGGTCTATGTGATATATTCATGTTCCTGGTTGAATGCATACAGGTCTATGCGATATATTCATGTCCTTGGTTGAATGCATACAGGTCTATGTGATATATTCATGTTCCTGGTTGAATGCATACAGGTCTATGCGATATATTCATGTCCTTGGTTGAATGCATACAGGTCTATGTGATATATTCATGTTCCTGGTTGAATGCATACAGGTCTATGCGATATATTCATGTCCTTGGTTGAATGCATACAGGTCTATGTGATATATTCATGTTCCTGGTTGAATGCATACAGGTCTATGTGATATATTCATGTCCTTGGTTGAATGCATACAGGTCTATGTGATATATTCATGTTCCTGGTTGAATGCATACAGGTCTATGTGATATATTCATGTCCTTGGTTGAATGCATACAGGTCTATGTGATATATTCATGTCCTTGGTTGAATGCATACAGTTGTATGTGATATATGCATATCCTTGGTTGAATGCATACAGGTCTATGTGATATATTCATGTCCGTGGTTGAATGCATACAGTTGTATGTGATATATTCATGTCCTTGGTTGAATGCATACAGTTCTATGTGATATATGCATGTCCTTGGTTGAATGCATACAGGTATATTTGATATATTCATGTCCTTGGTTGAATGCATACAGTTCTATGTGATATATGCATGTCCCTGGTTGAATGCATACAGTAGCCTGGGTTCCAGTCTGTCGATTTTTGACAACCTGGGGAAACTTGATTTCCAAATGTAACGCCACCTACATTACACACATGTATTCTAGGGTGTTGATTGAATGACACTCTTATCTGCAAGATCACTAAAAATAGAAACGGAATATTTTCGTATATCACCGAACAGACACGATCATTTCCGAAAATACACGAATGCTCCCGTAGCCTCATTTACATTGCATAGTTGTGTCAATATATAATTTCACGTTTCTGTGTTATATCGACGAGATGGCGGCCAATTATAGTTTTATCAACATTGCAGTGCCTCGCTTTCGATTCAAGTATGTCATTAATTAAGTCACGTGCTAATAGGCCTATTAATAGGAGGATTAATGATAATCAATTATTACACAGAATACCCCCCAAGTTTCCCCAGGCGTTGATATTATCAGAAACTCAACACAGACCAATTAATGGTCTCGGTGTTAAGATATATTTATATGACTTACCAGGCAAAATAGATCGACGCATGTTCCCAGGCTATGCATACAGGTGTATGTGATGTATTCCCATCCTTTGCTGAATGCATACAGGTGTATGTGATGTATTCCCATCCTTGGCTGAATGCATACAGGTCCATGTGATCTATTTCTGTCCTTGGCTGAATGCCTACAGGTGTATTTGATCATTAAAATGCGTTTCAAGAGTGCACCATCGGCGTACTAGGAATCAGAGGCGTTTGCTTTTCCTCTCAGACAACCATACCTTCGGTGTTCAATTCAGTAGTCGGGCCTGCAAATTCGGCCCTGGTGAAATCTTCCAATTGTGTTCCCGTCTGCCTAGTTCGATAATCATCTAGTATACATAGAGTGGGAGCCAGTTTTTGAATATAGGGTATATTTGAGTGGAACTAAGTTTGAAAAATATCTGGTATAACTAGAGTGTGACCCAGCATTTAAAGAACATCTGGTATACATCGATTGGCACCCAGATTGCAGATCATTTGGTATACATAAAGTATGACCCAGTTTGAGGAACATCGGGTATCTATTGAGAGCCCTAGAGTGAGAACAAAATGTTTACCCACGATGAGTGATCACAATTACACATACGACCTAAACACAACATAAACACGACATAAACACAACAAACACGACCTAAACACAACAAACACGACCTAACCACAACAAACACGACCTAAACACAACAAACACGACCTAAACACAACAAACACGCCAATTATAGCTTCAGATCTTAGTTTTTAATTGTTGGTTTTGCATTTTGTATTCTCCTGACATTGTATATATTTAAAAGGAAAACTTTCTTAAAAAAGCTGTTAAAAGAAACAATGTAGATATTGTAGATAACTGACAATTTCTATTAATACTTTGGGGATAAAATACATTAATTAAATAGTTCATGAAAACTAACTGACATTATCCGTATTTAGGACAAAGTAGTTCATTAAAATTACTGACAACTTCTATCAGTATTTAGGGATAAAATATAGTTCATTAAAATTAACAGATATATTTAAATACGTAATTAAACATAAGTGGAAACTTCTACCGGTCTGCGTGGTTAATTCCTATTAAACAGAACTCAAAATAGTCTTTATTCGCTGATAAATAACGGAAAGCCAAATAATATTTCTTAATTGAACCGCCGCAGAATACAAAACAGAGGGACGGTACTGCCCGGTAATAAACCTTTGTGAACACACGAAATTAACGACATTTGATCTGCAGGTTTTCCCAAATTTGGGTCTGAATTGAATTTAATATTTAAAATCTGGGTTGATACTCGAATTTAATGTCATTTACAAAGCAGTCCACATTTTGCATTATGGTAAAACCATCGGGTGAAAGAAATTTGGGCAGTCTCCAGGGGTATGATGATGAATTGTGAGTGGAATACTGCAAGGTGGCACATGTATGGCTGTAGAATAGAGATAGCCATCTTGGCACACACTCAGTTATTATACCTAACTATATATAAATGTACAAATATTACAGCTTATTTTTACAATATCTTTAAAAGTACAAAAATAACAGATAATAATAAAGAACTATAAAATGAACAGACACACTGACATGTATATTATATATATGCATAAAATGACCAAGCAATAACTGAAAAATCACCCAAGTTTAGAAATATGTGAGAGAGTAAAACTGCATTACATAGCACCTTATACCGAGAATTAGTCTTCATGGTCTACAACTCTCCTCGTGTCACAAAAACTAGATTCAAACAATGGAAAAGTGGCCAATTATGAAAAAAGGCTGTTACAGATCAATATGTCATCTAAATAAGCACAATTTGCTATTATTTGGTTTCAATTTAAAGCTGATATTATTGGTTACTATGGTAATAAAAACATGTTTTAGCACATAAAACTATACTTTTATGAAATCAATGAAATTAATAATGTCCTAAAATAGCAAACCTACACTGTCTCAACTCTTGGTGGTATACTTTGGCCTTCAGTACCGGTATATAGAAAGTGTTCTGTATAGTTACAAAGCCTTGAATTTCCTTATTTATGTGAACTACGTTAGCTATATAGCAAGTATAACAAAGATATGGTTATTCATGAGTGTATGTCTGTCTATTAATTATTTAGAATGATGTTTGATGGAAATCAGTCGGTTGTGTTATGTGGACTTGTGTTGTATTGTTAGTTATATATCGAATGCACAGGAACTACTAGTTAACTACAACTCACTTATACCACAAATTGTTGGTTGACATAATAATTATTTAGCATACACCTTGAATAAATGTTACATATTTTCATTGTTAAATATATTATTCTCCTGCCTATTGTCATATATCAACCAATAGATAGGGAGAAGAAATATATTTTTATAAGTTTTCTTTCGATCTACGGTAATTCCTTTCAGTCTACTGTTGTTAATTTATATGTAAAATATTCATTTCTTGTTTACAAATACTGAAATAAATCATGTTTAAACTAACTATGTGTGTGTGGTAGCTGTACCAGCTTACATTCCTAGTGATTATACATGTATACACAATTGTATCCAGAAAGCTACACTCACCATTGTAAAGCACTCCTTCTAATCAAATGTATGTTTGGGTTGAAATTAATTAAATAATATCATTTACCGATGTAATCGCACACTTCTCTCCAAAATTCTGACCTAGGATGAGCTCTGATTGTGTCTTAAAATTGCAACATACAATTAACATGTAACTAATATAATATAGTTTACATCCTCGAATTTCATATGCTGCTTTACTTGTTCTAACAAATAAATGTTGCCTGTATCGGTAATATTTGCTATAACCCATAGTCACACTTATCAAACTTTCACAAACCAATAAAAAACATATGTCCAACAAAAAAATAAACATCACAGACGTCAGCAAATAATTGGCCACTTTTCTGGGGTTTTCAGTGACTAATTGCAACTAGAGTACAGCTGTGTTCAGTATTACATTGGATTTGTCCTGAATAGTATATAAATGTGATCACGTTTCAATTTACAATTTTGCAGCCAATGGCTGATTATTCACTAGGCATTTTGAAAATGTACATCGACCAAAGAAAATACACAACATTTAATGGCAAATGTTTGTGCTATGCTGAAAATACAACTTTACACTGACATACGAGCACTCTAAACATGGACAATTCAAATGGAGAATTATCACTAATGGATCTGGAAATCAAAGACTTGCAGATGTCAAAACTATTGTATGGCTCAATTATTGTTTCATCAACTAGATTGACAAGACATGGATATAGCTGAACAAATGATCAACTATGAACAGTAATTATAGAAGTTAACGTATTGTCCATCTCTCTATCTCTTCTCATAATCCTTGCCATTCTGAACACAATTCTTCTTTCCATATATGGCTATCATCAAATATACAATGTAGGCTATGCACACATTTATATTTAATATAGAGAAAGTATTTTAAAGCCATACATGTATACATAATTTAACAGTTAAATTAAATAGTCTATTGTAAGATAATCATTAAATGACCTTATATGGTAATGACCATAATTATATAGTAAATTTAGAAGGAAAAAATGATGATGTCACAGGACACAAAATGGCCACCATTATCCAAACAGAAGGATATCAAACTATCCACAACTTCTACATTTATTATCCGATTTTAAAATGTTTTTAAACTTTGGAAAACGCTGTCTCTTAGATATGGTAACAAAGGTTGAGCCATCAACACCACAACATCTACATACTTAGGAAATGTCCAGCATACGCAAGTTTCCCACCTAATAATAATGCAGTCTTCATTTCACAGTACCAGATTAGAAAAATGATCTATGCTTTTCCTTGCTTTTCATGCCGGATCATTCCGGGTGTAATACTGTGGTCCCAATTATAAACCTTGTGATGTACATCTATGAGAATCCATCAACATTTCTATATATAAACCTTGTGATGTACATCTATGAGAATCCATCAACATTTCTATATATAAACCTTGTGATGTACATCTATGAGAATCCATCAACATTTCTATATATAAACCTTGTGATGTACATCTATGAGAATCCATCAACATTTCTATATATAAACCTTGTGATGTACATCTATGAGAATCCATCAACATTTCTATATATAAACCTTGTGATGTACATCTATGAGAATCCATCAACATTTCTATATATAAACCTTGTGATGTACATCTATGAGAATCCATCAACATTTCTATATATAAACCTTGTGATGTACATCTATGAGAATCCATCAACATTTCTATATATAAATCATACACATATATAATTATGCATATTTGTGTGTGATACATGTATTAACATACAGATTAACATATAGATGATTATGATTTTCTGTCTTATATAAAGAATACAATAAGATAACAGTCATCCTCATACCTGTCAAGGGTCTTTTGGTGTTCAGAGTGAGATTGCTAGGGGGCACATTCCCCCAGAAACATTTTCCCCTTAGATCGTCTGTGGTGCATTCTGGGGGTGATTTTCACAATTGCGGCAAACAATTATTGTACATGTACAAGAATTTTCATTCATTATGCATTAATTTGTTTTATTTAAATGCATTTAATGTCCAAGTTTATAAAACTTTTCCTTGTTTAAAGCAGGTGGACGGAGTGGAGTAATCATAGGATAATGAGGTGTTGAGTTTGAGCCCAATTAGTAATGGTTGGTTGAGGATAAACGAAAATACAATTTATTCACATATTAGGAAATCACCGTGAGACTCTGATGTCATTGGAAAATGTGTAATACTCGCGATGAAACCGTGACTTGACAGATATGCATCCTCTTCCAAGATTAAATATAGCTTCATTACATAACTACATGTATATGAAACACAGGTCAGAAGTCTAAGACCAGATCTTAGCCCCTCTGTAACATACTCCTAACTTGGCCCTATAAAAATTTAAAATCAATTCCATGAACGAAAATGTAAAATAATGACCAAGCTAAACAAGTAGCAACTTTTAGCTGAAGTTATGACTGCTTCCGAGACTGGTTCTTGTTAACAACTGTCTACGAGATTGGGCACGATGTTTTATGGACAGCCACTGATCGTGATAGATTGAACCAGTTCAGTGGACTGTTCTGTATGACAACATTCCGCAAACAGCCTTCGAATCCTAGAGATGTGAAAGCTGCTGCCTGTTTTGAAGACTCTGAAAAAATAAGAGAACAGTTTGGTAACTAAATTATTCATCACATGTGTCACATTAGCTGGTAGGTTTTATCAAGTAATATTGTATGGCCGGCCATTCAACAATATTATACAAGTTGATACACTTGACTCCATTGAGTCCATCAAGTTTGATCATCTTTGCTAATCCGTAATTGGATCATACCGACAATGGTATGAATTGGATCGTAGTGACAATGGTATGAATTGGATCATACCTACAATGGTATGAATTGGATCATACCAACAATGGTATGAATTGGATCGTACTGACAATGGTATGAATTGGATCGTAGTGACAATGGTATGAATTGGATCATACCAACAATGGTATGAATTGGATCGTAGTGACAATGGTATGAATTGGATCGTAGTGACAATGGTATGAATTGGATCGTACTGACAATGGTATGAATTGGATCGTAGTGACAATGGTATGAATTGGATCGTAGTGACAATGGTATGAATTGGATCGTAGTGACAATGGTATGAATTGGATCGTAGTGACAATGGTATGAATTGGATCGTACTGACAATGGTATGAATTGGATCGTACTGACAATGGTATGAATTGGATCGTACCGACAATGGTATGAATTGGATCGTAGTGACAATGGTATGAATTGGATCGTACCAACAATGGTATGAATTGGATCGTACCAACAATGGTATGAATTGGATCGTACCAACAATGGTATGAATTGGATCGTACTCACAATGGTATGAATTGGATCGTACCAACAATGGTATGAATTGGATCGTAGTGACAATGGTATGAATTGGATCGTACCAACAATGGTATGAATTGGATCGTACTGACAATGGTATGAATTGGATCGTACCAACAATGGTATGAATTGGATCGTAGTGACAATGGTATGAATTGGATCGTACTGACAATGGTATGAATTGGATCAAACCGACAATGGTATGAATTGGATCATACTCACAATGGTATGAATTGGATCATACCGACAATGGTATGAATTGGATCGTAGTGACAATGGTATGAATTGGATCATACCTACAATGGTATGAATTGGATCATACCGACAATGGTATGAATTGGATCGTAGTGACAATGGTATGAATTGGATCGTACTGACAATGGTATGAATTGGATCGTACTGACAATGGTATGAATTGGATCGTAGTGACAATGGTATGAATTGGATCGTAGTGACAATGGTATGAATTGGATTGTACTGACAATGGTATGAATTGGATCGTACCGACAATGGTATGAATTGGATCGTACCGACAATGGTATGAATTGGATAGTACTGACAATGGTATGAATTGGATCGTACCGACAATGGTATGAATTGGATCATACCGACAATGGTATGAATTGGATCGTACTGACAATGGTATGAATTGGATCATACTCACAATGGTATGAATTGGATCATACCGACAATGGTATGAATTGGATCATAGTGACAACAGTATGAATTGGATCGTACTGACAATGGTATGAATTGGATCGTACCGACAATGGTATGAATTGGATCGTACCGACAATGGTATGAATTGGATCGTAGCGACAATGGTATGAATTGGATCGTACTGACAATGGTATGAATTGGATCGTACTGACAATGGTATGAATTGGATCGTACTGACAATGGTATGAATTGGATCGTACTGACAATGGTATGAATTGGATCGTACTGACAATGGTATGAATTGGATCGTACTGACAATGGTATGAATTGGATCGTACTCACAATGGTATGAATGGGATTGTACTGACAATGGTATGAATTGGATCGTAGTGACAATGGTATGAATTGGATCGTACTGACAATGGTATGAATTGGATCGTACCGACAATGGTATGAATTGGATCGTACTGACAATGGTATGAATTGGATCGTAGTGACAATGGTATGAATTGGATTGTACTGACAATGGTATGAATTGGATCGTACCGACAATGGTATGAATTGGATCGTACCGACAATGGTATGAATTGGATCGTACTGACAATGGTATGAATTGGATCGTACTGACAATGGTATGAATTGGATCATACCGACAATGGTATGAATTGGATCGTACTGACAATGGTATGAATTGGATCATACTCACAATGGTATGAATTGGATCATACCGACAATGGTATGAATTGGATCGTAGTGACAACAGTATGAATTGGATCGTACTGACAATGGTATGAATTGGATCGTACCGACAATGGTATGAATTGGATCGTACCGACAATGGTATGAATTGGATCGTAGCGACAATGGTATGAATTGGATCGTACTGACAATGGTATGAATTGGATCGTACTGACAATGGTATGAATTGGATCGTACTGACAATGGTATGAATTGGATCGTACTGACAATGGTATGAATTGGATCGTACTGACAATGGTATGAATTGGATCGTACTGACAATGGTATGAATTGGATCGTACTGACAATGGTATGAATTGGATCGTACTCACAATGGTATGAATGGGATTGTACTGACAATGGTATGAATTGGATCGTACTCACAACGCCAGCAGGGATAAAACACTACACAGGCTAATAACTGATAAACGGTTTAATCTTGACTATGTCATGCGTGATGTTATGCAAGGGGGGCAACCCAGTAACGAACCCAATCGTACGCTGTACCGTACCGTACAAGTACAGAGTGGCGTGACCTCCTTTCTCCTTCCATTAGAGTTAATGTTTATTACAAAACATCTTAGGTCTATTATGTATGATCACTAATGTTACTTATCATTTATAAATGAAAATGAACAAATACATTATGTATATTTGTATATGATACTTGAACCGGTAAGCACTATGATGTATATTACTATACATTTTAACACTTGGAATTAGACTATGTGCACTATTTTTCTAAATTATATTAAGATCACGTAAGGGTTTATTATGCCCTTGAACACTTGTGATCATGTCATTATGCTACCTTGTATATAATATGACAATTATATTATGATCACGCAAGGGGTTATTATGCCCTTGAACACTTGTGATCATGTATTTAACTTCCTTGTTAATTAAATTACCAGTCATGACATAATTCACATAAAGATGATGTACATTCGACACTGTTGTCTCACAGTAATTAACAAATCATAAAACATAGTCGTCCAAGTATTTTGGTTTCTTGGGAACACGGCGCGGTCGTGTATGTTCAATTTGTTCGGCGTTAGTATCTGCGATAGTATTGTCGAGATATTCAGCTGGTAACGGAGGTTCTGTAGTTGGATAGCCAAATAGAATAGGTACTTCAACTGGTTCTATGTTCTGACCAGCTGGTAATGTAAGTGTATCAGGTATTTCTACAAGAGGAGGTGGTGGGTTAAGCACTTCAGGTGTGTCCTCCTCTTCGTCACTGTCGACATTGACAAAGTTTCGACACATAGTCGATGTGGTGATTTCACTAGAGACACGGTAGCATTCAGACAGTTTAACTTTGTAAGATGAAGCGCGAAGCTGATTTCCGGAGAACTTCTTAACGTGACACCACTCGCCGTCCACTGAAACGACTAAGTATCGACTCCGAGCGTGTGTTTTGTCCCTATCTGAGTACAAGTACACTAAGTCACCAATTTCAATCTTTGAACTCTGTGGAGGTCTACCGCCCTTGTGTTTAGCTTTTTCACTGAAGTTGTGATTTTCACTGCGCTGAATGTTTTGTTTGATTATGATGTCTCTATCAGACACTGGTAACTGGTCGTGATTGAACTGGCTTCTTTGCGTCCATAATTCACGAGATGACAGTCCTGTATGTCGGATACGCGAGTTTAACCTTGCGACTGCTATTGCGAGACGTAACACGGATACCGGGCCGCCTCCTGGCTCTTGACGTAACAGTTCATTTTCGAGTTCACCTATGGCTCTCTCTGCAACTGGGTTTTTATTAATGTTCTTTATCCGGCCAATTTCAATAGTGATATGGAGTTGCTTTAAGATATCGTCATCTTTCAGAGCGACGAAACCTGGAGCTGGATCCACTCGGATAACAGCATTCGGACTATCGATTGGATGCAATTCTATGGCAAGACACGCTAAGGCATTACGTAATGTATCATGTCTCTCATTTTCAATCAAGCACGCAACTGTATATGACGTAACAGTTTCTCTGAGCAGAAGTATGAGTTGACGATTACGCTTCATGACATCTGCTGCGAATGAAATGCCCACCACTTCAGGTGGATTCTCTGAAGATTGTTGAACCAAACTGTCCGGGAATGAGTGTAGCGACACGCAAACATGGCATGAGTCACAGACACGATCGATTGTCTTGGTCATATCTAATGCGTAAAAGTTGCGTTTCATGACAAGTCGCATTTGGTGTTTTGATGGGTGGTCAAGCTTTAAATGGAGAGCAGTGACTAGACCATCTAGCACTGACCTTGGAACCACAATTAGATCGGATGGTGGTAATAGGGGGGTCACTGCGGTGAACTACGAGTAATCCATCTTTAGCTATGGATGTTGTGTTGAGATAGCGTTTCACATCTTTAGCGTTGGTGACTTTCTTAGATGGACGCGTGCCTTGTTTCAGGTGAGCATGTGTGCGGCGGAGGTCTGGACAGTCCGACTGGATGTCGAGCCACGCAGACCGGTTGGAGAAAGGTAAGCGGGTCATATTGTTTATAATGTCTTGAACATGTACGGTTCTCACAACAGAATCTTCTGTTCGAGTAATAAAGACACATATCTGACAACGTACTTCCTCACAATCTGGAGCATTTCTACTGGCAAAGTCAGAAGGTACGTTTGCTGACCCAGCGAGGTGTCGAACACTAACCTGATATCTACTAACGGTTGACAGGAACGATGTAACACGTGGACTGGCAGAGAATTCTCCTCTGCATAACTTTTCAATTGACTGAACACATGGCTGGCTATCTGTCAGTACGCAAGCATTGTGGTTTGACTGAATAATATACGGACTGAAATGTTTTACGGCAGCGGCAATGCACAGCGCCTCGATCTCGCACGGTAACCACGTTACTTGATGTTTTCTTAATTTGGCGCTGAAGAAACCTGCTAACTTGAATTTATCGCTGCGTGTTACATACAATGTAGCACCAATGCCTCTCCTAGTAACGGACCCATCCGTGACTATCCATAGAGTATCATCCGGTCGAGGCAATGTGATTGTTTTATGAGAAGTAAGAGACTTTTGCGTGTTATAGAAGTCCTGGTACATTGACTCAGTCCACACTAACTTTTCCTTGGATTCACGTCCGGCGATGGCGTCGTCTAAGCCAGACAGAAGTTGAGAGCATTTGGGTAACACACGCCCAAGAACTTTGTAAGCCCCAATAAATGATCTCAGCCCACGAACATTTTCTGGTGGGGAGCATGTAGACAATACGGCGATGCGATGGGGACTTGCTGACAAAGTGCCCTGTGACCATATCCATCCCAATATCATCGTGGAACGGGGACAAACATGGTATGAATGGGATTGTACCGACAATGGTATGAATGGGATCGTACTGACAATGGTATGAATGGGATTGTAGTGACAATGGTATGAATGGGATTGTACTCACAATGGTATGAATGGGATTGTACTGACAATGGTATGAATGGGATTGTACTGACAATGGTATGAATGGGATCGTACTCACAATGGTATGAATGGGATTGTACTGACAATGGTATGAATGGGATTGTACTGACAATGGTATGAATGGGATTGTACTGACAATGGTATGAATGGGATTGTACTGACAATGGTATGAATGGGATTGTACTGACAATGGTATGAATGGGATTGTACTGACAATGGTATGAATGGGATTGTACTGACAATGGTATGAATGGGATCGTACTGACAATGGTATGAATGGGATTGTAGTGACAATGGTATGAATGGGATTGTACTCACAATGGTATGAATGGGATTGTACTGACAATGGTATGAATGGGATTGTACTGACAATGGTATGAATGGGATCGTACTCACAATGGTATGAATGGGATTGTACTGACAATGGTATGAATGGGATTGTACTGACAATGGTATGAATGGGATTGTACTGACAATGGTATGAATGGGATTGTACCGACAATGGTATGAATGGGATCGTACTGACAATGGTATGAATGGGATTGTAGTGACAATGGTATGAATGGGATTGTACTGACAATGGTATGAATGGGATTGTACTGACAATGGTATGAATGGGATTGTACTGACAATGGTATGAATGGGATTGTACTGACAATGGTATGAATGGGATTGTACTGACAATGGTATGAATGGGATTGTACTGACAATGGTATGAATGGGATTGTACTGACAATGGTATGAATGGGATCGTACTGACAATGGTATGAATGGGATTGTACTGACAATGGTATGAATGGGATTGTACTGACAATGGTATGAATGGGATTGTACTGACAATGGTATGAATGGGATCGTACTGACAATGGTATGAATGGGATTGTACTGACAATGGTATGAATGGGATTGTACTGACAATGGTATGAATGGGATTGTACTGACAATGGTATGAATGGGATTGTACTGACAATGGTATGAATTGGACCATACTGACAATGGTATGAATGGGATTGTACTGACAATGGTACGAATGGGATTGTACTGACAATGGTATGAATGGGATTGTACTGACAATGGTATGAATGGGATTGTACTGACAATGGTATGAATGGGATTGTACTGACAATGGTATGAATGGGATTGTACTGACAATGGTATGAATGGGATTGTACTGACAATGGTATGAATTGTAACGTAGTGACAATGGTATGAATTGGATCGTACTCACAATGTTATGAATGGGATCGTACTGACAATGGTATGAATTGTAACGTAGTGACAATGGTATGAATTGGATCGTACATACAATGGTATGAATTGGATCGTACTGACAATGGTATGAATTGGATCGTACCTACAATGGTATGAATTGGATCGTACCGACAATGGTATGAATTGGATCGTACTGACAATGGTATGAATTGGATCGTAGCGACAATGGTATCAATGGAATCGTACTGACATTGGTATCAATTGGATTGTACTGACAATGGTATGAATTGGACCATACTGACAATGGTATGAATTGTAACGTACTGACAATGGTATGAATTGGATCAGAGCGACAATGGTATGAATTGGATCGTACCGACAATGGTATGAATTGGATCGTAGCGACAATGGTATGAATTGGATCGTAGCGACAATGGTATGAATTGGATCGTAGCGACAATGGTATGAATTGGATCGTACTGACAATGGTATGAATTGAATCGTAGTGACAATGGTATGAATTGACTCGTACTGACAATGGTATGAATTGGATTGTACTGACAATGGTATGAATTGGACCATACTGACAATGGTATGAATTGTAACGTAGCGACAATGGTATGAATTGGATCGTACTGACAATGGTATGAATGGGATTGTACTGACAATGGTATGAATTGGATCGTACTGACAATGGTATGAATTGGATCGTACTGACAATGGTATGAATTGGATTGTACCGACAATGGTATGAATTGGATCGTACTGACAATGGCATGAATTGGATCGTACCGACAATGGTATGAATTGGATCGTACCGACAATGGTATGAATTGGATCGTAGCGACAATGGTATGAATTGGATCGTAGCGACAATGGTATGAATTGGATCGTACTGACAATGGTATGAATTGGACCATACTGACAATGGTATGAATTGTAACGTAGCGACAATGGTATGAATTGGATCGTACTGACACTGGTATGAATGGGATTGTACTGACAATGGTATGAATTGGATCGTACTGACAATGGTATGAATTGGATCGTACTGACAATGGTATGAATTGGATTGTACCGACAATGGTATGAATTGGATCGTACTGACAATGGTATGAATTGGATCGTACCGACAATGGTATGAATTGGATCGTACCGACAATGGTATGAATTGGATCGTAGCGACAATGGTATGAATTGGATCGTAGCGACAATGGTATGAATTGGATCGTACTGACAATGGTATGAATTGGATCGTAGTGACAATGGTATGAATTGAATCGTACTGACAATGGTATGAATTGGATTGTACTGACAATGGTATGAATTGGATCGTACTGACAATGGTATGAATTGGATCGTAGTGACAATGGTATGAATTGAATCGTACTGACAATGGTATGAATTGGATTGTACTGACAATGGTATGAATTGGACCATACTGACAATGGTATGAATTGTAACGTAGTGACAATGGCATGAATTGGATCGTACCGACAATGGTATGAATTGGATCGTACCGACAATGGTATGAATTGGATCGTAGCGACAATGGTATGAATTGGATCGTAGCGACAATGGTATGAATTGGATCGTACTGACAATGGTATGAATTGGACCATACTGACAATGGTATGAATTGTAACGTAGCGACAATGGTATGAATTGGATCGTACTGACACTGGTATGAATGGGATTGTACTGACAATGGTATGAATTGTAACGTAGCGACAATGGTATGAATTGGATCGTACTGACAATGGTATGAATTGGATTGTACCGACAATGGTATGAATTGGATCGTACTGACAATGGTATGAATTGGATCGTACCGACAATGGTATGAATTGGATCGTACCGACAATGGTATGAATTGGATCGTAGCGACAATGGTATGAATTGGATCGTAGCGACAATGGTATGAATTGGATCGTACTGACAATGGTATGAATTGGATCGTAGTGACAATGGTATGAATTGAATCGTACTGACAATGGTATGAATTGGATCGTACTGACAATGGTATGAATTGGATCGTAGTGACAATGGTATGAATTGAATCGTACTGACAATGGTATGAATTGGATTGTACTGACAATGGTATGAATTGGATCGTACTGACAATGGTATGAATTGTAACGTAGTGACAATGGTATGAATTGGATCGTACTGACAATGGTATGAATTGGATCATAACGACAATGGTATGAATTGGATCGTAGCGACAATGGTATGAATTGGATCGTACTGACAATGGTATGAATTGGATCGTAGTGACAATGGTATGAATTGTAACGTAGTGACAATGGTATGAATTGGATCGTACTGACAATGGTATGAATTGGATCGTAACGACAATGGTATGAATTGGATCGTAGCGACAATGGTATGAATTGGATCGTAGCGACAATGGTATGAATTGGATCGTACTGACAATGGTATGAATTGGATCGTAGCGACAATGGTATGAATTGGATCGTACTGACAATGGTATGAATTGGATCGTAGTGACAATGGTATGAATTGAATCGTACGGACAATGGTATGAATTGGATTGTACTGACAATGGTATGAATTGGATCGTACTGACAATGGTATGAATTGGATCGTAGTGACAATGGTATGAATTGAATCGTACTGACAATGGTATGAATTGGATTGTACTGACAATGGTATGAATTGGACCATACTGACAATGGTATGAATTGTAACGTAGTGACAATGGTATGAATTGGATCGTACTGACAATGGTATGAATTGGATCGTAACGACAATGGTATGAATTGGATCGTAGCGACAATGGTATGAATTGGATCGTACTGACAATGGTATGAATTGGATTGTACCGACAATGGTATGTATTGGATCGTACCAACAATGGTATGAATTGAATCGTACTGACAATGGTATGAATTGGATTGTACTGACAATGTGGATCGTACTGACAATGGTATGAATTGGATCGTACTGACAATGGTATGAATTGGATCGTACTGACAATGGTATGAATTGGATCGTACTGACAATGGTATGAATTGGATAGTACCAACAATGGTATGAATTGGATCGGTGATGAAAGACAACCGGTTATAATTGTAATATACATGGACCTATGTATAACAGTGGTAACATGTATGGTGTTGTGTATATTTTAACTGGCACAAACTGTTAGTTGCTAACTGTTGACAAAGACGATATGCTAATTATATTTTAAGTGATGATCAATTTCACCAAGCCGCAAATATACGATTTTATACTTGCATATGATTGCATACCATATTTTATGAGACCAGTATTTGAATTTTGTTAATAAAATAGCCTTGTTTTAAAATCCAATTATAAAGAATTGTGAGTGTGTATTTGGTTTAACGACGCATCAGCACAGTTCAGGCTATATCGCGCCGGGTTAAGTATATTGTATACAAGATATCTACAATTAAAAATATTATATGATAATAAAACGTCAGTTGTAAAACTTACAATTTATGGAAAATATGTGATTCTTTTAAAAATGCAATAATGTATTTAAAATCGACAGTGTCAAAACGCTCCTTCATTGTCACAATAATAATTTCAACGAATGAGTGCTAAATCTACACAGTGAATTAAGATGTGTTCAACATTTATAGAGGAATGGCATGGTATACACCATGGTGGATCCTCTCTTTTCAATAAAAATGAGTGTGTAAAACGGGTATGTCCAAGTCTCAACCGTGACATTACTGTTTCTTCTCTACGGTTGGAGTGATCAATAAAAGATGATTTGCCAATGTTTGGCTTAATTGGTTGTAGTTTATTGAATTGTATGTTATTCCAAGTGGTTTGCCACTTTGAAGTAATGTAAGAAAGAATCGATCGGCTAGCATCAGTGTATGATACATGTATTTTAGAATTGATACAGTCTAGTTTAAGTGCATCTTTTGCACTTTGATCAGCCATTCCATTGCCACGAATACCAATATGACTTGGTATCCAGCAATATATAACATGTTTAGTTGATGTAATATCTGTGTGCTTAATAAGTAATTTGTGAATAAGGTTTTTTTAGCGTTCATGTTGTCTACTGATTGTAGTACAGATAAAGAATCTGAAAGGATCATAAATGTCCTATCATGTGATGCATCAGCAAAATTCAAAGCTAAATCAATAATTACCAAAGAACCATAAATTTGAAAAAGAAACTTTTCTGTTTGGTTGTATATTTTGAGCCTTATTGCATCTCAAGGAAATCATGGAAAGTATGGTGCATTTACACTGTAGTAAATAGTCCCCGATATTCAAACAAACAACTCCACGCACATAATCAACAAAATAATTTTAAACGCTATACTGTATCCCGCTGGTGCATATTTAAACATTGATTTTCAGCAAGAAATATATGTCAAATGTGTCAACGCAAGCTGTCATGTTGCGAGCAATCAGAATCCTTCTAGATGTTATTACACATGTGTTAATATAAGAAAATATGTAATGGCTGTACTGCACTGAATACAAGCAAATTTATGTTTTAAATAGAAAAATCGAACTGTAAAAAGCTTATACCTATATATTTAACACTTATGTAGAAATAAAAAATATCTGCTCTTAAAAATCCCAAACAACTTTAAATAAATAATTATATTTGAAGTTAGAATAGATCGAGTATTGATAAAAGATAAGCATGTTATAATTCAACATTTACAGGGGGAAAAATTAAGAATTTTAAAGCCTGTCCATGTTCATTGCGCCAAGATCACTCGCCTGTTCATTGGTAACCGATAATATAATTTACCATACAACTATAATTAACCATACAATTCATGGAACATGGATCTAACTTATGCATTGTACTGCATCATAGGGGTTAGTGCTACACAGTGTTATCCAATTTGAAATACTCAAACAAGACCGCATATAGGCTCTAAATCGTATACCTGTGACCCCATGTCAATAAATTAGCATATCTTATGGCATCGATACTACAGATCATATTTGGCAAAATTCCTAAATGGTGCACGAGAAATTTGTTGGTTTAACATGATAGATGCTGTTGTATGGATGCTATTCCTACCATTGGTTCACAAGAAGAAGTTGTTTAACAGTTCTTCCCATAAGAGACAGACATAAATACTAGAGAACTTCACAGTTATTCTCCCTTGCAATCATTTCAATTCATATTTAAATGAACATCTACTTTTGAACTGCAATTATTATTGTTTATGTTTTATAATTGCGCGGAATTCACTTATGTGCAATATTGTATTATTTGATCACATTTTACTTCAGACTAAATTTGTAACAATTAGATCTATATGTTTTAGACCCTTACTTACAAGTATATTAGGAACTGATTTTATGTGTGTGCGCATAAGGCTAGCATGATGTCTTTGTGTTAGTTGAGCTTTAAAGGGTCTATAAATGTATTATACGGCAAGCAGTTTAAGTGGTGGATCAAGGAACGATCATTCCTACATTACACCATAGACTTCGGCATTGTCCAGAAGTATTGTTGAACTCCGAGAGAAACTTAGACCAACCATTGCAGATAAACATGTTTTTGTAGTTGATAATGAACACAGTAGAAGAACCCGGGAACAAGATGTACAAGTAGATTGGGTCGTGATCATTGTCTGCAAGGATTGTCCAGATCGTGCAAGTGGTTTAGTAGAACCAGTGTGGACAAACTGTGAGAAATCAAGCAAGCAGAACATAATCACGTTATACCAACTAGGATTCATACTGCTGTCTGTAAAGTAAATGGGGTAGAAGTGTATGTATGTATGTATGTATGTATGTATGTATGTATGTATGTATGTATGTATGTATGTATGTATGTATGTATGTATGTATGTATGTATGTATGTATGTATGTATGTATGTATGTATGTATGTATGTATGTATATGTATGTATGTATGTATGTATGTATGTATGTATGTATGTATGTATGTATGTATGTATGTATGTATGTATGTATGTATGTATGTATATGTATGTATGTATGTATGTATGTATGTATGTATGTATGTTCCATTAATATCAAACCCCTTCCGGGGACCTAGACATGTTTTCCTGGGCATGCTTAGCTGACCATAGCGGTTAACCAATACTAAGCAATGTGTGTGAGGTACCTTCTTGCTCAATGACACTATTTATGTGGTCTGACTGAGAATCGAACCCGCACCGTTCGATTCCAAATCCGACGTTCTACCATTGGACCACGGACACCACACAAGTGAGGACAAGATGAAAGTGGAACAGATGGATGGATGGACAGCACGATTTTAATATAGCCCACACTTTTTCAAATGGAGGGCATAATTACATATAAATTGCTGAGCAACTGTTACCTAAACTAAACACATTGAAATGCTATAAATATGTGTAAATGTTGCAAAACAATTGACTTTAACTTCAATGTAGAGTGTAATTGACATTAATTAAGTTTACCTGGTTTTCCTCCCAGATATAATGGTGCAGAAGTTGTAGTAGTTGCAGCACGTGTGGCGGAGTTGAAGAATGATGTTTTATCATCTACTACTAACGTTACATTGTTCTTCTGTACTGTTGCTCTAATCTTATGCCACACATTGTTACACAAACTGAACCTGCTACTGAAGGAAGTTGAAGCTGACACCTGCCCACCACTGTTAATCACATTTATCTTCACCTATGGGCATATACATAGGGAGATTCTAATACAATTCTAATATGGAGGCCCGGTATGGAAACAAATATTAACAACTCTAGCATAGAGATCCAATTAACAAATCAAGTATAGAGCAAGATGATATTGCACGACCATAGATACATTTAATTAACAGAGATAAAATCAATTAACAAATACAGTTAAACCTGTGTTAGTGGTCACCTCTATTAAACAACCAACCTGCACTAAGCATCCAGTTTTCAGATTCCCATTATGTTACTTTGTTATACATTTGACATCTATTAAGCAGCCACCTATGTTAAGCAGCCACATTATGTGATACAAATCAATTACACTATACAGATAATTAACAGATACATTTAATTAAGAGAGTATCAATGTATTACAGATAATTAGCAGAGAATTACATTTAATTAAAAAATACAATAATAAATCCTGGAGTTTCTCTACTTAACATTGTCACCGCGGCAAGCATATTGGTGTATCTTTGTTTAACATTGTCACCTCGGCTAGCATATTGGTGTATCTTTGTTTAACATTGTCACCTCGGCTAACATATTGGTGTATCTTTGTTTAACATTGTCACCTCAGCAAGCATATTGGTGTATCTTTGTTTAACATTGTCACCTCGGCAAGCATATTGGTGTATCTTTGTTTAACATTGTCACCTCGGCTAGCATATTGGTGTATCTTTGTTTAACATTGTCACCTCGGCTAGCATATTGGTGTATCTTTGTTTAACATTGTCACCTCGGCAAGCATCTTGGTGTATCTTTGTTTAACATTGTCACCTCGGCAAGCATCTTGGTGTATCTTTGTTTAACATTGTCACATAGGCAAGCATCTTGGTGTATCTTTGTTTAACATTGTCACCTCGGCAAGCATCTTGGTGTATCTTTGCTTAACATTGTCACATAGGCAAGCATCTTGGTGTATCTTTGTTTAACATTATCACATAGGCAAGCATATTGGTGTATCTTTGTTTAACATTGTCACATAGGCAAGCATCTTGGTGTATCTTTGCTTAACATTGTAACCTCGGCAAGCATCTTGGTGTATCTTTGCTTAACATTGTCACCTCGGCAAGCATCTTGGTGTATCTTTGTTTAACATTGTCATCTCAGCAAGCATCTTGGTTTAACATTACACCTCAGCAAGCATCTTGGTGTATCTTTGTTTAACATTGTCACCTCGGCAAGCATCTTGGTGCATCTTTGTTTAACATTGTCACCTCGGCTAGCATATTGGTGTATCTTTGTTTAACATTGTCACCTCGGCAAGCATCTTGGTGCATCTTTGTTTAACATTGTCACCTCGGCTAGCATATTGGTGTATCTTTGTTTAACATTGTCACCTCGGCAAGCATCTTGGTGTATCTTTGTTTAACATTGTCACCTCGGCAAGCATCTTGGTTCATCTTTGTTTAACATTGTCACCTCGGCTAGCATATTGGTGTATCTTTGTTTAACATTGTCACCTCGGCAAGCATCTTGGTGTATCTTTGTTTAACATTGTCACATAGGCATCTTGGTGTATCTTTGTTTAACATTGTCACCTCGGCAAGCATTTTGGTGTATCTTTGTTTAACATTGTCACCTCGGCAAGCATCTTGGTGTATCTTTGTTTAACATTGTCACCTCGGCAAGCATTTTGGTGTATCTTTGTTTAACATTGTCACCTCGGCAAGCATCTTGGTGTATCTTTGTTTAACATTGTCACCTCGGCAAGCATCTTGGTGTATCTTTGTTTAACATTGTCACATAGGCAAGCATCTTGGTGTATCTTTGTTTAACATTGTCACATAGGCAAGCATCTTGGTGTATCTTTGTTTAACATTGTCACCTCGGCAAGCATCTTGGTGTATCTTTGTTTAACATTGTCACCTCGGCTAGCATATTGGTGTATCTTTGTTTAACATTGTCACCTCGGCAAGCATCTTGGTGTATCTTTGTTTAACATTGTCACCTCGGCAAGCATCTTGGTGTATCTTTGTTTAACATTGTCACATAGGCAAGCATCTTGGTGTATCTTTGTTTAACATTGTCACCTCGGCAAGCATCTTGGTGTATCTTTGTTTAACATTGTCACCTTGGCAAGCTTCTTTGTGTATCTTTGTTTAACATTGTCACCTCGGCTAGCATATTGGTGTATCTTTGTTTAACATTGTCACCTCGGCTAGCATATTGGTGTATCTTTGTTTAACATTGTCACCTCGGCTAGCATATTGGTGTATCTTTGTTTAACATTGTCACCTCGGCTAGCATATTGGTGTATCTTTGTTTAACATTGTCACCTCGGCTAGCATATTGGTGTATCTTTGTTTAACATTGTCACCTCGGCTAGCATATTGGTGTATCTTTGTTTAACATTGTCACCTCGGCTAGCATATTGGTGTATCTTTGTTTAACATTGTCACCTCGGCTAGCATATTGGTGTATCTTTGTTTAACATTGTCACCTCGGCTAGCATATTGGTGTATCTTTGTTTAACATTGTCACCTCGGCTAGCATATTGGTGTATCTTTGTTTAACATTGTCACCTCGGCTAGCATATTGGTGTATCTTTGTTTAACATTGTCACCTCGGCAAGCATCTTGGTGTATCTTTGTTTAACATTGTCACCTCGGCAAGCATCTTGGTGTATCTTTGTTTAACATTGTCACATAGGCAAGCATCTTGGTGTATCTTTGTTTAACATTGTCACCTCGGCAAGCATCTTGGTGTATCTTTGCTTAACATTGTCACCTCGGCAAGCATCTTGGTGTATCTTTGTTTAACATTGTCACATAGGCAAGCATCTTGGTGTATCTTTGTTTAACATTGTCACCTCGGCAAGCATCTTGGTGTATCTTTGCTTAACATTGTCACATAGGCAAGCATCTTGGTGTATCTTTGTTTAACATTATCACATAGGCAAGCATATTGGTGTATCTTTGTTTAACATTGTCACATAGGCAAGCATCTTGGTGTATCTTTGCTTAACATTGTAACCTCGGCAAGCATCTTGGTGTATCTTTGCTTAACATTGTCACCTCGGCAAGCATCTTGGTGTATCTTTGTTTAACATTGTCATCTCAGCAAGCATCTTGGTTTAACATTACACCTCAGCAAGCATCTTGGTGTATCTTTGTTTAACATTGTCACCTCGGCAAGCATCTTGGTGCATCTTTGTTTAACATTGTCACCTCGGCTAGCATATTGGTGTATCTTTGTTTAACATTGTCACCTCGGCAAGCATCTTGGTGCATCTTTGTTTAACATTGTCACCTCGGCTAGCATATTGGTGTATCTTTGTTTAACATTGTCACCTCGGCAAGCATCTTGGTGTATCTTTGTTTAACATTGTCACCTCGGCAAGCATCTTGGTTCATCTTTGTTTAACATTGTCACCTCGGCTAGCATATTGGTGTATCTTTGTTTAACATTGTCACCTCGGCAAGCATCTTGGTGTATCTTTGTTTAACATTGTCACATAGGCATCTTGGTGTATCTTTGTTTAACATTGTCACCTCGGCAAGCATTTTGGTGTATCTTTGTTTAACATTGTCACCTCGGCAAGCATCTTGGTGTATCTTTGTTTAACATTGTCACCTCGGCAAGCATTTTGGTGTATCTTTGTTTAACATTGTCACCTCGGCAAGCATCTTGGTGTATCTTTGTTTAACATTGTCACCTCGGCAAGCATCTTGGTGTATCTTTGTTTAACATTGTCACATAGGCAAGCATCTTGGTGTATCTTTGTTTAACATTGTCACATAGGCAAGCATCTTGGTGTATCTTTGTTTAACATTGTCACCTCGGCAAGCATCTTGGTGTATCTTTGTTTAACATTGTCACCTCGGCTAGCATATTGGTGTATCTTTGTTTAACATTGTCACCTCGGCAAGCATCTTGGTGTATCTTTGTTTAACATTGTCACATAGGCATCTTGGTGTATCTTTGTTTAACATTGTCACCTAGGCAAGCATTTTGGTGTATCTTTGTTTAACATTGTCACCTCGGCAAGCATCTTGGTGTATCTTTGTTTAACATTGTCACCTCGGCAAGCATCTTGGTGTATCTTTGTTTAACATTGTCACATAGGCAAGCATCTTGGTGTATCTTTGTTTAACATTGTCACCTCGGCAAGCATCTTGGTGTATCTTTGTTTAACATTGTCACCTTGGCAAGCTTCTTTGTGTATCTTTGTTTAACATTGTCACCTCGGCTAGCATATTGGTGTATCTTTGTTTAACATTGTCACCTCGGCTAGCATATTGGTGTATCTTTGTTTAACATTGTCACCTCGGCTAGCATATTGGTGTATCTTTGTTTAACATTGTCACCTCGGCTAGCATATTGGTGTATCTTTGTTTAACATTGTCACCTCGGCTAGCATATTGGTGTATCTTTGTTTAACATTGTCACCTCGGCTAGCATATTGGTGTATCTTTGTTTAACATTGTCACCTCGGCTAGCATATTGGTGTATCTTTGTTTAACATTGTCACCTCGGCAAGCATCTTGGTGTATCTTTGTTGAACATTATCACATAGGCAAGCATCTTGGTGTATCTTTGCTTAATATTGTCACCATGGCAAGAGTCCTGGTTTATCTTTGTTTAACATTGTCATCTAGGCAAGCGTCTAGAGAATTATACTGCACCAAACACCATGCAAGAACTCTACATCACTAAACATGTTTTTTGGGTTTAAGGTCGCACCAACAGCTTATGTCATATGGTGACTCTCCAGCTATTATCCGCGTAGTATTTTACTGCACGGACTGGGTAGAACCACCAACCCTCCACAAGCAAGCTGGTTAGCTCCTCACATGAACATATTAGATACCCCGTGGGATTCAAACCTACAGCGGTGAAGGGCAAGTGATTTGACCTCAACCACTCAGCCAACTAAGCAAGACTCTGAACAAGACTGCGATACTGCTGAAATAATTAGTAATATTGTGATTACCTGTCCCTGGTGCAGCTGTAACGCGAGTGCATCACTTCCCTCTGCATTGCTCACTGTTGCTAGGATACCCTCTGGTTTAGACGTACGGAATTCAAGCTCAATCGTAAACTCGCCGCCTACTTCAAAATTGTCAGCTGCAAAGCGAAGAAGATCCGAGTTTTTACATCTGTCAATGTAATGTTGCATTTAGCAGATTAATTGTCCCAATTCACAGACCTCTCATCAACTGGAAACCATCGTAGCCACTGCTACGTGGACCAGGTCGGTGTTTGAAATTGAAAAAATAATTCATCATTATGAAAATTGTTAACAATGCTATGCAAATAAATGTTAGAAGAACTTGTGAAATGTTGCCAATAAGTGACAGAAGGCACTCGTATGCTGGTAGAAATAAAGTAACTACTGACCATATACTCCATATGAGTCGCCGGTGAAGTGAGCTCCCCTCTCTACTTTCAAGAAGCATTTGTCTACTCCAGACACTAGTGTAGCATCACTGAATGTCTTAAGATTATTGTTGATTAGCAGCTTTCTGATACACCCCCGAATACTGTGCTCAACCTGTCAATGCAAGTGTGCAATGTCAGTCCCCAATAACAGGTAAATGAACATAGTAAATGAACATAGTACAATGGGATCACTTGATTGTGTCAATTGTACATGTGGGCTGAAACCCTGTGTGCTACATGGACATCCTGGTAATATCAAATTGGGATCAACGTTTAACCATTTCTTAACGGTGATGGTTACCATAAGTGTGAACATCTGGTTTATTGCCATTGATGGCTAACATAGGGTATGAACATCTGGTTTGTTGACAGTGATGGCTAACATAGGGTGTGAACATCTGGTTTATTGCCATTGATGGCTAACATAGGGTGTGAACATCTGGTTTGTTGACAGTGATGGCTAACATAGGGTGTGAACATCTGGTTTATTGCCATTGATGGCTAACATAGGGTATGAACATCTGGTTTGTTGACAGTGATGGCTAACATAGGGTATGAACATCTGGTTTATTGCCATTGATGGCTAACATAGGGTATGAACATCTGGTTTGTTGACAGTGATGGCTAACATAGGGTATGAACATCTGGTTTATTGCCATTGATGGCTAACATAGGGTGTGAACATCTGGTTTATTGCCATTGATGGCTAACATAGGGTATGAACATCTGGTTTGTTGACAGTGATGGCTAACATAGGGTGTGAACATCTGGTTTATTGCCATTGATGGCTAACATAGGGTGTGAACATCTGGTTTATTGCCATTGATGGCTAACATAGGGTGTGAACATCTGGTTTATTGCCATTGATGGCTAACATAGGGTATGAACATCTGGTTTGTTGACAGTGATGGCTAACATAGGGTGTGAACATCTGGTTTATTGCCATTGATGGCTAACATAGGGTGTGAACATCTGGTTTGTTGACAGTGATGGCTAACATAGGGTGTGAACATTTGGTTTATTGCCATTGATGGCTAACATAGGGTGTGAACATCTGGTTTGTTGACAGTGATGGCTAACATAGGGTGTGGACATCTGGTTTATTGCCATTGATGGCTAACATAGGGTATGAACATCTGGTTTGTTGACAGTGATGGCTAACATAGGGTGTGAACATCTGGTTTATTGCCATTGATGGCTAACATAGGGTGTGAACATCTGGTTTGTTGACAGTGATGGCTAACATAGGGTGTGAACATCTGGTTTATTGCCATTGATGGCTAACATAGGGTGTGAACATCTGGTGTATTGCCATTGATGGCTAACATAGGGTGTGAACATCTGGTTTGTTGACAGTGATGGCTAACATAGGGTGTGAACATCTGGTTTATTGCCATTGATGGCTAACATAGGGTATGAACATCTGGTTTGTTGACAGTGATGGCTAACATAGGGTGTGAACATCTGGTTTATTGCCATTGATGGCTAACATAGGGTGTGAACATCTGGTTTGTTGACAGTGATGGCTAACATAGGGTGTGAACATCTGGTGTATTGCCATTGATGGCTAACATAGGGTGTGAACATCTGGTTTGTTGACAGTGATGGCTAACATAGGGTGTGAACATCTGGTTTATTGCCATTGATGGCTAACATAGGGTATGAACATCTGGTTTGTTGACAGTGATGGCTAACATAGGGTGTGAACATCTGGTGTATTGCCATTGATGGCTAACATATGGTGTGAACATCTGGTTTGTTGACAGTGATGGCTAACATAGGGTGTGAACATCTGGTTTATTGCCATTGATGGCTAACATAGGGTATGAACATCTGGTTTGTTGACAGTGATGGCTAACATAGGGTGTGAACATCTGGTTTATTGCCATTGATGGCTAACATAGGGTATGAACATCTGGTTTGTTGACAGTGATGGCTAACATAGGGTGTGAACATCTGGTTTATTGCCATTGATGGCTAACATAGGGTGTGAACATCTGGTTTGTTGACAGTGATGGCTAACATATGGTGTGAACATCTGGTGTATTGACAGTGGTGGCTAACATAGGGTATGAACATCTGGTTTGTTGACAGTGATGGCTAACATAGGGTGTGAACATCTGGTTTGTTGACAGTGATGGCTAACATAGTGTGTGAACATCTGGTTTGTTGACAGTGATGGCTAACATAGGGTGTGAACATATGGTTTGTTGACAGTGATGGCTAACATATGGTGTGAACATCTGGTGTGTTGACAGTGTTGGCTAACATATGGTGTGAACATCTTGTTTGTTGACAGTGGTGGCTAACATAGGGTGTGAACATCTTGTTTGTTGACAGTGGTGGCTACCAATAGGATGTGAACATATTGTCTGTTGACAGTGGTGGCTAACATAGGGTGTGAACATCTGGTTTGTTGACAGTGATGGCTACCACAGGGTTATTAACATCTGGTTTGTTGACAGTGGTGTCTACCATATGGTGTGAACATCTGGTTTGTTGACAGTGATGGCTAACATAGGGTGTGAACATCTGGTTTGTTGACAGTGATGGCTAACATATGGTGTGAACATCTGGTTTATTGACAGTGGTGGCTAACATAGGGTATGAACATCTGGTTTGTTGACAGTGATGGCTAACATAGGGTGTGAACATCTGGTTTGTTGACAGTGATGGCTAACATAGTGTGTGAACATCTGGTTTGTTGACAGTGATGGCTAACATATGGTGTGAACATCTGGTTTGTTGACAGTGTTGGCTAACATATGGTGTGAACATCTTGTTTGTTGACAGTGGTGGCTAACATAGGGTGTGAACATCTTGTTTGTTGACAGTGGTGGCTACCAATAGGATGTGAACATATTGTCTGTTGACAGTGGTGGCTAACATAGGGTGTGAACATCTGGTTTGTTGACAGTGATGGCTACTACAGGGTTATTAACATCTGGTTTGTTGACAGTGGTGTCTACCATATGGTGTGAACATCTGGTTTGTTGACAGTGATGGCTAACATAGGGTGTGAACATCTGGTTTGTTGACAGTGATGGCTAACATAGGGTGTGAACATCTGGTTTGTTGACAGTGATGGCTAACATATGGTGTGAACATCTGGTTTATTGACAGTGGTGGCTAACATAGGGTGTGAACATCTGGTTTGTTGACAGTGATGGCTAACATAGGGTGTGAACATCTGGTTTGTTGACAATGATGGCTAACATATGGTGTGAACATCTGGTTTATTGACAGTGGTGGCTAACATAGGGTATGAACATCTGGTTTGTTGACAGTGATGGCTAACATAGGGTGTGAACATCTGGTTTGTTGACAGTGATGGCTAACATAGGGTGTGAACATCTGGTTTGTTGACAGTGATGGCTAACATATGGTGTGAACATCTGGTTTGTTGACAGTGATGGCTAACATAGGGTGTGAACATCTGGTTTGTTGACAGTGGTGGCTAACATAGGGTGTGAACATCTGGTTTGTTGACAGTGATGGCTAACATATGGTGTGAACATCTGGTTTGTTGACAGTGGTGGCTACCAATAGGATGTGAACATATTGTCTGTTGACAGTGGTGGCTAACATAGGGTGTGAACATCTGGTTTGTTGACAGTGATGGCTAACATAGGGTGTGAACATCTGGTTTGTTGACAGTGATGGCTAACATATGGTGTGAACATCTGGTTTGTTGACAGTGATGGCTAACATAGGGTGTGAACATCTGGTTTGTTGACAGTGGTGGCTAACATAGGGTGTGAACATCTGGTTTGTTGACAGTGATGGCTAACATATGGTGTGAACATCTGGTTTGTTGACAGTGGTGGCTACCAATAGGATGTGAACATATTGTCTGTTGACAGTGGTGGCTAACATAGGGTGTGAACATCTGGTTTGTTGACAGTGATGGCTAACATAGGGTGTGAACATCTGGTTTGTTGACAGTGATGGCTAACATATGGTGTGAACATCTGGTTTGTTGACAGTGATGGCTAACATAGGGTGTGAACATCTTGTTTGTTGACAGTGGTGGCTACCAATAGGATGTAAACATATTGTCTGTTGACAGTGGTGGCTAACATAGGGTGTGAACATCTGGTTTGTTGACAGTGATGGCTACCACAGGGTTATTAACATCTGGTTTGTTGACAGTGGTGTCTACCATATGGTGTGAACATCTGGTTTGTTGACAGTGATGGCTAACACAGGGTGTGAACATCTCATTTGTTGACAGTGGTGGCTAACACATGATGTGAGCATCTCATTTGTTGACGGTGGTGGCTAACATAGGGTGTGAACATCTGGTTTGTTGACAGTGATGGCTAACATATGATGTGAACATCTCATTTGTTGACAGTAGTGGCTAACATAGGGTGTGAACATCTGGTTTGTTGACAGTGATGGCTAACATAGGGTGTGAACATCTGGTTTGTTGACAGTGATGGCTAACATAGGGTGTGAACATCTGGTTTGTTGACAGTGATGGCTAACATATGGTGTGAACATCTGGTTTATTGACAGTGGTGGCTAACATAGGGTGTGAACATCTGGTTTGTTGACAGTGATGGCTAACATAGGGTGTGAACATCTGGTTTGTTGACAGTGATGGCTAACATATGGTGTGAACATCTGGTTTATTGACAGTGGTGGCTAACATAGGGTATGAACATCTGGTTTGTTGACAGTGATGGCTAACATAGGGTGTGAACATCTGGTTTGTTGACAGTGATGGCTAACATATGGTGTGAACATCTGGTTTATTGACAGTGGTGGCTAACATAGGGTATGAACATCTGGTTTGTTGACAGTGATGGCTAACATAGGGTGTGAACATCTGGTTTGTTGACAGTGATGGCTAACATAGTGTGTGAACATCTGGTTTGTTGACAGTGATGGCTAACATAGGGTGTGAACATCTGGTTTGTTGACAGTGATGGCTAACATAGGGTGTGAACATCTGGTTTGTTGACAGTGATGGCTAACATATGGTGTGAACATCTGGTTTGTTGACAGTGATGGCTAACATAGGGTGTGAACATCTGGTTTGTTGACAGTGGTGGCTAACATAGGGTGTGAACATCTGGTTTGTTGACAGTGATGGCTAACATATGGTGTGAACATCTGGTTTGTTGACAGTGGTGGCTACCAATAGGATGTGAACATATTGTCTGTTGACAGTGGTGGCTAACATAGGGTGTGAACATCTGGTTTGTTGACAGTGATGGCTAACATAGGGTGTGAACATCTGGTTTGTTGACAGTGATGGCTAACATATGGTGTGAACATCTGGTTTGTTGACAGTGATGGCTAACATAGGGTGTGAACATCTTGTTTGTTGACAGTGGTGGCTACCAATAGGATGTAAACATATTGTCTGTTGACAGTGGTGGCTAACATAGGGTGTGAACATCTGGTTTGTTGACAGTGATGGCTACCACAGGGTTATTAACATCTGGTTTGTTGACAGTGGTGTCTACCATATGGTGTGAACATCTGGTTTGTTGACAGTGATGGCTAACACAGGGTGTGAACATCTCATTTGTTGACAGTGGTGGCTAACACATGATGTGAGCATCTCATTTGTTGACGGTGGTGGCTAACATAGGGTGTGAACATCTGGTTTGTTGACAGTGATGGCTAACATATGATGTGAACATCTCATTTGTTGACAGTAGTGGCTAACATAGGGTGTGAACATCTGGTTTGTTGACAGTGATGGCTAACATAGGGTGTGAACATCCTATTTCTATATCTCAGTATGTTCACGGACTTGTAATGAAAATAAATGAGATGTAGTCACAGGCTATATGTTCGACTGTGAAACCGTTGATCCAGTAATTGAGCATATAATTTGCTGACCACGAGTCGAAAAATAAAATGTTAGGGTAATTTGCATAATCTACTTTCGGTTTCAACAGTTTCCGGTGTAGATATTGTGTTTATTAAATTGGCGAAAATGGCCGTTTCTAGTGGAAAATGACCATTTCTCAGAGGCATATTCTGGGAGGAAATGAACTGGCTCGTTTATTGGGGGTGACTGTTTTGTAGATGCTATAATTATTATAGTAAATGATACAGTTAATGTCCAGTAAATGCTATAGCAAATGCTAGAGTAAATGTCATTGTAAATATAATTGTAAATGTTATAGCAAATGTTTTGTAGATGCTATGTAGTAAATGTTTTGTAGATGCTATATTATATTAAATGATACAGTTAATGTCCAGTAAATGCTATAGCAAATGCTAGAGTAAATATCATTGTAAATGACAGCAATAGGGTCACTCACCAGAGCTAGCTGCACATAACTTGAGAATAATTATATTTTTCCAGCCGAAGGCCACAATACTTACAACTTTATCATTCATTTGCGAAAGAAATATTCTGGGCACGCCACCAACAAACAGCGGAACATCCACCTTAAGAACCTTGGCAATCTTGGCCCCCTTCTTGCTCTTATTATCCACAACGACAGCGATGCGTTGACGATTTTTGCTCACTATAACAGTATGCCAGTTTCCATCAGCTAGACTACCCTTTGTGTCGACTACCAGTTCTTTTACTGACCCTCTACGATCAAACAATATCACAACTGCACCATCTTTAACCTGGGCAGCTATAAATGCTGTGTGATCCAAATTGGATAAGTAGAACAACAAACCATCTTTGTAGAATGTTCGAAACTCAAAACTGAACACAAATCTGAAAATATTAACAAGAAAACTTGCTAGCTACCACAAAGTTCATAAACCATTGTTAGCTACAATGAACTGCATTTCATACACCTTGGTTAGATACCATGAACTATAGTTCCAAACATCCCATGTATACTAATATCATGATGGATGTCACACAACACATGTATACTAATATCATGATGGATGTCACACAACACATGAATACTAATATCATGATGGATGTCACACAACACATGTATACTAATATCATGATGGATGTCACACAACACATGTATACTATACTACGGTAATAGCATTGCTAATGTAAGCTACAAACTGAGACACACCTTCTAAGAACTTCCTTCTTGGTAACATTAATTTGATTGAAACTTGTGTCCTCTTCCCCAAAGGTGAATGCTTCAGCTACGTAATCGAATAATCCTGGATTTGCAGCACAAGATGTAGACCCAGGTGTTGTCGGGATGCTAGGTGCTTCATCAGAGACCATTTCCTCGCTTGTAGTCGATTCTGGTAGACTTGTAGTCTTCATGGATGATTTCTCTCTTTTCTCTGGCATTCTGTACAAAACACAATCATTTCTGTCATATTGGATGCTGTATGTTTTCATGTTTCTCACATCTCCCTTCATATATTTGGTTTGTATAAAATTCTTTTGCTTGAAATTTTACAAATAACACCAAAATGACCCCATAATTCCTGGTTACAACGTATTTTGTATTTTAGCATCATTTACTGCATTTCTACAGTATCATGTAGTAGATTCTATCGTATATTCAAAGAGAAACAAAAAGACAATGTGTAAATCAGCAAAATTATGACCTCGTAATTATGTAATTTACTGAAATACGACACAAATTCATCCCAATCTAGAATATGAAATAATCACCTAATCTCTGCGGGGGCATCACTGACTACAGGAGGAGGGCTCGTGTTGAATGCCTCTGCTAACTCATCCCTGTTTTTACATCTGCCTATATCAGCTTGGTCATACTGCTTTGGCAAATTGATATTCAAAACACTGAAACGAGACAATAGGAAAATTAAGCTTCTAGCATGATGCTGTATGATGTATGTTTATAAACAATTCAATCATCTTTCCGGTGTTAGTATGCCAAAATGACGTATACGTTAGCTATTTTTCTGTATTTCATATGCCAACCTGGCATATATCATCCATTACCGGTACATTACATGCTTCAATATATCATCCATTACCGGTACATTACATGCTTCAATATATCATCCATTACCGGTACATTACATGCTTCAATATATCATACATTACCGGTACATTACATGCTTCAATATATCATACATTACCGGTACATTACATGCTTCAATATATCATACATTACCGGTACATTACATGCTTCAATATATCATACATTACCGGTACATTACATGCTTCAATATATCATACATTACCGGTACATTACATGCTTCAATATATCATACATTACCGGTACATTACATGCTTCAATATATCATCCATTACCGGTACATTACATGCTTCAATATATCATACATTACCGGTACATTACATGCTTCAATATATCATACATTACCGGTACATTACATGCTTCAATATATCATACATTACCGGTACATTACATGCTTCAATATATCATACATTACCGGTACATTACATGCTTCAATATATCATACATTACCAGTACATTACATGCTTCAATATATCATACATTACCGGTACATTACATGCTTCAATATATCATACATTACATGCTTCAATATATCATACATTACGGTACATTACATGCTTCAATATATCATACATTACCGGTACATTACATGCTTCAATATATCATCCATTACCGGTACATTACATGCTTCAATATATCATACATTACCGGTACATTACATGCTTCAATATATCATACATTACCGGTACATTACATGCTTCAATATATCATACATTACCGGTACATTACATGCTTCAATATATCATACATTACCGGTACATTACATGCTTCAATATATCATACATTACCGGTACATTACATGCTTCAATATATCATACATTACCGGTACATTACATGCTTCAATATATCATACATTACCGGTACATTACATGCTTCAATATATCATACATTACCGGTACATTACATGCTTCAATATATCATACATTACCGGTACATTACATGCTTCAATATATCATACATTACCGGTACATTACATGCTTCAATATCATCCATTACCGGTACATTACATGCTTCAATATATCATACATTACATGCATATACATTACATGCTTCAATATATCATACATTACCGGTACATTACATGCTTCAATATATCATACATTACCGGTACATTACATGCTTCAATATATCATACATTACCGGTACATTACATGCTTCAATATATCATACATTACCGGTACATTACATGCTTCAATATATCATACATTACCGGTACATTACATGCTTCAATATATCATACATTACCGGTACATTACATGCTTCAATATATCATACATTACCGGTACATTACATGCTTCAATATATCATCCATTACCGGTACATTACATGCTTCAATATATCATACATTACCGGTACATTACATGCTTCAATATATCATACATTACCGGTACATTACATGCTTCAATATATCATACATTACCGGTACATTACATGCTTCAATATATCATACATTACTGGTACATTACATGCTTCAATATCATCCATTACCGGTACATTACATGCTTCAATATATCATACATTACCGGTACATTACATGCTTCAATATATCATACATTACCGGTACATTACATGCTTCAATATATCATACATTACCGGTACATTACATGCTTCAATATATCATACATTACATGCTTCAATATATCATCCATTACCGGTACATTACATGCTTCAATATATCATACATTACCGGTACATTACATGCTTCAATATATCATCCATTACCGGTACATTACATGCTTCAATATATCATACATTACCGGTACATTACATGCTTCAATATATCATACATTACCGGTACATTACATGCTTCAATATATCATCCATTACCGGTACATTACATGCTTCAATATCATCCATTACCGGTACATTACATGCTTCAATATCATCCATTACCGGTACATTACATGCTTCAATATATCATACATTACCGGTACATTACATGCTTCAATATATCATACATTACTGGTACATTACATGCTTCAATATATCATACATTACCGGTACATTACATGCTTCAATATATCATACATTACCGGTACATTACATGCTTCAATATATCATACATTACCGGTACATTACATGCTTCAATATATCATACATTACCAGTACATTACATGCTTCAATATATCATACATTACCAGTACATTACATGCTTCAATATATCATACATTACTGGTACATTACATGCTTCAATATATCATACATTACATGCTTCAAATATCATCATTACCGGTACATTACATGCTTCAATATCATCCATTACCGGTACATTACATGCTTCAATATATCATACATTACCGGTACATTACATGCTTCAATATATCATACATTACCGGTACATTACATGCTTCAATATCATACATTACCAGTACATTACATGCTTCAATATATCATACATTACCAGTACATTACATGCTTCAATATATCATCCATTACTGGTACATTACATGCTTCAATATATCATACATTACATGCTTCAATATATCATACATTACATGTACATTACATGCTTCAATATATCATACATTACCGGTACATTACATGCTTCAATATATCATCCATTACCGGTACATTACATGCTTCAATATATCATACATTACCGGTACATTACATGCTTCAATATATCATACATTACCGGTACATTACATGCTTCAATATATCATACATTACTGGTACATTACATGCTTCAATATATCATACATTACCGGTACATTACATGCTTCAATATATCATACATTACCGGTACATTACATGCTTCAATATATCATACATTACATGCTTCAATATATCATACATTACTGGTACATTACATGCTTCAATATATCATACATTACCGGTACATTACATGCTTCAATATATCATCCATTACCGGTACATTACATGCTTCAATATATCATCCATTACCGGTACATTACATGCTTCAATATATCATACATTACCGGTACATTACATGCTTCAATATATCATACATTACCGGTACATTACATGCTTCAATATATCATACATTACCGGTACATTACATGCTTCAATATATCATCCATTACCGGTACATTACATGCTTCAATATCATCCATTACCGGTACATTACATGCTTCAATATATCATACATTACCGGTACATTACATGCTTCAATATATCATCCATTACCGGTACATTACATGCTTCAATATATCATACATTACTGGTACATTACATGCTTCAATATATCATACATTACCGGTACATTACATGCTTCAATATATCATCCATTACCGGTACATTACATGCTTCAATATATCATCCATTACCGGTACATTACATGCTTCAATATATCATACATTACCGGTACATTACATGCTTCAATATATCATACATTACCGGTACATTACATGCTTCAATATATCATACATTACATGCTTCAATATATCATACATTACCGGTACATTACATGCTTCAATATATCATACATTACCAGTACATTACATGCTTCAATATATCATACATTACATGCTTCAATATATCATACATTACCGGTACATTACATGCTTCAATATATCATCCATTACCGGTACATTACATGCTTCAATATATCATACATTACTGGTACATTACATGCTTCAATATATCATACATTACCGGTACATTACATGCTTCAATATATCATACATTACATGCTTCAATATATCATCCATTACCGGTACATTACATGCTTCAATATATCATACATTACCGGTACATTACATGCTTCAATATATCATACATTACCGGTACATTACATGCTTCAATATATCATCCATTACCGGTACATTACATGCTTCAATATATCATACATTACTGGTACATTACATGCTTCAATATATCATACATTACCGGTACATTACATGCTTCAATATATCATACATTACCGGTACATTACATGCTTCAATATATCATACATTACCGGTACATTACATGCTTCAATATATCATACATTACTATATATCATACATTACCGGTACATTACATGCTTCAATATATCATACATTACCGGTACATTACATGCTTCATATATCATCCATTACCGGTACATTACATGCTTCAATATATCATACATTACCGGTACATTACATGCTTCAATATATCATACATTACATGCTTCAATATATCATACATTACCGGTACATTACATGCTTCAATATATCATACATTACATGCTTCAATATATCATACATTACCGGTACATTACATGCTTCAATATATCATACATTACCGGTACATTACATGCTTCAATATATCATACATTACCGGTACATTACATGCTTCAATATATCATACATTACCGGTACATTACATGCTTCAATATATCATACATTACTGGTACATTACATGCTTCAATATATCATACATTACCGGTACATTACATGCTTCAATATATCATACATTACATGCTTCAAAACATACATTACATGCTTCAATATATCATACATTACCGGTACATTACATGCTTCAATATATCATACATTACCGGTACATTACATGCTTCAATATATCATACATTACCGGTACATTACATGCTTCAATATATCATACATTACCGGTACATTACATGCTTCAATATATCATACATTACTGGTACATTACATGCTTCAATATATCATACATTACCGGTACATTACATGCTTCAATATATCATACATTACATGCTTCAATATATCATACATTACGCATACATTACATGCTTCAATATATCATCCATTACCGGTACATTACATGCTTCAATATATCATCCATTACCGGTACATTACATGCTTCAATATATCATACATTACCGGTACATTACATGCTTCAATATATCATACATTACCGTACATTACATGCTTCAATATATCATACATTACCGGTACATTACATGCTTCAATATATCATACATTACCGGTACATTACATGCTTCAATATATCATACATTACCAGTACATTACATGCTTCAATATATCACATTACATGCTTCAATATATCATACATTACCGGTACATTACATGCTTCAATATATCATACATTACCGGTACATTACATGCTTCAATATATCATACATTACCGGTACATTACATGCTTCAATATATCATACATTACCGGTACATTACATGCTTCAATATATCATACATTACCGGTACATTACATGCTTCAATATATCATACATTACCGGTACATTACATGCTTCAATATATCATACATTACCGGTACATTACATGCTTCAATATATCATACATTACCGGTACATTACATGCTTCAATATATCATACATTACCGGTACATTACATGCTTCAATATATCATACATTACGGTACATTACATGCTTCAATATATCATACATTACCGGTACATTACATGCTTCAATATATCATACATTACCGGTACATTACATGCTTCAATATATCATCCATTACCGGTACATTACATGCTTCAATATATCATACATTACCGGTACATTACATGCTTCAATATATCATACATTACCAGTACATTACATGCTTCAATATATCATACATTACTGGTACATTACATGCTTCAATATATCATACATTACATGCTTCAATATATCATCCATTACCGGTACATTACATGCTTCAATATCATCCATTACCGGTACATTACATGCTTCAATATATCATACATTACCGGTACATTACATGCTTCAATATATCATACATTACCGGTACATTACATGCTTCAATATCATACATTACCAGTACATTACATGCTTCAATATATCATACATTACCAGTACATTACATGCTTCAATATATCATCCATTACTGGTACATTACATGCTTCAATATATCATACATTACTGCTACATTACATGCTTCAATATATCATACATTACCGGTACATTACATGCTTCAATATATCATCCATTACCGGTACATTACATGCTTCAATATATCATACATTACCGGTACATTACATGCTTCAATATATCATACATTACCGGTACATTACATGCTTCAATATATCATACATTACCGGTACATTACATGCTTCAATATATCATCCATTACCAGTACATTACATGCTTCAATATATCATCCATTACCGGTACATTACATGCTTCAATATATCATCCATTACCGGTACATTACATGCTTCAATATATCATCCATTACCGGTACATTACATGCTTCAATATATCATACATTACATGCTTCAATATATCATACATTACCGGTACATTACATGCTTCAATATATCATCCATTACCAGTACATTACATGCTTCAATATATCATACATTACATGCTTCAATATATCATCCATTACCGGTACATTACATGCTTCAATATATCATCCATTACCGGTACATTACATGCTTCAATATATCATACATTACTGGTACATTACATGCTTCAATATATCATCCATTACCGGTACATTACATGCTTCAATATATCATACATTACTGGTACATTACATGCTTCAATATATCATACATTACCGGTACATTACATGCTTCAATATATCATCCATTACCGGTACATTACATGCTTCAATATATCATACATTACCAGTACATTACATGCTTCAATATATCATACATTACCAGTACATTACATGCTTCAATATATCATCCATTACTGGTACATTACATGCTTCAATATATCATACATTACTGGTACATTACATGCTTCAATATATCATCCATTACCGGTACATTACATGCTTCAATATATCATACATTACCAGTACATTACATGCTTCAGTATATCATACATTACCAGTACATTACATGCTTCAATATATCCATTACCGGTACATTACATGCTTCAATATATCATCCATTACCTTACATTACATGCTTCAATATATCATCCATTACCGGTACATTACATGCTTCAATATATCATCCATTACTGGTACATTACATGCTTCAATATATCATCCATTACCGTACATTACATGCTTCAATATATCATCCATTACCGGTACATTACATGCTTCAATACATCATACATTACCGGTACATTACATGCTTCAATATATCATCCATTACCGGTACATTACATGCTTCAATATATCATACATTACTGGTACATTAGATGCTTCAATATATCATACATTACTGGTACATTACATGCTTCAATATATCATACATTACCGGTACATTACATGCTTCAATATATCATACATTACCAGTACATTACATGCTTCAATATATCATACATTACCGGTATATTACATGCTTCAATATATCATACATTACATGCTTCAATATATCATACATTACCGGTACATTACATGCTTCAATATATCATCCATTACCGGTACATTACATGCTTCAATATATCATCCATTACAGGTACATTACATGCTTCAATATATCATACATTACCGGTACATTACATGCTTCAATATATCATACATTACATGCTTCAATATATCATACATTACCGGTACATTACATGCTTCAATATATCATACATTACATGCTTCAATATATCATACATTACATGCTTCAATATATCATCCATTACCGGTACATTACATGCTTCAATATATCATACATTACTGGTACATTACATGCTTCAATATATCATACATTACCGGTACATTACATGCTTCAATATATCATCCATTACCGGTACATTACATGCTTCAATATATCATACATTACCGGTACATTACATGCTTCAATATATCATACATTACCAGTACATTACATGCTTCAATATATCATACATTACCGGTACATTACATGCTTCAATATATCATACATTACCGGTACATTACATGCTTCAATATATCATACATTACCGGTACATTACATGCTTCAATATATCATACATTACCGGTACATTACATGCTTCAATATATCATACATTACCGGTACATTACATGCTTCAATATATCATACATTACTGGTACATTACATGCTTCAATATATCATACATTACCGGTACATTACATGCTTCAATATATCATACATTACCGGTACATTACATGCTTCAATATATCATACATTACCGGTACATTACATGCTTCAATATATCATACATTACCGGTACATTACATGCTTCAATATATCATACATTACCGGTACATTACATGCTTCAATATATCATACATTACATGCTTCAATATATCATACATTACCGGTACATTACATGCTTCAATATATCATACATTACTGGTACATTACATGCTTCAATATATCATACATTACCGGTACATTACATGCTTCAATATATCATACATTACCGGTACATTACATGCTTCAATACATCATCCATTACCGGTACATTACATGCTTCAATACATCATACATTACTGGAACATTACATGCTTCAATATATCATACATTACCAGTACATTACATGCTTCAATATATCATACATTACGGGTACATTACATGCTTCAATATATCATCCATTACCGGTACATTACATGCTTCAATATATCATACTTTACCGGTACATTACATGCTTCAATATATCATACATTACTGGTACATTACATGCTTCAATATATCATACATTACCGGTACATTACATGCTTCAATATATCATACATTACGGGTACATTACATGCTTCAATACATCATACATTACTGGTACATTACATGCTTCAATATATCTTCCATTTGAGTACATAGTCCCACAAGTTGAAGGCAATATTTATGTCCCTTTATCCACCTGTTGAAGGCATTATTTATGTCCCTGTATCCACCAGTTGAAGGCAATATTTATGTCCCTGTATCCACCAGTCGAAGGCAATATTTATGTCCCTGTATCCACCAGTTGAAGGCAATATTTATGTCCCTGTACTCACCAGTCGAAGGCAATATTTATGTCCCTGTATCCACCAGTTGAAGGCAATATTTATGTCCCTGTATTCACCAGTTGAAGGCAATAGTTATGTCCCTGTATTCACCAGTTAAAGGCAATATTATGTACCTGTATCCACCAGTTGAAGGCAATATTATGTTCAAGGATCCACCAGTTAAAGGAAATATTATGTTCCTGGATCCACCGGTTGAAGGCAATATTATGTCAAAGCGAAAATTAGATGAAGATCCCCAGATGTACAGTATTAGATGTACGGTATCAGACTAGCGAGTTGCATCTCCCATTCCCGCTAATATATGCTGGATGAAGACCCCCAGATGTACGGTATCAGATGTACGGTATCAGACTAGCGAGTTGCATCTCCCATTCCCGCTACTATATGCTAGATGAAGATCCCCAGATGTGCGGTATCAGACCAGCGAGTTGCATCTCCCATTCCCGCTACTATATGCTAGATGAAGATCCCCAGATGTGCGGTATCATATGTACGGTATCAGATGTACAGTCGGTATCAGACCAGCGAGTTGCATCTCCCATTCCCGCTACTATATGCTGGATGAAGACCCCCAGAGGTACGGTATCAGATGTACGGTATCAGATGTACGGTATCATATGTACGGTATCAGATGTACGGTATCATATGTACGGTATCAGATGTACGGTATATGTACGGTATCATATGTACGGTATCATAATTATGTAGGGTATATGTACGGTATCAGATGTACGGTATCATATGTACGGTATCAGATGTACGGTATCAGATGTACGGTATCAGATGTACGGTATCATATGTACGGTATCAGATGTACGGTATCAGATGTACGGTATCAGATGTACGGTATCAGATGTACGGTATCATATGTACGGTATTCATATGTACGGTATCAGATGTACGGTATATGTACGGTATCATAATTATGTAGGGTATATGTACGGTATCATATGTACGGTATCATATGTACGGTATCATATGTACGGTATCATAATTATGTAGGGTATATGTACGGTATCATAATTATGTAGGGTATATGTACGGTATCATATGTACGGTATCAGATGTACGGTATCATATGTACGGTATTCATATGTACGGTATCATATGTACGGTATCATATGTACGGTATCATATGTACGGTATCATATGTACGGTATCATATGTACGGTATCAGATGTACGGTATCATATGTACGGTATCATATGTACGGTATCATATGTACGGTATCATATGTACGGTATCAGATGTACGGTATCAGATGTACGGTATCATATGTACGGTCTCAGATGTACGGTATATGTACGGTATCATATGTACGGTATATGTACGGTATCATATGTACGGTATCAGATGTACGGTATCATATGTACGGTATCATATGTACGGTATCATATGTACGGTATCAGATGTACGGTATATGTACGGTATCATATGTACGGTATCATATGTACGGTATCAGATGTATGGTATCAGATGTACGGTATCAGATGTACGGTATCATATGTACGGTATCATATGTACGGTATCAGATGTACGGTATATGTACGGTATCATATGTACGGTATCATATGTACGGTATCAGATGTATGGTATCAGATGTACGGTATATGTACGGTATCATATGTATGGTATCAGATGTACGGTATCTGATGTACGGTATCATATGTACGGTATCAGATGTATGGTATCAGATGTACGGTATCAGATGTACGGTATCATATGTACGGTATCAGATGTACGGTATATGTACGGTATCATATGTACAGTATCATATGTACGGTATCATATGTACGGTATCATATGTACGGTCAATGTACGGTATCAGATGTACGGTATTATATGTACGGTATCAGTTATGTTATATTTCGGGTTTTACGCCTGCATCAGCACCATGTACGGTATCAGATGTACGGTATTATATGTACGGTATCAGATGTACGGTATCATATGTACGGTATCATATGTACGGTATCATATGTACGGTATCATATGTACGGTATCATATGTACGGTATCATATGTACTGTATCAGATGTACGGTATCAGATGTACGGTATCAGATGTACGGTATCATATGTACGGTATCAGATGTACGGTATCAGATGTACGGTATCAGATGTACGGTATCAGATGTACGGTATCAGATGTACGGTATCATATGTACGGTCAATGTACGGTATCAGATGTACGGTATTATATGTACGGTATCAGATGTACGGTATCATATGTACGGTATCAGATGTACGGTATCATATGTACGGTATCATATGTACGGTATCAGATGTACGGTCAATGTACGGTATCAGATGTACGGTATTATATGTACGGTATCAGATGTACGGTATCAGATGTACGGTATATGTACGGTATCAGATGTACGGTCAATGTACGGTATCAGATGTACGGTATCAGATGTACGGTCAATGTACGGTATCAGATGTACGGTATCAGATGTACGGTATCAGATGTACGGTATCAGATGTACGGTCAATGTACGGTATCAGATGTGCGGTATCAGATGTGCGGTATCAGATGTGCGGTATCAGATGTGCGGTATCAGATGTACAGTATCAGATCAGCGAGTTGCATCTCCCATTCCCGCTACTATATGCTAGATGAAGATCCACAGATGTGCGGTATCAGACCAGATGGTTGCTTCTCCCATTCCCGCTACTATATGCTGGATGAAGACCCCCAGATGTATGGTATCACATCAGTGAGTTGCATCTCCCATTCCCGCTACTATATGCTAGATGAAGACCCCCAGATGTACGGTATCAGACCAGAGGGTTGCATCTCCCATTCCCGCTACTATATGCTGTTTTTGCAGTTATTGTAATGAAAAATTTAGTCATGTGCCTCCAATAGGAGAGTAAGGCAAGGGAGCTAAGTCAGGGGAGTTCTGGATCATTTATGTGGACTAAATTTCTCCTGCAGGCACAGTAGTGCTACGTAGTTATTGTATAATGTCATATTAATTGAGTAAAGTAGAGTGTGACGCTACATCATACAAGATACAAGAGACATAACGTCGAATGTAAAGCAACATCTTAAAGTCACATTTTACAAAATGTAAGAGGCATGAAGTAAAGCTATATCTTAAATTCCATTAATGACACCATCATTAAGTAAAGCTTAAAGCTATATCTTACATTCCATTAATGACAACATCATTAAGTAAAGCTTAAAGCTATATCTTACATTCCATTAATGACAACATCATTAAGTAAAGCTTAAAGCTATATCTTACATTCCATTAATGACAACATCATTAAGTAAAGCTTAAAGCTATATCTTACATTCCATTAATGACAACATCATTAAGTAAAGCTTAAAGCTATATCTTACATTCCATTAATGACAACATCATTAAGTAAAGCTTAAAGCTATATCTTACATTCCATTAATGACAACATCATTAAGTAAAGCTTAAAGCTATATCTTACATTCCATTAATGACAAAATCATGAAGTAAAGCTTAAAGCTATATCATACATTCCATTAATGACAACATCATTAAGTAAAGCTTAAAGCTATATCATACATTCCATTAATGACAACATCACTGAGACAGCCATCTAGAGTATTATCAGTTGCAGCCTGATTGTCCACTCCAAGACCGTCAGGCAGCCCGCCTAGGTACAATCCTCCGTCCTCACGTACCACTATCTTATCAAACCGATTCTGTAAACGATCCTTGCCAACCAATTTATCATCCACAAAGACATCAAGCCTGAATTACATAATGAATAAATACTGATTACGTTATAAAGATTAAACAAATTGTGAAACATGTGCAAACACCTCAATACAACTGTATATTAATCACCCTCACTGATGCCGATCATGGTGAATAGTTAATTACCCGGGCATTATGTAGGGAGATAGTTGTGCTCACCCACACTGATGCCGATCATGGTGAATAATTAATTACCCGGGCATTATGTAGGGAGATAGTTGTGCTCACCCTCACTGATGCTGATCATGGTGAATAATTAAGTCGTGATCAAAAGTGAGGCATATAATATACATAGAGAACACATAGAATAAGTCATATAACATACATATAGAACACATGGAATAAGTCATATAGCATACATAGAGAACACATGGAATAAGTCATATAGCATACATATAGAACACATGGAATAAGTCATATAGCATACATATAGAACACATGGAATAAGTCATATAGCATACATATAGAACACATGGAATAGGTCATATAGCATACATATAGAACACATGGAATAAGTCATATAGCATACATATAGAGCACATAGAATAAGTCATATAGCATACATATAGAACACATAGAATAAGTCATATAACATACATATAGAACACATGGAATAAGTCATATAGCATACATAGAGAACACATGGAATAAGTCATATAGCATACATATAGAACACCTGGAATAAGTCATATAGCATACATATAGAACACATGGAATAAGTCATATAGCATACATATAGCATACATATAGAACACATAGAGAACACATGGAATAAGTCATATAGCATACATATAGAACACATGGAATAAGTCATATAACATACATATAGCATACATATAGAACACATGAATAAGTCATATAACATACATATAGAACACATGAATAAGTCATACAATATACATATAGAACACATAGAATAAGTCATATAGCATACATAGAGAACACATGGAATAAGTCATATAGCATACATATAGAACACATGGAATAAGTCATATAACATCATACATATAGCATACATATAGAACACATGGAATAAGTCATATAACATACATATAGCATACATATAGAACACATGAATAAGTCATATAACATACATATAGAAACACATGGAATAAGTCATATAACATACATAGAGAACACATGGAATAAGTCATATAGCATATATATAGAACACATGGAATAAGTCATATAACATACATAGAGAACACATGGAATAAGTCATATAGCATACATATAGAACACATGGAATAAGTTATATAGCATACATATAGAACACATGGAATAAGTCATATAGCATACATATAGAACACATGGAATAAGTCATATAGCATACATATAGAACACATGTATAAGTCATATAACATACATATAGAACACATATAGAACACATAGAATAAGTCATATAGCATACATATAGAACACATGGAATAAGTCATATAGCATACATATAGCATACATATAGAACACATAGAGAACACATGGAATAAGTCATATAGCATACATATAGAACACATGGAATAAGTCATATAACATACATATAGCATACATATAGAACACATGGAATAAGTCATATAACATACATATAGAACACATGAATAAGTCATATAACATACATATAGAACACATGGAATAAGTCATATAACATACATATAGAACACATGGAATAAGTCATATAACATACATATAGAACACATGGAATAAGCCATATAGCATACATATAGAACACATGGAATAAGTCATATAACATACATATAGCATACATATAGAACACATGGAATAAGTCATATAACATACATATAGAACACATGAATAAGTCATATAGCATACATATAGAACACATGAATAAGTCATATAACATACATATAGAACACATGGAATAAGTCATATAACATACATATAGAACACATGAATAAGTCATATAGCATACATATAGAACACATGGAATAAGTCATATAACATACATATAGAACACATGGAATAAGTCATATAGCATACATAGAGAACACATGGAATAAGTCATATAGCATACATATAGAACACATGAATAAGTCATATAACATACATATAGAACACATGAATAAGTCATACAATATACATATAGAACACATAGAATAAGTCATATAGCATACATAGAGAACACATGGAATAAGTCATATAGCATACATATAGAACACATGAATAAGTCATATTACATACATATAGAAACACATGGAATAAGTCATATAGCATACATAGAGAACACATGGAATAAGTCATATAGCATACATATAGAACACATAGAATAAGTCATATAACATACATAGAGAACACATGGAATAAGTCATATAGCATACATATAGAACACATGGAATAAGTCATATAGCATACATATAGAACACATGGAATAAGTCATATAGCATACATATAGAACACATGTAATAAGTCATATAGCATACATATAGAACACATGTATAAGTCATATAACATACATATAGAACACATATAGAACACATAGAATAAGTCATATAGCATACATAGAGAACACATAGAGAACGCATGTATAAGTCATATAACATACATAGAGAACACATAGAGAACACATGGAATAAGTCATATAGCATACATATAGAACACATAGAATAAGTCATATAGCATACATAGAGAACACATAGAATAAGTCATATAGCATACATAGAGAACACATGGAATAAGTCATATAGCATACAAATAGAACACATGGAATAAGTCATATAACATACATATAGAACACATGGAATAAGTCATATAACATACATATAGCATACATATAGAACACATGGAATAAGTCATATAACATACATATAGAACACATGAATAAGTCATATAACATACATATAGAACACATGGAATAAGTCATATAACATACATATAGAACACATGGAATAAGTCATATAACATACATATAGAACACATGGAATAAGCCATATAGCATACATATAGAACACATGGAATAAGTCATATAACATACATATAGCATACATATAGAACACATGGAATAAGTCATATAACATACATATAGAACACATGAATAAGTCATATAGCATACATATAGAACACATGAATAAGTCATATAACATACATATAGAACACATGGAATAAGTCATATAACATACATATAGAACACATGAATAAGTCATATAGCATACATATAGAACACATGGAATAAGTCATATAACATACATATAGAACACATGTAATAAGTCATATAGCATACATAGAGAACACATGGAATAAGTCATATAGCATACATATAGAACACATGAATAAGTCATATAACATACATATAGAACACATGAATAAGTCATACAATATACATATAGAACACATAGAATAAGTCATATAGCATACATAGAGAACACATGGAATAAGTCATATAGCATACATATAGAACACATGAATAAGTCATATTACATACATATAGAAACACATGGAATAAGTCATATAGCATACATAGAGAACACATGGAATAAGTCATATAGCATACATATAGAACACATAGAATAAGTCATATAACATACATAGAGAACACATGGAATAAGTCATATAGCATACATATAGAACACATGGAATAAGTCATATAGCATACATATAGAACACATGGAATAAGTCATATAGCATACATATAGAACACATGGAATAAGTCATATAGCATACATATAGAACACATGTATAAGTCATATAACATACATATAGAACACATATAGAACACATAGAATAAGTCATATAGCATACATAGAGAACACATAGAGAACGCATGTATAAGTCATATAACATACATAGAGAACACATAGAGAACACATGGAATAAGTCATATAGCATACATATAGAACACATGAATAAGTCATATAACATACATATAGAAACACATGGAATAAGTCATATAGCATACATAGAGAACACATGGAATAAGTCATATAGCATACATATAGAACACATGAATAAGTCATATAACATACATATAGAACACATGAATAAGTCATACAACATACATATAGAACACATAGAATAAGTCATATAGCATACATAGAGAACACATGGAATAAGTCATATAGCATACATATAGAACACATGAATAAGTCATATAACATACATATAGAAACACATGGAATAAGTCATATAGCATACATAGAGAACACATGGAATAAGTCATATAGCATACATATAGAACACATGAATAAGTCATATAACATACATATAGAACACATGAATAAGTCATACAACATACATATAGAACACATAGAATAAGTCATATAGCATACATAGAGAACACATGGAATAAGTCATATAGCATACATATAGAACACATGAATAAGTCATATAACATACATATAGAAACACATGGAATAAGTCATATAGCATACATAGAGAACACATGGAATAAGTCATATAGCATATATATAGAACACATGGAATAAGTCATATAGCATACATATAGAACACATGGAATAAGTCATATAGCATACATATAGAACACATGGAATAAGTCATATAACATACATATAGAACACATGTATAAGTCATATAACATACATAGAGAACACATAGAATAAGTCATATAACATACATATAGAAACACATGGATAAGTCAAATAGCATACATATAGAACACATGGAATAAGTCATATAACATACATATAGAACACATGGAATAAGTCATATAGCATACATAGAGAACACATGGAATAAGCCATATAGAATACACAGAGAACATATGGAATAAGTCATATAGCATACATATAGAACACATGGAATAAGTCATATAGCATACATATAGAACACATAGAATAAGTCATATAGCATACATATAGAACACATGGAATAAGTCATATAACATACATATAGAACACATGGAATAAGTCATATAGCATACATATAGAACACATGGAATCAGTCATATAACATACATATAGAACACATAGAATAAGTCATATAACATACATATAGAACACATAGAATAAGTCATATAACATACATATAGAACACATAGAATAAGTCATATAGCATACATATAGAACACATGGAATAAGTCATATAGCATACATATAGAACATATGGAATAAGTCATATAACATACATATAGAACACATAGAATAAGTCATATAGCATACATATAGAACACATGGAATAAGTCATATAACATACATATAGAACACATGGAATAAGTCATATAGCATACATATAGAACACATGGAATAAGTCATATAGCATACATATAGAACACATGGAATAAGTCATATAACATACATATAGAACACATGGAATAAGTCATATAGCATACATATAGAACACATGGAATAAGTCATATAGCATACATATAGAACACATGGAATAAGTCATATAGCATACATATAGAACACATGGAATAAGTCATATAGCATACGTATAGAACACATGGAATAAGTCATATAGCATACATATAGAACACATGGAATAAGTCATATAACATACATATAGAACACATAGAATAAGTCATATATCATACATATAGCATACATAGAGAACACATGGAATAAGTCATATAACATACATATAGAACACATGGAATACGTCATATAGCATACATATAGAACACATGGAATAAGTCATATAGCATACATATAGAACACATATAATAAGTCATATAGCATACATATAGCATACATATAGAACACATGGAATAAGTCATATAACATACATATAGAACACATGGAATACGTCATATAGCATACATATAGAACACATGGAATACGTCATATAGCATACATATAGAACACATAGAATAAGTCATATAACATACATACATATAGCATACATAGAGAACACATGGAATACGTCATATAGCATACATATAGAACACATGGAATACGTCATATAGCATACATATAGAACACATGGAATAAGTCATATAGCATACATATAGAACACATGGAATACGTCATATAGCATACATATAGAACACATGGAATAAGTCATATAGCATACATATAGAACACATGGAATAAGTCATACAGCATACATATAGAACACATAGAATAAGTCATATAGCATACATATAGAACACATAGAATAAGTCATATAGCATACATATAGAACACATGGAATAAGTCATATAGCATACATATAGGACACATGGAATAAGTCATATAGCATACATATAGGACACATGGAATAAGTCATATAACATACATATAAAACACATGGAATAAGTCATATAGAATACATATAGAACACATGGATAAATCAACAAATAACTGTCTTGAATTCTAGGTAGCTTAAACTTCTCTCTAATTTGAAGTTGTACCTTAAGCCCTGGTTACATGGTCGGTTCGAATGGAAGCAAACTGTTCTTAGAGACAACCCTGTCTAATCTGAAGACCACTGAACCACTCACACACTGGACCAGGCAATTGTCTAACTTTTACAAAATTATTTTAGCTTGATTGTGAAACAAGTTGTTACAACATTAGTTTAGTCGCTCTTGAGACCTCATTCCTGATGGAATCCATTGCAATGTGGGAGCGAAAATAATTTGTATTTACATTTCTAGTTTCTATCAACAGGTTTTATTCACTATCTGCTGGTCTTTCATTGTATAATTTATCAACATATCTTTCACCCACCTTCTGCTGGTCTTTCATTGTATAATTTATCAACATATCTTTCACCCACCTTCTGCTGGTCTTTCATTGTATAATTTATCAACGGATCTTTCACCCACCTTCTGCTGGTCTTTCATTGTATAATTTATCAATGGATCTTTCACCTACCTTCTGCTGGTCTGTTATTGTGTAATTTATCAATGTGAACATTCAGCCACCTTCTGCTGGTCTGTTATTGTGTAATTTATCAATGTGATCATTCAGCCACCTTCTGCTGGTCTGTTATTGTGTAATTTATCAATGTGATCTTTCACCCACCTTCTGCTGGTCTGTTATTGTGTAATTTATCAATGTGATCATTCAGCCACCTTCTGCTGGTCTTTCATTGTATAATTTATCAACATATCTTTCACCCACCTTCTGCTGGTCTTTCATTGTATAATTTATCAACATATCTTTCACCCACCTTCTGCTGGTCTTTCATTGTATAATTTATCAACGGATCTTTCACCCACCTTCTGCTGGTCTTTCATTGTATAATTTATCAACGGATCTTTCACCCACCTTCTGCTGGTCTGTTATTGTGTAATTTATCAATGTGATCATTCAGCCACCTTCTGCTGGTCTTTCATTGTATAATTTATCAATGGATCTTTCACCTACCTTCTGCTGGTCTGTTATTGTGTAATTTATCAATGTGATCATTCAGCCACCTTCTGCTGGTCTTTCATTGTATAATTTATCAACGGATCTTTCACCCACCTTCTGCTGGTCTGTTATTGTGTAATTTATCAATGTGATCATTCAGCCACCTTCTGCTGGTCTGTTATTGTGTAATTTATCAATGTGATCATTCAGCCACCTTCTGCTGGTCTGTTATTGTGTAATTTATCAATGTGATCATTCAGCCACCTTCTGCTGGTGTTTCTAAGCATTATTGTGTTATTTATCAATGGAACTTCACCTACCTTCTGCTGGTCTTTTTCACGGCAATATTGTGTAGTTTTCCATCATTATAAGCATCTACAGACTTAATTATGATGGGTGTGGACCCTCCGCTAAACCTGCCCTCGACTCGTCCGTCTGACAAGGCCAGCGAATAAAATTCCTAAAATATATCAAATTGCTTCTATCCAGATCTAGGTAATACAATACAAACAAATGAAAATGAGATTTTCTTTTCAAATGGCAAAGTATACTCAAATTCATACAAACATAATTCCTAGTGCTAACTTTAATAAACTGTTATTTACAAAGTTATTGATGATTTTGTAAATATATATCCATAAAGGGAGGTAATTCAAATATAGCCAGTTCATTTGTGTATTCCATCACAGAAGTACCTCATGAGCATGCATGAGGTCATATATAGGTGCTGGGTTCTGTACTCGTATAGGTACCGGGTTCTGTACTCGTATAGGTACCGGGTTATGTACTCGTATAGGTGCTGGGTTCTGTACTCGTATAGGTACCGGGTTCTGTTCTCATATAGGTGCCAGGTTCTTTACTCATATAGGTGCCGGGTTCTGTACTCGTATAGGTACCGGGTTATGTACTTGTATAGGTGCTGGGTTCTGTTCTCGTATAGGTGCCGGGTTCTTTACTCATATAGGTGCCAGGTTCTTTACTCATATAGGTGCCGGGTTCTGTACTCGTATAGGTGCCGTGTTCTGTACTCGTATAGGTGCCAGGTTCTGTACTCGTATAGGTGCCAGGTTCTTTACTCGTATAGGTGCCAGGTTCTGTACTCGTATAGGTCCCGGGTTCTGTACTCGTATAGGTGCCAGGTTCTGTACTCGTATAGGTCCCGGGTTCTGTACTCGTATATGTACCAGGTTCTGTACTCGTATAGGTGCCAGGTTCTGTACTCGTATAGGTCCCGGGTTCTGTACTCGTATAGGTACCAGGTTCTGTACTCGTATAGGTACCAGGTTCTGTACTCGTATAGGTACCAGGTTCTGTACTCGTATAGGTACCAGGTTCTGTACTCGTATATGTGCCAAGTTCTGTACTCGTATATGTGCCGGGTTCTGTACTCGTATATGTGCCAGGTTCTGTACTCGTATATGTGCTGGGTTCTGTACTCGTATATGTGCCGGGTTCTGTACTCGTATATGTGCCGGGTTCTGTACTCGTATAGGTGCCGGGTTCTGTACTCGTATAGGTGCCGGGTTCTTTACTCGTATAGGTGCCGGGTTCTGTTCTCGTATATGTGCCGGGTTCTGTACTCATATAGGTGCCAGGTTCTTTACTCGTATATGTGCCGGGTTCTGTACATATATATGTGTCGGGTTCTGTACTTGTATATGTGCCGGGTTCTGTACTTGTATAGGTGCCGGGTTCTGTACTCGTATAGCTGCCGGGTTCTGTACTCGTATAGGTACCGGGTTCTGTACTCGTATAGCTGCCGGGTTCTGTACTCGTATAGGTACCGGGTTCTGTACTCGTATATGTGCCGGGTTCTGTACTCGTATATGTGCCAGGTTCTGTACTCGTATAGGTGCCAGGTTCTGTACTCGTATAGGTGCCGGGTTCATTACTCGTATATGTGCCGGGTTCTGTACTCGTATATGTGCCGGGTTCTGTACTCGTATATGTACCAGGTTCTGTACTCGTATAGGTGCCGGGTTCTGTACTCGTATAGGTACCGGGTTCTGTACTCGTATAGATGCCAGGTTCTGTACTCGTATAGGTACCGGGTTCTGTACTCGTATATGTGCCAGGTTCTGTACTCGTATATGTGCCGGGTTCTGTACTCGTATAGGTACCGCGTTCTGTACTCGTATATGTGCCGGGTTCTGTATTCGTATATGTGCCGGGTTCTGTACTTGTATAGCTGCCGGGTTCTGTACTCATATAGGTTCCTGGATATATACATGGCTACTCACATCCCCGTTAATGTTTAGGATATATACATGGCTACTCACATCCCCGTTAATGTTTAGGATATATACATGGCTACTCACATTCATGTTGATGTTTAGGATATATACATGGTTACTCACATCCCCGTTAATGTTTAGGATATATACATGGCTACTCACATCCCCATTAATGTTTAGGATATATACATGGCTACTCACATCCCTGTTGATGTTTAGGATATATACATGGCTACTCACATCCCCATTAATGTTTAGGATATATACATGGCTACTCACATCCCCATTAATGTTTAGGATATATACATGGCTACTCACATTCATGTTAATGTTTAGGATATATACATGGTTACTCACATCCCTGTTGATGTTTAGGATATATACATGGCTACTCACATCCCCATTAATGTTTAGGATATATACATGGTTACTCACATCCCCATTAATGTTTAGGATATATACATGGCTACTCACATTCATGTTGATGTTTAGGATATATACATGGCTACTCACATCCCCGTTAATGTTTAGGATATATACATGGCTACTCACATTGATGTTGATGTTTAGGATATATACAGGGTTACTCACATTCATGTTAATGTTTAGGATATATACACGGCTACTCACATTTATGTTAATGTTTAGGATATATACACGGCTACTCACATCCCCGTTAATGTTTAGGATATATACACGGCTACTCACATCCCCGTTAATGTTTAGGACATATACATGGCTACTCACATCCACATTAATGTTTAGGACATATACATGGCTACTCATATTCCTGTTGATGTTTAGGATATATACATGGCTACTCACATTCATGTTGATATTTAGGATATATACATGGCTACACACATACACGTTAATGTTTAGGATATATACATGGCTACACACATTCATGTTGATGTTTAGGACATATACATGGCTACTCACATCCCCGTTGATGTTTAGGATATATACAGGGCTACTCACATTCATGTTGATGTTTAGGACATATACATGGCTACTCACATTCATGTTGATGTTTAGGACATATACATGGCTACTCACATCCCCGTTGATGTTTAGGATATATACAGGGCTACTCACATCCCAGTTGATGTTTAGGATATATACACGGCTACTCACATCCCCGTTAATGTTTAGGATATATACACGGCTACTCACATCCCCGTTAATGTTTAGGATATATACACGGCTACTCACATTTATGTTAATGTTTAGGACATATACATGGCTACTCACATTCATGTTAATGTTTAGGATATATACACGGCTACTCACATCCCCGTTAATGTTTAGGATATATACATGGCTACTCACATCCCCGTTAATGTTTAGGATATATACATGGCTACTCACATCCCCGTTAATGTTTAGGATATATACACGGCTACTCACATCCCCGTTAATGTTTAGGATATATACATGGCTACTCACATCCCCGTTAATGTTTAGGACATATACATGGCTACTCACATTCATGTTAATGTTTAGGATATATACACGGCTACTCACATTTATGTTAATGTTTAGGATATATACACGGCTACTCACATCCCCGTTAATGTTTAGGATATATACACGGCTACTCACATCCCCGTTAATGTTTAGGACATATACATGGCTACTCACATCCACATTAATGTTTAGGATATATACATGGCTACTCACATTCCTGTTGATGTTTAGGATATATACATGGCTACTCACATTCATGTTGATATTAGGATATATACATGGCTACTCACATCCACGTTAATGTTTAGGATATATACATGGCTACTCACATCCCTGTTGATGTTTAGGATATATACAGGGCTACTCACATTCCCGTTGATGTTTAGGATATATACAGGGCTACTCACATCCCTGTTGATGTTTAGGACATATACATGGCTACTCACATCCCTGTTGATGTTTAGGATATATACAGGGCTACTCACATTCCCGTTGATGTTTAGGATATATACAGGGCTACTCACATTCCCGTTGATGTTTAGGATATATACAGGGCTACTCACATCCCTGTTGATGTTTAGGACATATACATGGCTACTCACATCCCTGTTGATGTTTAGGATATATACAGGGCTACTCACATTCCCGTTGATGTTTAGGATATATACAGGGCTACTCACATTCCCGTTGATGTTTAGGATATATACAGGGCTACTCACATCCCTGTTGATGTTTAGGACATATACATGGCTACTCACATCCCTGTTGATGTTTAGGATATATACAGGGCTACTCACATTCCCGTTGATGTTTAGGATATATACAGGGCTACTCACATTCCCGTTGATGTTTAGGATATATACAGGGCTACTCACATCCCTGTTGATGTTTAGGACATATACATGGCTACTCACATCCCTGTTGATGTTTAGGATATATACAGGGCTACTCACATCCCTGTTGATGTTTAGGATATACACATGGCTACTCACATCCACATTAATGTTTAGGACATATACATGGCTACTCACATCCCAGTTGATGTTTAGGATATATACATGGCTACTCACATCCCTGTTGATGTTTAGGACATATACATGGCAACTCACATCCCCATTGATGTTTAGGATATATACATGGCTACTCACATCCCCGTTAATGTTTAGGATATATACATGGCTACTCACATCCCCGTTGATGTTTAGGACATATACATGGCAACTCACATCCCCGTTGATGTTTAGGACATATACATGGCTACTCACATCCCTGTTGATGTTTAGGATATATATATGGCTACTCACATCCACGTTAATGTTTAGGATATATACAGGGCTACTCACATCCACATTGATGTTTAGGATATATACACGGCTACTCACATCCCTGTTGATGTTTAGGATATATACATGGCTACTCACATCCCTGTTTATGTTTAGGATATATACAGGGCTACTCACATCCCCGTTGATGTTTAGGATATATACAGGGCTACTCACATCCCCGTTAATGTTTAGGATATATACATGGCTACTCACATCCACATTAATGTTTAGGATATATACACGGCTACTCACATCCCCGTTGATGTTTAGGATATATACATGGCTACTCACATCCCCGTTAATGTTTAGGATATATACAGGGCTACTCACATCCCAGTTGATGTTTAGGATATATACATGGCTACTCACATCCACATTAATGTTTAGGACATATACATGGCTACTCACATCCCCGTTAATGTTTAGGATATATACATGGCTACTCACATCCCCGTTGATGTTCTTGGCTAGAAGGAGTAACGCATGAGAGATATCTGTACTGAATGACACTGACAGGTCACCTTCATCGGCATCCATACTGATACCAGAGTACTCTGCAAACCCAGACCCATAGAAACCAATAGTTCGTAGACCCTGAAAATAAACAAACCAAATTTCATGTTACACTGGTGTGAAGAGATTATGTTTTATGTTGTATACCCATGCCTGGAACCAAATCAAATGTTACACTGGTGTGAAGAGAGTATGTTAGTAAATACAAATTTATGTTAGCTCAATTGCGATACAAGTTCTTTCAACTTATATTATCAACTTATATATCACTCTCGAGACCTCATTCCTGATGGATTCCATCGCAACGAGGGAGAGAGAAGAGGCAATGTGTAATTTAAATGCCTTGCCTAAGGGCACAATCGTAACAGCTCCAGCGGGGCTCGGACTCCGGAATTTTCGCACATGAAGCGAACGCGCATCCACTGCGCTATTATGACTTCCACAAAGTGAAGAGAGTATGTTTTATGTTGTATACCCATGCCTGGAACCAAATCTCATTTTACACTGGTGTGATATAAGCATGATATAACTGCACTAATTGGAGTAAAAAAGTATCTTACACTGTCCTTGCATCCTTCCGTTACCCCAACAGTTGACTTGCCATCCCAAAGATTGACAGAAGCGAGAGAAATTTGCAGCCCTCTCATGCAGCCAAGGAATCTATCAGATACAACAGGTTGACTGAAATACATAAACACAGCCATTAAATAAATAAACACAGCCATTAAATAGATAAACACAGACATTAAATATATAAACACAGCCATTAAATATATAAACACAGCCATTAAATATATAAACAAATATAAATACAGCCATTAAATATATAAACATATATAAACACAGCCATTAAATATATAAACATATATAAACACAGCCATTAAATATATAAACACAGCCATTAAATATATAAACATATATAAACACAGCCATTAAATAAATAAACATATATAAACACAGCCATTAAATATATAAACATATATAAACACAGCCATTAAATATATAAACATATATAAACACAGCCATTAAATATATAAATATATATAAACACAGTCATTAAATATATAAACATATATAAACACAGCCATTAAATATATAAACATATATAAACACAGCCATTAAATATATAAACATATATAAACACAGCCATTAAATATATAAACATATATAAACACAGCCATTAAATATATAAACATATATAAACACAGCCATTAAAGTATTATAAGAACTGCCACACTGGTGAATATTATCATATATGTTAAAAAAGTGGGCAACAAGCTCACACTTCTCAACGCAGTCACACAACAAGCTCACAATTCTCAACGCAGTCACACAACAAGCTCACACTTCTCAACGCAGTCACACAACAAGCTCACACTTCTCAACGCAGTCACACAACAAGCTCACACTTCTCAACACAGTCACACAACAAGCTCACACTTCTCAACGCAGTCACACAACAAGCTCACACTTCTCAACGCAGTCACACAACAAGCTCACACTTCTCAACGCAGTCACACAACAAGCTCACACTTCTCAACGCAGTCACACAATTTCATTGAATGTGGTGCATGGATACCATATACTGGTATTAAATATGTAGGTGTTGCATGGATACCATATACTGGTATTGAATATTTAGGTGTTGCATGGATACCATATACTGGTATTAAATATTTAGGTGTTGCATGGATACCATATACTGGTATTGAATATGTAGGTGGTGCATGGATACCATATACTGGTATTGAATGTGTAGGTGTTGCATGGATACCACAGACTGATGTTGAATGTGTATGTGTTGCATGGATACCACAGACTGATGTTGAATGTGTATGTGTTGCATGGATACCACAGACTGTTATTGAATGTGTATGTGTTGCATGGATACCACAGACTGATATTGAATGTGTAGGTGTTGCATGGATACAACAGACGGTTATTGAATGTGTAGGTGTTGCATGGATACTACAGACTGATATTGAATGTGTAGGTGTTGCATGGATACAACAGACTGTTATTGAATGTGTAGGTGTTGCATGGATACTACAGACTGATATTGAATGTGTATGTGTTGCATGGATACAACAGACTGTTATTGAATGTGTAGGTGTTGCATGGATACTACAGACTGATATTGAATGTGTATGTGTTGCATGGATACCACAGACTGATATTGAATGTGTAGGTGTTGCAGGGATACCACAGACTGATAATGAATGTGTAGGTGTTGCATGGATACAACAGACTGATATAGCATGTGTAGGTGCTGCATGGATACCACAGACTGATATTGAATGTGTAGGTGTTGCATGGATACTACAGACCGTTATAGAATGTGTAGGTGTTGCATGGATACTACAGACTGATAATGAAAGTGTAGGTGTTGCATGGATACCACATACTGATATTGAATGTGCAGGTGTTGCATGGATACTACACCGATATTGAATGTGTAGGTGTTGCATGGATACTACAGACTGATAATGAATGTGTAGGTGTTGCATGGATACTACATACTGATATTGAATGTGTAGGTGTTGCATGGATACTACACACCGTTATAGCATGTGTAGGTGTTGCATGGATACTACAGACTGATATTGAATGTGTAGGTGTTGCATGGATACTACACTGATATTGAATGTGTAGGTGTTGCATGGATACTACAGACTGATAATGAATGTGTAGGTGTTGCATGGATACTACATACTGATATTGAATGTGTAGGTGTTGCATGGATACCACGGACAGATATTGAATTTGTAGGTGTTGCATGGATACCACGGACAGATACTGAATTTGTAGGTGTTGCATGGATACCACGGACAGATATTGAATGTGTAGGTGTTGCATGGATACTACACACCGATATAGCATGTGTAGGTGTTGCATGGATACTACACACCGTTATAGCATGTGTAGGTGTTGCATGGATACTACAGACTGATATTGAATTTGTAGGTGTTGCATGGATACCACGGACAGATATTGAATGTGTAGGTGTTGCATGGATACTACAGACTGATATTGAATGTGTAGGTGTTGCATGGATACCACAGACTGATATTGAATGTGTAGGTGTTGCATGGATACTACAGACCGTTATTGAATGTGTAGGTGTTGCATGGATACTACACACCGATATAGCATGTGTAGGTGTTGCATGGATACTAAACCGATATAGCATGTGTAGGTGTTGCATGGATACCACAGCGATATAGCATGTGTAAGTGTTGCATGGATACTACACACCGATATAGCATGTGTAGGTGTTGCATGGATACCACAGACTGATATTGAATGTGTAGGTGTTGCATGGATACTACAGACTGTTATTGAAAGTGTAGGTGTTGCATGGATACCACAGATTGATATTGAATGTGTAGGTGTTGCATGGATACTACACACCGATATAGCATGTGTAGGTGTTGCATGGATACCACAGACTGACATTGAATGTGTAGGTGTTGCATGGATACTACAGACTGTTATTGAATGTGTAGGTGTTGCATGGATACCACAGACTGATATTGAATGTGTAGGTGTTGCATGGATACCACAGACTGACATTGAATGTGTAGGTGTTGCATGGATACTACAGACTGTTATTGAATGTGTAGGTGTTGCATGGATACCACAGACTGATATTGAATGTGTAGGTGTTGCATGGATACTACAGACTGTTATTGAATGTGTAGGTGTTGCATGGATACCACAGACTGATATTGAATGTGTAGGTGTTGCATGGATACTACACACCGATATAGCATGTGTAGGTGTTGCATGGATACCACAGACTGATATTGAATGTGTAGGTGTTGCATGGATACCACAGACTGATATTGAATGTGTAGGTGTTGCATGGATACTACACACCGATATAGCATGTGTAGGTGTTGCATGTATACCACAGACTGATATTGAATGTGTAGGTGTTGCATGGATATTACACACCGATATAGCATGTGTAGGTGTTGCATGGATACTACACACCGATATAGCATGTGTAGGTGTTGCATGGATACTACAGACTGATATTGAATGTGTAGGTGTTGCATGGATACCACAGACTGATATTGAATGTGTAGGTGTTGCATGGATACTACAGACTGATATTGAATGTGTAGGTGTTGCATGGATACCACAGACTGATATTGAATGTGTAGGTGTTGCATGGATACTACACACCGATATAGCATGTGTAGGTGTTGCATGGATACCACAGACTGATATTGAATGTGTAGGTGTTGCATGGATACTACAGACTGATATTGAATGTGTAGGTGTTGCATGGATACCACAGACTGATATTGAATGTGTAGGTGTTGCATGGATACCACAGACTGACATTGAATGTGTAGGTGTTGCATGGATACTACAGACTGTTATTGAATGTGTAGGTGTTGCATGGATACCACAGACTGATATTGAATGTGTAGGTGTTGCATGGATACTACAGACTGATATTGAATGTGTAGGTGTTGCATGGATACCACAGACTGATATTGAATGTGTAGGTGTTGCATGGATACTACACCGATATAGCATGTGTAGGTGTTGCATGGATACTACAGACTGATATTGAATGTGAAGGTGTTGCCTGGATACCACAGACTGATATTGAATGTGTAGGTGTTGCATGGATACTAAACCGATATAGCATGTGTTGCATGGATACCACAGCGATATAGCATGTGTAAGTGTTGCATGGATACTACACACCGATATAGCATGTGTAGGTGTTGCATGGATAACACAGACTGATATTGAATGTGTAGGTGTTGCATGGATACTACACGATGAATGTGTAGGTGTTGCATGGATACCACAGATGATATTGAATGTGTAGGTGTTGCATGGATACTACACACTGATATAGCATGTGTAGGTGTTGCATGGATACCACAGACTGATATTGAATGTGTAGGTGTTGCATGGATACTACAGACTGATATTGAATGTGTAGGTGTTGCATGGATACCACAGACTGATATTGAATGTGTAGGTGTTGCATGGATACCACAGACGACATTGAATGTGTAGGTGTTGCATGGATACTACAGACTGATATTGAATGTGTAGGTGTTGCATGGATACCACAGACTGATATTGAATGTGTAGGTGTTGCATGGATACCACAGACTGATATTGAATGTGTAGGTGTTGCATGGATACTACACACCGATATAGCATGTGTAGGTGTTGCATGGATACTACAGACTGATATTGAATGTGTAGGTGTTGCATGGATACCACAGACTGATATTGAATGTGTAGGTGTTGCATGGATACTACACACCGATATAGCATGTGTAGGTGTTGCATGGATACCACAGACTGATATGAATGGTAGGTGTTGCATGGATACACACCGATATTGAATGTGTAGGTGTTGCATGGATACTACACACCGATATAGAATGTGTAGGTGTTGCATGGATACCACAGACTGATATTGAATGTGTAGGTGTTGCATGGATACTACAGACTGATATTGAATGTGTAGGTGTTGCATGGATACCACAGACTGACATTGAATGTGTAGGTGTTGCATGGATACCACAGACTGTTATTGAATGTGTAGGTGTTGCATGGATACTACACACTGATATTGAATGTGTAGGTGTTGCATGGATACTACAGACTGATATTGAATGTGTAGGTGTTGCATGGATACTACAGACTGATATTGAATGTGTAGGTGTTGCATGGATACCACAGACTGATATTGAATGTGTAGGTGTTGCATGGATACTACACACCGATATAGCATGTGTAGGTGTTGCATGGATACCACAGACTGATATTGAATGTGTAGGTGTTGCATGGATACCACAGACTGATATTGAATGTGTAGGTGTTGCATGGATACTACACACCGATATAGCATGTGTAGGTGTTGCATGGATACTACACACCGATATAGCATGTGTAGGTGTTGCATGGATACCACAGACTGATATTGAATGTGTAGGTGTTGCATGGATACTACAGACCGATATTGAATGTGTAGGTGTTGCATGGATACCACAGACTGATATTGAATGTGTAGGTGTTGCATGGATACCACAGACTGATATTGAATGTGTAGGTGTTGCATGGATACTACAGACCGATATTGAATGTGTAGGTGTTGCATGGATACTACACACCGATATAGCATGTGTAGGTGTTGCATGGATACTAAACGATATGATGTGTAGGTGTTGCATGGATACACACACCGATATAGCATGTGTAGGTGTTGCATGGATACACAGACTGATATTGAATGTGTAGGTGTTGCATGGATACCACAGACTGATATTGAATGTGTAGGTGTTGCATGGATACTACACCGATATAGCATGTGTAGGTGTTGCATGGATACTACAGACTGATTGAATGTGTAGGTGTTGCATGGATACCACAGACTGATATTGAATGTGTAGGTGTTGCATGGATACTACACACCGATATAGCATGTGTAGGTGTTGCATGGATACCACAGACTGATATTGAATGTGTAGGTGTTGCATGGATACTACACCGATATAGCATGTGTAGGTGTTGCATGGATACTACAGACTGATATTGAATGTGAAGGTGTTGCCTGGATACCACAGACTGATATTGAATGTGTAGGTGTTGCATGGATACTAAACCGATATAGCATGTGTTGCATGGATACCACAGCGATATAGCATGTGTAAGTGTTGCATGGATACTACACACCGATATAGCATGTGTAGGTGTTGCATGGATAACACAGACTGATATTGAATGTGTAGGTGTTGCATGGATACTACACCGATATAGCATGTGTAGGTGTTGCATGGATACTACAGACTGATATTGAATGTGAAGGTGTTGCCTGGATACCACAGACTGATATTGAATGTGTAGGTGTTGCATGGATACTAAACCGATATAGCATGTGTTGCATGGATACCACAGCGATATAGCATGTGTAAGTGTTGCATGGATACTACACACCGATATAGCATGTGTAGGTGTTGCATGGATAACACAGACTGATATTGAATGTGTAGGTGTTGCATGGATACTACACACCGATATAGCATGTGTAGGTGTTGCATGTATACCACAGATTGATATTGAATGTGTAGGTGTTGCATGGATATTACACACCGATATAGCATGTGTAGGTGTTGCATGGATACCACAGCGATATAGCATGTGTAAGTGTTGCATGGATACTACACACCGATATAGCATGTGTAGGTGTTGCATGGATAACACAGACTGATATTGAATGTGTAGGTGTTGCATGGATACCACAGACTGATATTGAATGTGTAGGTGTTGCATGGATACTACACCGATATAGCATGTGTAGGTGTTGCACGGATACTACAGACTGTTATTGAATGTGTAGGTGTTGCATGGATACCACAGACTGATATTGAATGTGTAGGTGTTGCATGGATACTACACACCGATATAGCATGTGTAGGTGTTGCATGGATACCACAGACTGATATTGAATGTGTAGGTGTTGCATGGATACTACAGACTGTTATTGAATGTGTAGGTGTTGCATGGATACCACAGATTGATATTGAATGTGTAGGTGTTGCATGGATACTACACACTGATATAGCATGTGTAGGTGTTGCATGGATACCACAGACTGACATTGAATGTGTAGGTGTTGCATGGATACTACAGACTGTTATTGAATGTGTAGGTGTTGCATGGATACCACAGACTGATATTGAATGTGTAGGTGTTGCATGGATACCACAGACTGACATTGAATGTGTAGGTGTTGCATGGATACTACAGACTGTTATTGAATGTGTAGGTGTTGCATGGATACCACAGACTGTTATTGAATGTGTAGGTGTTGCATGGATACCACAGACTGATATTGAATGTGTAGGTGTTGCATGGATACTACACACCGATATAGCATGTGTAGGTGTTGCATGGATACCACAGACTGATATTGAATGTGTAGGTGTTGCATGGATACCACAGACTGATATTGAATGTGTAGGTGTTGCATGGATACTACACACCGATATAGCATGTGTAGGTGTTGCATGTATACCACAGACTGATATTGAATGTGTAGGTGTTGCATGGATATTACACACCGATATAGCATGTGTAGGTGTTGCATGGATACTACACACCGATATAGCATGTGTAGGTGTTGCATGGATACTACAGACTGATATTGAATGTGTAGGTGTTGCATGGATACTACAGACTGTTATTGAATGTGTAGGTGTTGCATGGATACCACAGACTGACATTGATTGTGTAGGTGTTGCATGGATACCACAGACTGTTATTGAATGTGTAGGTGTTGCATGGATACTACACACCGATATAGCATGTGTAGGTGTTGCATGGATACCACAGACTGATATTGAATGTGTCGGTGTTGCATGGATACCACAGACTGATATTGAATGTGTAGGTGTTGCATGGATACCACAGACTGATATTGAATGTGTAGGTGTTGCATGGATACTACACCGAAATAGCATGTGTAGGTGTTGCACGGATACTACAGACTGTTATTGAATGTGTAGGTGTTGCATGGATACCACAGACTGATATTGAATGTGTAGGTGTTGCCTGGATACTACACACCGATATAGCATGTGTAGGTGTTGCATGGATACCACAGACCGTTATTGAATGTGTAGGTGTTGCATGGATACCACAGACTGACATTGAATGTGTAGGTGTTGCATGGATACTACAGACTGTTATTGAATGTGTAGGTGTTGCATGGATACCACAGACTGATATTGAATGTGTAGGTGTTGCATGGATACCACAGACTGACATTGAATGTGTAGGTGTTGCATGGATACTACAGACTGTTATTGAATGTGTAGGTGTTGCATGGATACCAGAGACTGATATTGAATGTGTAGGTGTTGCATGGATACTACACACCGATATAGCATGTGTAGGTGTTGCATGGATACCACAGACTGATATTGAATGTGTAGGTGTTGCATGGATACCACAGACTGATATTGAATGTTTAGGTGTTGCATGGATACTACACCGATATAGCATGTGTAGGTGTTGCACGGATACTACAGACTGTTATTGAATGTGTAGGTGTTGCATGGATACCACAGACTGATATTGAATGTGTAGGTGTTGCATGGATACTACACACCGATATAGCATGTGTAGGTGTTGCATGGATACCACAGACTGATATTGAATGTGTAGGTGTTGCATGGATACCACAGACTGATATTGAATGTTTAGGTGTTGCATGGATACTACACCGATATAGCATGTGTAGGTGTTGCACGGATACTACAGACTGTTATTGAATGTGTAGGTGTTGCATGGATACCACAGACTGATATTGAATGTGTAGGTGTTGCATGGATACTACACACCGATATAGCATGTGTAGGTGTTGCATGGATACCACAGACTGATATTGAATGTGTAGGTGTTGCATGGATACCACAGACTGATATTGAATGTGTAGGTGTTGCATGGATACTACACACCGATATAGCATGTGTAGGTGTTGCATGTATACCACAGACTGATATTGAATGTGTAGGTGTTGCATGGATACTACACACCGATATAGCATGTGTAGGTGTTGCATGGATACTACACACCGATATAGCATGTGTAGTTGTTGCATGGATACTACAGACTGATATTGAATGTGTAGGTGTTGCATGGATACTACAGACTGATATTGAATGTGTAGGTGTTGCATGGATACTGAATGAATGAATGGTGTTTTACGGCACATCGACATCTAAGGTCATGTAGCGCGCATTAAAGTTATGTTTATTGTCGAGTGTATGACATAAAATTCTATATAAGTATATGCATTACGTGAAAATTAATACTAAGAAGTTATAAAGACGTAAGATTAATTACAGGTAATATATGAATGAATGATTACTACAAAGGCATGATTAACAATTGATATCACAGCTTATTATAAATTCCTATTGCCTGCATGGATACTACAGACTGATATTGAATGTGTAGGTGTTGCATGGATACCACAGACTGATATTGAATGTGTAGGTGTTGCATGGATACTACAGACTGATTTTGAATGTGTAGGTGGTGCATGGATACCACAGACTGATGTTGAATGTGTAGGTGTTGCCTGGATACCACAGACTGATATTGAATGTGTAGGTGTTGCATGGATACTACACACCGATATAGCATGTGTAGGTGTTGCATGGATACTACAGACTGATATTGAATGTGTAGGTGTTGCATGGATACCACAGACTGATATTGAATGTGTAGGTGTTGCATGGATACTACAGACCGTTATTGAATGTGTAGGTGTTGCATGGATACTACACACCGATATAGCATGTGTAGGTGTTGCATGGATATTACACACCGATATAGCATGTGTAGGTGTTGCATGGATACCACAGCGATATAGCATGTGTAAGTGTTGCATGGATACTACACACCGATATAGCATGTGTAGGTGTTGCATGGATAACACAGACTGATATTGAATGTGTAGGTGTTGCATGGATACCACAGACTGATATTGAATGTGTAGGTGTTGCATGGATACTACACCGATATAGCATGTGTAGGTGTTGCACGGATACTACAGACTGTTATTGAATGTGTAGGTGTTGCATGGATACCACAGACTGATATTGAATGTGTAGGTGTTGCATGGATACTACACACCGATATAGCATGTGTAGGTGTTGCATGGATACCACAGACTGATATTGAATGTGTAGGTGTTGCATGGATACTACAGACTGTTATTGAAAGTGTAGGTGTTGCATGGATACCACAGATTGATATTGAATGTGTAGGTGTTGCATGGATACTACACACCGATATAGCATGTGTAGGTGTTGCATGGATACCACAGACTGACATTGAATGTGTAGGTGTTGCATGGATACTACAGACTGTTATTGAATGTGTAGGTGTTGCATGGATACCACAGCTGATATTGAATGTGTAGGTGTTGCATGGATACCACAGACTGACATTGAATGTGTAGGTGTTGCATGGATACTACAGACTGTTATTGAATGTGTAGGTGTTGCATGGATACCACAGACTGACATTGAATGTGTAGGTGTTGCATGGATACTACAGACTGTTATTGAATGTGTAGGTGTTGCATGGATACCACAGACTGATATTGAATGTGTAGGTGTTGCATGGATACTACACACCGATATAGCATGTGTAGGTGTTGCATGGATACCACAGACTGATATTGAATGTGTAGGTGTTGCATGGATACCACAGACTGATATTGAATGTGTAGGTGTTGCATGGATACTACACACCGATATAGCATGTGTAGGTGTTGCATGTATACCACAGACTGATATTGAATGTGTAGGTGTTGCATGGATATTACACACCGATATAGCATGTGTAGGTGTTGCATGGATACTACACACCGATATAGCATGTGTAGGTGTTGCATGGATACTACAGACTGATATTGAATGTGTAGGTGTTGCCTGGATACCACAGACTGATATTGAATGTGTAGGTGTTGCATGGATACTACAGACTGTTATTGAAAGTGTAGGTGTTGCATGGATACCACAGATTGATATTGAATGTGTAGGTGTTGCATGGATACTACACACCGATATAGCATGTGTAGGTGTTGCATGGATACCACAGACTGACATTGAATGTGTAGGTGTTGCATGGATACTACAGACTGTTATTGAATGTGTAGGTGTTGCATGGATACCACAGACTGATATTGAATGTGTAGGTGTTGCATGGATACCACAGACTGACATTGAATGTGTAGGTGTTGCATGGATACTACAGACTGTTATTGAATGTGTAGGTGTTGCATGGATACCACAGACTGACATTGAATGTGTAGGTGTTGCATGGATACTACAGACTGATATTGAATGTGTAGGTGGTGCATGGATACCACAGACTGATATTGAATGTGTAGGTGTTGCATGGATACTACACCGATATAGCATGTGTAGGTGTTGCATGGATACTACAGACTGATATTGAATGTGAAGGTGTTGCCTGGATACCACAGACTGATATTGAATGTGTAGGTGTTGCATGGATACTACACACCGATATAGCATGTGTAGGTGTTGCATGGATACTACAGACTGATATTGAATGTGTAGGTGTTGCATGGATACCACAGACTGATATTGAATGTGTAGGTGTTGCATGGATACTACAGACCGTTATTGAATGTGTAGGTGTTGCATGGATACTAAACCGATATAGCATGTGTTGCATGGATACCACAGCGATATAGCATGTGTAAGTGTTGCATGGATACTACACACCGATATAGCATGTGTAGGTGTTGCATGGATAACACAGACTGATATTGAATGTGTAGGTGTTGCATGGATACCACAGACTGATATTGAATGTGTAGGTGTTGCATGGATACTACACCGATATAGCATGTGTAGGTGTTGCATGGATACCACAGACTGATATTGAATGTGTAGGTGTTGCATGGATACTACAGACTGTTATTGAATGTGTAGGTGTTGCATGGATACCACAGACTGACATTGATTGTGTAGGTGTTGCATGGATACTACAGACTGTTATTGAATGTGTAGGTGTTGCATGGATACCACAGACTGATATAGAATGTGTAGGTGTTGCATGGATACTACAGACCGTTATAGAATGTGTAGGTGTTGCATGGATACTACAGACCGTTATAGAATGTGTAGGTGTTGCATGGATACTACAGACCGTTATAGAATGTGTAGGTGTTGCCTACATATACATCTAGTTCTTCATCCCTTTCATTCCGTGTAAACAAACTTCAAGTAGGTGTTGTTTGGATGATGCTCACCGTCTATCATTATTTCATGAGAAGTTGCTTGAGGGTTTGAAAGATGTTCCCATTAACTTGGCCTAGTGACCTAGTTTTTGACCACAATGACTTCATGAATTCAGGCATTGGACACAACAATTGTTCTCATAGAAGGTTATTTGACCCTTTGTGTCAGGTGAATCAGACGAGCTGAGAAAGCTCTTCCTTCCATAAAGTGATTATTTTGATAAACACACCCCGAGCTCGCCGTATATTTGTGCATGTTGACAGATGGTGGCATTCCTCCATAGAACAGGTCACTTTCTTCTGCCCCGTCGAAGAGGTGGTCACCCTGCGGGGCCTGAATCAGATCGCTGTCGCCGTTATCCACCTCTAGGATAGCTGTAAGAACAAACAGTGTTATATTCATGCAATAGTTCACTGATGATATTGCTTGTAACACATTGTTAGAGCTATATTAGATTTTACATACAATGATACAGAAGTACATCAAGTATTTGTTAACCCATTTCATTCTGGATACATTTAAAGGCTTTTGCAGACAACATAGATCCAGATCAGCCGCAGTGTTGTTTGCTACATATAGTGTAGTAGATAAGGACCATGAATGTTCAGAAGGTGTAAAAAGCACCAAATTTGGCATAGTGGTAGTTTAGAACCAGCTTGTAAATAATAGGCCGGAAGACAATCACGAGAGGCCCTGAGTCCCACGTGAGATGGGGCCCCAAAGGGGCACATAATTGTGTAAATTTGCATGTATATAATTAATTTATTACAGCCACAAATGGTATATAACTTGTGCAAATGAGGTATGTTATCAGGATAAAAGGTTACACCAGTATACAAATGACTTTTGTTAAATACAAAATTGAAAATTGAGGCCCTAATTAGTGATAATGCTATAAACGAGGCCCAGAATGTTGTTAAAATTGGCCAATTACGATTAATAATATAATAAATATTACAATTTTATGTCAGTATCCACTATTGTACAATAAATAACTACTTTACACAATTACCTAGATCTAAATGCTGCATTATGCTTTAGGTAATGGCCAGAAGTCACTTTTAATTGGTTAACAGAGTTGTTTCCCTTTTAGCAAAATTTCCATGAAAAATTCAGAGAGTGGGAAAGTTCGAAATTTCGTTGCGTTTTTACATGCTGTATCACGCCAAGATGTAAGTATTATTAGTATATTTTGTTTGTATAGATAACACATGGATAAATTATGGCGTTGCACATGTAAAAAGAACAAGAATTATAAAGGTGGGTGGGGTATGCATAACAAAATTAATTAGTACTACAAATTTTACATTCTTAATGGAGTTTCATTAATTTCAGATATCATGGCAAGTCAACCAGATTCTACTCATGGACTCATATGGCGAACAAAATACTAACACAATCAAGAAATTAACATGAGTTAAACCTAGTAACACAGTCACATGTTGACAACAATCAACTAGAGGTTATGGTGCGTAATTTAATATAGTATTATATAACATGTGATGTCGAGGACTGAATGCGAATTTATTCGACCTGCTTGTTTGTTTGTTTTGTTATGCTTACAATGTCATTCCACCCATTGCCTTAAAGTAAACTTTTTTGAAGCTGAAGGAGGAAATTTACCAGCCAGTATTTGCCAAACATGCTCATTTTGAACCCAAATTGTACACACTGAAACAACTGACATTGAGACCTGAACGTTCGGTGGCAACTAATTTTCCTGGATCGAACCAGAACTAGGACACTTTCCTGGATAACAATCAACCAGTACCGTGCCTCGGCCGGGGATCTAACTCACGACCTCCCGCTTTGGCATTAAAGGCGCTAACCACTGTGCTACCCGAGCTGTTTTATTCGACCTGTATTCTCCAATTCATAATCATTTCAATCAAAGGTTACATTCATAGGCCCATCTACCTGTTTGTACGGACACAGGCATACCTATCCTGCAGTTGTCAGTACACATTGATGATAATTCTGAGGTATTGTTGTCGTTCTGTACAATCTTGTATTGGTTACATTTTGATAGACAATTAATAATGTTTTCTACGTTTTAGGAATCCACATCAGGACATGCTGTTGGTTCTGAGCAACCTTCGACATATGAGTTGTACAGGGCACGATGTTCCAACTGGAGTCAGTGTTGCCTATGCCAAAAGAAGACTTCCGAGAAATCACGAACACCTTTGGCGTATTCTTCACTGAGTGAATGCCTTATCACACAATGCATTGCCACAGGAACAATTACAACTTTGGAATGACTTGACCTAGGGAGTGGCGATGATGGAGCAAAATGCCGTCTGGCATATGTCCTGCTTCAGCAGCAGAATATGATAGAGCAGTAAAGAGACAGCAAGTGTGTATGGAAACAATAGAGATAAAGAGGTTTAGAAAGAGTTTTGATACAACGTTTCATGGTAGTTGTTTCGCTTACAATAAATCTTATGGTAGACTAGATTAGGTAGAAACAATGGAAATAGATACAAAAGTGTAACATCACAACTGAGATGTCAGGTATCGAAATTCTAGCCAAACATTAAGAGGTGGATATGGTACCAAGAGATGCAGAATATCATGGAAACTGTTTGTGCACATTTATAACAAGTACAATAGACAGTATTCACTTTCAACTGATTCTACGTCGATTCATGTGTACGATACTGGTGATGATTAATTGAAAAAGGCTATCATTGTTGCTGAGTTGATTGCATATATAGAGAGTTAAACCGATTAATGTGAAAGTGATGGCTTGTTGATAATAATAAATGACAAAGGCGTTTCAGTGTCTTATAACAGGATTATACAGGTCTCCACAGGTATAGTAAACTGTCTTGGGTAAATATAAAACTACTAGCATTGTATGCCCACCAAATCACAGGAACGGACTGTATGTACACCACAGCATGAATCATAATCCACAGTCAGTAACATCGAAGGATGCATTTCATGGTACGGCAATCTCTGTCACACGAAGTCTGAAGCGCAATGTATAAATATAACTCGCCTCAAGGCCGATCAGTCACAAAATATCTACTAGAGAAGTACAAAGATGTCCCTCCTGTAACATTGAAGGCAACACTCCACAACCGGTTGTCATGTATGACTGTGAGCCTCCTCCCAACTACTCAATGTGAATTAGTTCTTAGTGATCAAATGGTTAGAACATGTTGCTGAAAATCATGGAAAGACAAACGAATCTTTTTCATGATCACCATTCATTGCACAACATCTCTCAATTGACACAAGAGCACCAGCCATAACATCACTATTCCCATTGTTTCGTGACTCTGTGTTCACTGCGGCTAAGGTAAAGCATGGAATGCCACTTATCAAATATGTCACTGAAGCTAAGAACCCTGGCCAGATCACAGTATTAACAGTCGATCAACCAAGAAGATACAATGGTTATGGCCCACATAGTACTGGGTATGGACCTGGAAATGGCATGGTGTTGATGGGTGGCCATCTTGAAGGTTATTGGAGATTGGTTAGATGGAAGTGGTTGGCTTGCATTATATGAGTACCTATCACAATGCATTGAAAGCTACACTTTCATGGCAGGTAAAACTGTTATATCAACACATGATAATGTCTTGAAATCGAACACAGAGATTGATGTGACTTTGATGTGACTGACCTTCAACCCTCTAACCATGAAGAAGCAGACAACAGAATGCGTCTCCATGCAGCGCATTATTTCAATACAGAGTTGGATACCACAATGGAGTACACAGAGGCTTCAAAGCTTTGATAAGAATTGATCAAATCCCACATGTGTGTGGTGGCCAATGAGGAAGAGAAAATGTTTGTTGAATATAGTACACTGTGTATATTTATACAGTGTTAAATGCACAATACACAATAACATGCATATACATGTAGACATATTCCATTCGCATGTTAAGATTTATATATTTTAGACAAATAAGATTGTTTTCGAATCTTCTTTCTGCAATTACATTAAGGGCCTCACTATTATAAATATTACCCTTTGAAGGGCCTCATTATATTATACATGTGCAAAGATAAGTATTTTACTAATAGTTTAGTGTGTTGTACAATTCAGATATAGTGTACAACCTGTTCACTTATATTTGTTTAATTGTAATTATAGTTATTATTGAAAATATGTAATTTGCCAAATTAACCGAATAGTATAATGGCTGTTAACAGGGCCTCAGATGACACACAAAGACATGTATACACATAAAGGTTTCAAGTACTGATACTATTCTACCAACAGAACTAAGTTTATTTAATTTTCCCTCACTTTAAAAAGTGTAGTTTTTTTTAAATTTTCTGTTGGTGGTCCCTTTTTGGGGCCCCAACAATGGAGTCAAAGGGCCTCTCGTGATTTTCTTCCGGGCATTTTGGAAAGTATACACCCTCATGTTACTTGTGTGAAAATTTGGCGCTTTTTACACCTTCCGAACGAAATCATCATTTTGTGGTCCTTATCTACTACACTAATAGCCAAGTGTCTTAGCAAGATCATCTGAATAGCAAGCAGCATAGAGCCTGATCAGACGGAACGCTCTATGGCGGCTGATCTGGCTCTATGTTCTTTGCAAATACTGTTAGAACGGTATTCAGAATCAAATGGGTTAAATAGATAAGAGAATAACTACAAGATAGCAAAGCATATTTAAATGTACATCTGGTCAGATAAGCTATACTCTACAATACAGGTAATACAGTCTATATCGACAGTCAGTTATGTAAGTATTTTGTTCGGTCCGGCGGAATTCGACATAACAGATGTAGACTGTATCTTATCATTAATAGTTACAAAATATACAATTTTATAGAGAATACAAATTACAAATTTTACAAATGAACATTACATTGCAGAAATATTTATAAACACTTGTAAGAGTAGTATTTTTGAAATGTTTATATAGAAGGACACATATAGTATATGGATATACATCACTAAATGTGTATAGCACACAGAGCCAACTAGCATCACACAAGATGGACTGAGAACAAGAAACATCAATGAGACAGCCAAGCTGTGTGTCGTTACTCGCAAGAATGTTGCCAGTGCCAGAGGTTATAACACTTTTCTCATATCTCAAACTCAAGCTCAAATTATTTGATTGGTTGATTCTGAGTTTTATCAGAAGCTTGAGAGCGAGTTAGAGATAGGAGAAAATGTTTTATAACCTTGAGGCCTGGATGTGTCTGGTGAAGTTGCATCACATTCTGGTTATGGGTTTGCGAGAAGCATTTAAATTGACACCGTGCAGTGCATTTCTCTGAATTGCAGATCTCTTCAATGCGTATTTCAGTTATTTGAATACTTAGTCACTACACAAAACAATTCATATATAAATTCATTGTCAGTTGTATCGGTTGTATTGTTCTTAATTGCATAAGCAGTCTGCTAAATTAGTGTTGATGTGCAACCAAATCACAGTTACAGTGACAAAACACACTGACAGAAGATACCAAAGAATTGTTACTAAGATCATTTATTTGTTAAAAATGATTAACAAACAATGACACAGTTATTTTAACACCTCTTGGCATGCAAAGTAAGGCAACATGTGGGGCTATTACTCAAACATCTCCTATAGACATGCAGAGAACCACGGGGTCTGACAATACATGATACAATAACTAGTCTCCAACTTCACCTATAGACATGCAGGGAACCACTGGGTCTGGCAATACATGATACAATAACTAGTCTCCAACTTCACCTATAGACATGCAGGGAACCACTGGGTCTGGCAATACATGATACAATAACTAATCTCCCACTTCACCTATAGACATGCAGGGAACCACTGGGTCTGGCAATACATGATACAATAACTAATCTCCCACTTCACCTATAGACATGCAGGGAACCACTGGGTCTGGCAATACATGATACAATAACTTGTCTCCAACTTCACCTATAGACATGCAGGGAACAACGGGGATCCGATATATTCAAACACCGTTATGACAAATGCTTACAACATAAATATTAGCATTGATTCATTCTACATAGACTGGCATTATAGTGATATCTACTATAAAGATAGTACAACACATACAAACAATACATGGGTGTAGTTAGTAGAAACAACACAGATTAATATTAAAGCAGTAACACATAACTCTACCGAGGTATCCACTCCTGGCAGCAGCCACAGACACCCATTTGTTTCTATTGTATTTGTAGTCTGTTCTCATTGATCCAAATGTTCCCTGGCCGAGGTAGTAGCTGTAAACAACATGTCCATTTTGAAGGTCCAACGACATATACTCCCCCTGTAATGGTCAGTAATCAGTTTTTATAGCTTTGTTTCAGGCAGATGTTTCCTTTAATTAAATGTAAAGTAATTGGGGTTCAGAGAATCACGGTTTAGATCTGACGGGCACATTGTATAATGGAGGAACTGATTAATAGTGATCTTTAAATTGTGCTAAATCAAAGAAATAAAACATGTTGTATGACATTATTTGAAACATGACAAGAAATAGTGGTCTCAGAAATATTGTTTACATGATAAGAGATACCGTATTTAGCTATGTATAGTGCGCACATTTCTTACTGAAATCCTCATCCATTTTATCTACTGCGCATTATACACCAGTACAGACATCAGGACATTTTTTTCCGGACCAAAATTGACCAATATTTCATGAAATTCGACCCGAACGGCCCCACAGTCATTCTATAATTTGTTACATTCGACAAACGTTATAAACTAGCTACTAAAACCAGTTGCCGATAGTCTATATAAATAAATGAAATGAATAAGACCACAAAATTAGCATATATTGCGTTTACTTTGAAGAATTTAATTGAAATTACTAAATGCATAAAAAATGGCGATTTGATAACATCACATGGTTTTATCGTATGTAATATTTCCCGTACTTTTCGCGTACTTCGCCGCATAAAGCGACGCTGCCTTCGTACGATATCATAGAGGTAAAGAAACTTTGTAATTATAGTTTATTTGATTTAATATACCGTATGTTTTTAATAGTGCAGTACAATTAGCCAAAAAAATGACCGAACCAGAGAAAAAAATTGAACAGATAGTGCACCTATATTGCCATCATCTATAAGGTTTCATCTTTCAGAAACAATAAAATCTTTTTTTCTGAGCGTGGTGGAAATATAATTATTTTCAAGGTCAAGGTCACCAGGAATGGTAAAAGCATGAAGTGGCGATATATAGCATTAGCCAGATATATGTAGGCATAAACAGTTAATACTCCCTAAATACCCATTTGAGTATAATGATGTAAACAAATTAAGAAAGTGTAGTCATTTAAGGATGACCGTGACACCCATTTTCAAGGTCAAGGTCAAACTTCTGATATTTTTGACAAAGTTTCACTTGCTTTACTGCTGTTATATTTATTATTATATTCAAAACGATTTATATAAGCTTTTTTCGGATACATTAATATTGTGTATGTACACAATACAGTAGTCTTAGGATTCAGTTTGGAGCAGACTTGGTAGTATACATAACCGGGATTGTATCAATAATGGTAGGTAAGTAATACTACTGAACATAATAAGAATTCATATATCTGAATCATAATCAAACATTTTGGTAATATTTTAAGCATATTTTCAGTAATACATAATTATTCTAAACATTTCGAACTTAGGGTACTTGTTTCTTCTATATCATGACATGTCACGTTTTCTGTTAGATACATTAAATGAACTAGGGATTTCGTAGTTCCTATCGGGACGTGCTACGGTATGAACAGAACGCAGCCTTGACACAAAATCTTGAAATTCCAATATGCGCCGACGACTCATTTGTGCAGTTCATGGCCGATAATGTTGGCCATAACATCCAAACAATTGACGAACTGAATACATGTCATGGGATGGGCATAATTGCGATTGTTACCCCAGAAAGCTGATCCAAAAAGGTTATTCCTAGGGCAAACCTTTCTACTTCTGATATTGTGGAAATGACAAGAATCAGAATACACTACCGAATCCCGATGAAAAATGAAGTTAGTCTTTAAAGCCTTGCTGAAGTCTATCACAGAAGACAAGACGTACAATATAGACATACTTTGGAAGATATCGTGAGTACTAAGGCCGAAGTCACCACTATGGAATTGCACCATGCAGATGATTTACGATGGAAGTCACCCAGGTGCTTCCTCTACATTCTTCATGCCGATGATTGACATGGATCCATCAAATGAAACGTGTATATACTCCACCCTCGTCTTTGTAGCAGAATAACCAGAGACATATAACGTCACACCTGTATTGACATTTGATCAGCCACTTTGATGGAAGGCTCAATGCTTAATAGAGACAGAGACACCAGATAGCCATGTAAAGAAGATAGTTCTTCAGTTGGGTGGACTTCATATGCAGAGATGAGCTACATGGGTTGCATAGCCCATCTTATGACTGACTCGGGTATGACAGAGCTATTTCAGACAGTGTATACAGATAACACTGTTCCACACATGCTAAGTGGCAAGGCAATTTCACGAGCCGTGCGATGCCATGCCTTGGCAGAATTGGCACTCGGTATCATTCTTGTGTCTATCTACTTTGACATCGACATTAGTGTACAGACGCAGATGGATAGCGAATGGATTATGAATTTGGAAGATCAGAACACTGACGATGAAGTGGATGCAATACATACTGACAGAGAAAATGGAGAAAGAGAAAGTGAAGATGGTGTGATTGATAGTACAGAAGTATGTGAAGAAATTAATGAATGAAAGTGTTAGACAACCTGATGAAGATGAACAAAAACATGGGATATTAAGACTGCGGTGAGATCTGATATTGTTACGAATTTAGCACACACATGGAAAGCTAAAATAGAAGAAATGAAAAGTAAAGGAAGAACATCAAGACCATAGGTACAATACATAGAAATGCTTGACATCTTGAAGAAATACACCAAGACTGGCGATTACACCTCCAAGCCGTTTTGGATATGCTTCCATACATGGCTGCATCTGGACATAATGCCTATACAATATCATTACACATCTACATGTCCAACATGCTTGACTTACAGAACAAGCATCCATATGCGTATCAACACTTTATGGACGAAAAACATGTTAGACAGAATGAAAAATACTGGGCAGGTCTTAGTACAGATCTCATAATTGAACAGGTCCTGATGAGGAGTATAAAAACCGTTGGTGGACTGACTCGGGGAGCTACAAAGGACAATGTGGATTTTGTCTCGACCTGGTTGAACTGGAAAGCAAAATGTAACGAGCGAACAACATGGGGATTGCGGAAAGTCTAGATTTGCAAAAGATGATATAATAGTGATGGCTGAGTATTTGGTGAACAGAAACCCGTTTACACCGGAACCTGAGCTGAGAAACATATCAAGTGGTGTAGTGGCCGATGAAAGAGTGTCAATGGATAGGGCAAATGAAATCGGTAAAGTTATACTCACCGATATGACGGGCAAACCGACAGAATCCAATGTGTTCAGAAGAAACAAACAAGACATTCCTATGCGTGATGATGCAAATACAGAGATGAAAAATGAAATGATCATAGTAGACCCACAGCTTCTTTTTCAAAGAATGATATCAGCAGCTCACAACGAAGTCCCAGAGGAGGATTTAGACATGTTTTTCTCCCATGAACTGTGTTCCTTCCCACCAGCATTGTTCGAGAGCCCCAGCCTGATAAGTCAAGCAAACAAGTCAGCTCTCCAAACTGAAATGCTCAAGACAGTTTCCAACAAACACAAACTAACTGGCCAGAATGCAAATGTATGCTATGTCTTAGATTGTGGTGCTCTATTGCAAAAGATCCCATGGGAGAGATGTCAAACATACAAGGCCATATACTACACGTATGTTAAATTTTGCATTGAAAAGTACAAGTCATGCTCAGTCATTTTTTATGTATATGAAGATGGAGCATCAACGAAAGACAATACACACATGAGACGAACAGGCGGTCAAATTTGAGCTGAAATTAAAATTGAACTGGATATGATAATGAGTTCATAGAAACATCAGGTACGTCTAAACAAAAGGAACAGACAGAAGTTCATAAACTTATTGTCAGGTTATTTGGCGGAGGCTGGAGTGAATGTGATTAATGCCAAGTCAGATGCTGACTACTTAATAGTGAAATCAGCTCTAGATGCTTTGCTATGCCAGAACACAATTGTCGTTGGTGAGGACACTGATTTATTAGTAATGTTGTGCTACCATGCCAGGAACCTTGAGAATAGCATACAACTCATTTCAGAAGGAAAAAAGAACAAATGCTGCAATGTCAGCGAGGTCCAAGAACATATTGGCCCTGAAATATGTAGCAATATACTTTTTCTACATGCATTTCTGGGCTGCAACACAGTGTCCAAGCCTAGTGGCATTGGTAAGTCAGCAGCTCTGAAGACTTTCAAAAGAAGTCCTTCATTTCGTAAGTGTGCTTCAGTTTTCAATGAAAATCTAGAAGACATTACCAAGGATGATATTATTAATGCAGGTGAAGCTACAACGATATGCTTATATGGAGGCAATCCAGACCAAGTTACATTAAATCAACTGTGTGTTGACTCGTTTCTGCGGAAAGTAGCCACTAACAATGTCTACATTGACCCGAAATCTTTGCCACCTACAAGAAATGCCTGCACGTATCACAGTTTACGTGCATATGCACAAATGTTAGAATGGAAGGGAATCGTTATTGATCCAACTGAGTATGGCTGGGAGTTGCATTGAAACATGCTTGTTCCCCGACGAACTGATATGCCACCTGCTCCAGAGAAACTGAAAATAGTACGCTGTTCCTGCAAGATGGGCTGTAAAACCTCAGGTTGTAGCTGCAGTGTTGTATGTCGGAACTGAAATCAGTCTTGTACAAACTGGCCTAGACCTGATGAAATTAACGAGTGACAGTGACCAACAGTTGATGGATTAACCACATTATACTAATAATTGGTATGATTCCTGACATTGTCTACGAATTTAAACATGGCTGAAAATGATATACGTTTAAAGTAATATATTGCAATCACATAATACATGTATATTATAGCATGTTGAGGGTTTTTAATCGAAAGCACTGACCGATAATGCGTTCCATTTATATCCCTGAATTATGTTGTAGTAAACACTAAATGTTTAGACAAACAATGTAACGAAGTTGTCCTTGGAATTTAAGATATTTTACAGAGCACAAATCAATCTGCAAATAAAACACTGCATATGTACGCAACTTTTAAAAAATTTGATATTTCTGAAAATCATTAAAGAGCGTAAAATGTCCATAAAGGCAAGTATTTTTGTTCAGATAACATTCAAATTGCATTTTTGCTATGTAGATATATTATATTCATTACTTCCAAACTCTAAATCAAATATGCGTAGCTTCATATTTTGTAGAAAAATTAATTCCAGAAATTCCTGGTAAACATTTCGAAAATATATGAAAGTGCCAAATTGTTTTATTTCCACCAAGAGTTGAGAAAAAGATTTTATTGTGTCATATTACACAGACAGGCCTTTGACATAACAAAACCAATATTCCCATTTCTGTTCAAATTTTTCCTACCCCAATGTCCTATTTGTACTGTACTATAAATACGACATAATTAAAGACACGATGTGTTGGTTATTTTTATGGGAAATATTTACTATGTACAATGCATTGCATAAAAATACAACTTTTTTTGGGTGCAGTATTTCAATTGTTTGTAGCGATAATTAATTTCGACAAACCACTCACAATGGGTCCCAGTTAATTAGGTAGGCTACACGTGTTGAGAAGTTTGAGCATCTGCTGACATGTTTGAGAACGTGTTGAGATGTTTGACAACGATATGCATGTAATTTTCATGAAATCATGCCTGAGTGCGCTACCGTTCCTCGAGTGATTAATATAAGTTGTAAAAATCACGGAGCACAATTTTTAGCGATTCTTGAGAAATGTTAAATTTTGACTTGGAAAATTGTGTTTTTCACGTGCGCAGTATACATCGGAACTCAGTTTCCCCCCCGATTTTCGTGCCAAATCGTGGGTGCGCATTATACACGATAGCGCACTATACATAGCTAAATACAGTAGTGGTCTCAGAGATAGTGTTTACTTGACAAGAGATAGTGGTCTCAGAGATAGTGTTTACTTGACAAGAGATAGTGGTCTCAGAGATAGTGTTTACTTGACAAGAGATAGTGGTCTCAGAGATAGTGTTTACTTGACAA
>CM026397.1:87278273-87357629 GCA_014843695.1 Archivesica marissinica | reverse complement strand
ATGGCTACTCACATCCCTGTTGATGTTTAGGATATATACAGGGCTACTCACATTCCCGTTGATGTTTAGGATATATACAGGGCTACTCACATTCCCGTTGATGTTTAGGATATATACAGGGCTACTCACATCCCTGTTGATGTTTAGGACATATACATGGCTACTCACATCCCTGTTGATGTTTAGGATATATACAGGGCTACTCACATCCCTGTTGATGTTTAGGATATACACATGGCTACTCACATCCACATTAATGTTTAGGACATATACATGGCTACTCACATCCCAGTTGATGTTTAGGATATATACATGGCTACTCACATCCCTGTTGATGTTTAGGACATATACATGGCAACTCACATCCCCATTGATGTTTAGGATATATACATGGCTACTCACATCCCCGTTAATGTTTAGGATATATACATGGCTACTCACATCCCCGTTGATGTTTAGGACATATACATGGCAACTCACATCCCCGTTGATGTTTAGGACATATACATGGCTACTCACATCCCTGTTGATGTTTAGGATATATATATGGCTACTCACATCCACGTTAATGTTTAGGATATATACAGGGCTACTCACATCCACATTGATGTTTAGGATATATACACGGCTACTCACATCCCTGTTGATGTTTAGGATATATACATGGCTACTCACATCCCTGTTTATGTTTAGGATATATACAGGGCTACTCACATCCCCGTTGATGTTTAGGATATATACAGGGCTACTCACATCCCCGTTAATGTTTAGGATATATACATGGCTACTCACATCCACATTAATGTTTAGGATATATACACGGCTACTCACATCCCCGTTGATGTTTAGGATATATACATGGCTACTCACATCCCCGTTAATGTTTAGGATATATACAGGGCTACTCACATCCCAGTTGATGTTTAGGATATATACATGGCTACTCACATCCACATTAATGTTTAGGACATATACATGGCTACTCACATCCCCGTTAATGTTTAGGATATATACATGGCTACTCACATCCCCGTTGATGTTCTTGGCTAGAAGGAGTAACGCATGAGAGATATCTGTACTGAATGACACTGACAGGTCACCTTCATCGGCATCCATACTGATACCAGAGTACTCTGCAAACCCAGACCCATAGAAACCAATAGTTCGTAGACCCTGAAAATAAACAAACCAAATTTCATGTTACACTGGTGTGAAGAGATTATGTTTTATGTTGTATACCCATGCCTGGAACCAAATCAAATGTTACACTGGTGTGAAGAGAGTATGTTAGTAAATACAAATTTATGTTAGCTCAATTGCGATACAAGTTCTTTCAACTTATATTATCAACTTATATATCACTCTCGAGACCTCATTCCTGATGGATTCCATCGCAACGAGGGAGAGAGAAGAGGCAATGTGTAATTTAAATGCCTTGCCTAAGGGCACAATCGTAACAGCTCCAGCGGGGCTCGGACTCCGGAATTTTCGCACATGAAGCGAACGCGCATCCACTGCGCTATTATGACTTCCACAAAGTGAAGAGAGTATGTTTTATGTTGTATACCCATGCCTGGAACCAAATCTCATTTTACACTGGTGTGATATAAGCATGATATAACTGCACTAATTGGAGTAAAAAAGTATCTTACACTGTCCTTGCATCCTTCCGTTACCCCAACAGTTGACTTGCCATCCCAAAGATTGACAGAAGCGAGAGAAATTTGCAGCCCTCTCATGCAGCCAAGGAATCTATCAGATACAACAGGTTGACTGAAATACATAAACACAGCCATTAAATAAATAAACACAGCCATTAAATAGATAAACACAGACATTAAATATATAAACACAGCCATTAAATATATAAACACAGCCATTAAATATATAAACAAATATAAATACAGCCATTAAATATATAAACATATATAAACACAGCCATTAAATATATAAACATATATAAACACAGCCATTAAATATATAAACACAGCCATTAAATATATAAACATATATAAACACAGCCATTAAATAAATAAACATATATAAACACAGCCATTAAATATATAAACATATATAAACACAGCCATTAAATATATAAACATATATAAACACAGCCATTAAATATATAAATATATATAAACACAGTCATTAAATATATAAACATATATAAACACAGCCATTAAATATATAAACATATATAAACACAGCCATTAAATATATAAACATATATAAACACAGCCATTAAATATATAAACATATATAAACACAGCCATTAAATATATAAACATATATAAACACAGCCATTAAAGTATTATAAGAACTGCCACACTGGTGAATATTATCATATATGTTAAAAAAGTGGGCAACAAGCTCACACTTCTCAACGCAGTCACACAACAAGCTCACAATTCTCAACGCAGTCACACAACAAGCTCACACTTCTCAACGCAGTCACACAACAAGCTCACACTTCTCAACGCAGTCACACAACAAGCTCACACTTCTCAACACAGTCACACAACAAGCTCACACTTCTCAACGCAGTCACACAACAAGCTCACACTTCTCAACGCAGTCACACAACAAGCTCACACTTCTCAACGCAGTCACACAACAAGCTCACACTTCTCAACGCAGTCACACAATTTCATTGAATGTGGTGCATGGATACCATATACTGGTATTAAATATGTAGGTGTTGCATGGATACCATATACTGGTATTGAATATTTAGGTGTTGCATGGATACCATATACTGGTATTAAATATTTAGGTGTTGCATGGATACCATATACTGGTATTGAATATGTAGGTGGTGCATGGATACCATATACTGGTATTGAATGTGTAGGTGTTGCATGGATACCACAGACTGATGTTGAATGTGTATGTGTTGCATGGATACCACAGACTGATGTTGAATGTGTATGTGTTGCATGGATACCACAGACTGTTATTGAATGTGTATGTGTTGCATGGATACCACAGACTGATATTGAATGTGTAGGTGTTGCATGGATACAACAGACGGTTATTGAATGTGTAGGTGTTGCATGGATACTACAGACTGATATTGAATGTGTAGGTGTTGCATGGATACAACAGACTGTTATTGAATGTGTAGGTGTTGCATGGATACTACAGACTGATATTGAATGTGTATGTGTTGCATGGATACAACAGACTGTTATTGAATGTGTAGGTGTTGCATGGATACTACAGACTGATATTGAATGTGTATGTGTTGCATGGATACCACAGACTGATATTGAATGTGTAGGTGTTGCAGGGATACCACAGACTGATAATGAATGTGTAGGTGTTGCATGGATACAACAGACTGATATAGCATGTGTAGGTGCTGCATGGATACCACAGACTGATATTGAATGTGTAGGTGTTGCATGGATACTACAGACCGTTATAGAATGTGTAGGTGTTGCATGGATACTACAGACTGATAATGAAAGTGTAGGTGTTGCATGGATACCACATACTGATATTGAATGTGCAGGTGTTGCATGGATACTACACCGATATTGAATGTGTAGGTGTTGCATGGATACTACAGACTGATAATGAATGTGTAGGTGTTGCATGGATACTACATACTGATATTGAATGTGTAGGTGTTGCATGGATACTACACACCGTTATAGCATGTGTAGGTGTTGCATGGATACTACAGACTGATATTGAATGTGTAGGTGTTGCATGGATACTACACTGATATTGAATGTGTAGGTGTTGCATGGATACTACAGACTGATAATGAATGTGTAGGTGTTGCATGGATACTACATACTGATATTGAATGTGTAGGTGTTGCATGGATACCACGGACAGATATTGAATTTGTAGGTGTTGCATGGATACCACGGACAGATACTGAATTTGTAGGTGTTGCATGGATACCACGGACAGATATTGAATGTGTAGGTGTTGCATGGATACTACACACCGATATAGCATGTGTAGGTGTTGCATGGATACTACACACCGTTATAGCATGTGTAGGTGTTGCATGGATACTACAGACTGATATTGAATTTGTAGGTGTTGCATGGATACCACGGACAGATATTGAATGTGTAGGTGTTGCATGGATACTACAGACTGATATTGAATGTGTAGGTGTTGCATGGATACCACAGACTGATATTGAATGTGTAGGTGTTGCATGGATACTACAGACCGTTATTGAATGTGTAGGTGTTGCATGGATACTACACACCGATATAGCATGTGTAGGTGTTGCATGGATACTAAACCGATATAGCATGTGTAGGTGTTGCATGGATACCACAGCGATATAGCATGTGTAAGTGTTGCATGGATACTACACACCGATATAGCATGTGTAGGTGTTGCATGGATACCACAGACTGATATTGAATGTGTAGGTGTTGCATGGATACTACAGACTGTTATTGAAAGTGTAGGTGTTGCATGGATACCACAGATTGATATTGAATGTGTAGGTGTTGCATGGATACTACACACCGATATAGCATGTGTAGGTGTTGCATGGATACCACAGACTGATATTGAATGTGTAGGTGTTGCATGGATACTACAGACTGTTATTGAATGTGTAGGTGTTGCATGGATACCACAGACTGATATTGAATGTGTAGGTGTTGCATGGATACCACAGACTGACATTGAATGTGTAGGTGTTGCATGGATACTACAGACTGTTATTGAATGTGTAGGTGTTGCATGGATACCACAGACTGACATTGAATGTGTAGGTGTTGCATGGATACTACAGACTGTTATTGAATGTGTAGGTGTTGCATGGATACCACAGACTGATATTGAATGTGTAGGTGTTGCATGGATACTACACACCGATATAGCATGTGTAGGTGTTGCATGGATACCACAGACTGATATTGAATGTGTAGGTGTTGCATGGATACCACAGACTGATATTGAATGTGTAGGTGTTGCATGGATACTACACACCGATATAGCATGTGTAGGTGTTGCATGTATACCACAGACTGATATTGAATGTGTAGGTGTTGCATGGATATTACACACCGATATAGCATGTGTAGGTGTTGCATGGATACTACACACCGATATAGCATGTGTAGGTGTTGCATGGATACTACAGACTGATATTGAATGTGTAGGTGTTGCATGGATACCACAGACTGATATTGAATGTGTAGGTGTTGCATGGATACTACAGACTGTTATTGAAAGTGTAGGTGTTGCATGGATACCACAGATTGATATTGAATGTGTAGGTGTTGCATGGATACTACACACCGATATAGCATGTGTAGGTGTTGCATGGATACCACAGACTGACATTGAATGTGTAGGTGTTGCATGGATACTACAGACTGTTATTGAATGTGTAGGTGTTGCATGGATACCACAGACTGATATTGAATGTGTAGGTGTTGCATGGATACCACAGACTGACATTGAATGTGTAGGTGTTGCATGGATACTACAGACTGTTATTGAATGTGTAGGTGTTGCATGGATACCACAGACTGACATTGAATGTGTAGGTGTTGCATGGATACTACAGACTGATATTGAATGTGTAGGTGGTGCATGGATACCACAGACTGATATTGAATGTGTAGGTGTTGCATGGATACTACACCGATATAGCATGTGTAGGTGTTGCATGGATACTACAGACTGATATTGAATGTGAAGGTGTTGCCTGGATACCACAGACTGATATTGAATGTGTAGGTGTTGCATGGATACTAAACCGATATAGCATGTGTTGCATGGATACCACAGCGATATAGCATGTGTAAGTGTTGCATGGATACTACACACCGATATAGCATGTGTAGGTGTTGCATGGATAACACAGACTGATATTGAATGTGTAGGTGTTGCATGGATACTACACCGATATAGCATGTGTAGGTGTTGCATGGATACTACAGACTGATATTGAATGTGAAGGTGTTGCCTGGATACCACAGACTGATATTGAATGTGTAGGTGTTGCATGGATACTAAACCGATATAGCATGTGTTGCATGGATACCACAGCGATATAGCATGTGTAAGTGTTGCATGGATACTACACACCGATATAGCATGTGTAGGTGTTGCATGGATAACACAGACTGATATTGAATGTGTAGGTGTTGCATGGATACCACAGACTGATATTGAATGTGTAGGTGTTGCATGGATACTACACCGATATAGCATGTGTAGGTGTTGCACGGATACTACAGACTGTTATTGAATGTGTAGGTGTTGCATGGATACCACAGACTGATATTGAATGTGTAGGTGTTGCATGGATACTACACACCGATATAGCATGTGTAGGTGTTGCATGGATACCACAGACTGATATTGAATGTGTAGGTGTTGCATGGATACTACAGACTGTTATTGAAAGTGTAGGTGTTGCATGGATACCACAGATTGATATTGAATGTGTAGGTGTTGCATGGATACTACACACTGATATAGCATGTGTAGGTGTTGCATGGATACCACAGACTGACATTGAATGTGTAGGTGTTGCATGGATACTACAGACTGTTATTGAATGTGTAGGTGTTGCATGGATACCACAGACTGATATTGAATGTGTAGGTGTTGCATGGATACCACAGACTGACATTGAATGTGTAGGTGTTGCATGGATACTACAGACTGTTATTGAATGTGTAGGTGTTGCATGGATACCACAGACTGATATTGAATGTGTAGGTGTTGCATGGATACTACACACCGATATAGCATGTGTAGGTGTTGCATGGATACTACACACCGATATAGCATGTGTAGGTGTTGCATGGATACCACAGACTGATATTGAATGTGTAGGTGTTGCATGGATACTACACACCGATATAGCATGTGTAGGTGTTGCATGTATACCACAGACTGATATTGAATGTGTAGGTGTTGCATGGATATTACACACCGATATAGCATGTGTAGGTGTTGCATGGATACTACACACCGATATAGCATGTGTAGGTGTTGCATGGATACTACAGACTGATATTGAATGTGTAGGTGTTGCATGGATACTACAGACTGTTATTGAATGTGTAGGTGTTGCATGGATACCACAGACTGACATTGATTGTGTAGGTGTTGCATGGATACCACAGACTGTTATTGAATGTGTAGGTGTTGCATGGATACCACAGACTGATATTGAATGTGTAGGTGTTGCATGGATACTACAGACTGATATTGAATGTGTAGGTGGTGCATGGATACCACAGACTGATGTTGAATGTGTAGGTGTTGCCTGGATACCACAGACTGATATTGAATGTGTAGGTGTTGCATGGATACTACACACCGATATAGCATGTGTAGGTGTTGCATGGATACTACAGACTGATATTGAATGTGTAGGTGTTGCATGGATACCACAGACTGATATTGAATGTGTAGGTGTTGCATGGATACTACAGACCGTTATTGAATGTGTAGGTGTTGCATGGATACTACACACCGATATAGCATGTGTAGGTGTTGCATGGATACTAAACCGATATAGCATGTGTAGGTGTTGCATGGATACCACAGCGATATAGCATGTGTAAGTGTTGCATGGATACTACACACCGATATAGCATGTGTAGGTGTTGCATGGATAACACAGACTGATATTGAATGTGTAGGTGTTGCATGGATACTACACCGATATAGCATGTGTAGGTGTTGCATGGATACTACAGACTGATATTGAATGTGAAGGTGTTGCCTGGATACCACAGACTGATATTGAATGTGTAGGTGTTGCATGGATACTAAACCGATATAGCATGTGTTGCATGGATACCACAGCGATATAGCATGTGTAAGTGTTGCATGGATACTACACACCGATATAGCATGTGTAGGTGTTGCATGGATAACACAGACTGATATTGAATGTGTAGGTGTTGCATGGATACTACACCGATATAGCATGTGTAGGTGTTGCATGGATACTACAGACTGATATTGAATGTGAAGGTGTTGCCTGGATACCACAGACTGATATTGAATGTGTAGGTGTTGCATGGATACTAAACCGATATAGCATGTGTTGCATGGATACCACAGCGATATAGCATGTGTAAGTGTTGCATGGATACTACACACCGATATAGCATGTGTAGGTGTTGCATGGATAACACAGACTGATATTGAATGTGTAGGTGTTGCATGGATACTACACACCGATATAGCATGTGTAGGTGTTGCATGTATACCACAGATTGATATTGAATGTGTAGGTGTTGCATGGATATTACACACCGATATAGCATGTGTAGGTGTTGCATGGATACCACAGCGATATAGCATGTGTAAGTGTTGCATGGATACTACACACCGATATAGCATGTGTAGGTGTTGCATGGATAACACAGACTGATATTGAATGTGTAGGTGTTGCATGGATACTACACACCGATATAGCATGTGTAGGTGTTGCATGGATACCACAGACTGATATTGAATGTGTAGGTGTTGCATGGATACTACAGACTGATATAGCATGTGTAGGTGTTGCATGGATACCACAGACTGATATTGAATGTGTAGGTGTTGCATGGATACCACAGACTGATATTGAATGTGTAGGTGTTGCATGGATACCACAGACTGATATTGAATGTGTAGGTGTTGCATGGATACTACAGACTGATATTGAATGTGTAGGTGTTGCATGGATACCACAGACTGATATTGAATGTGTAGGTGTTGCATGGATACTACAGACTGATATAGAATGTGTAGGTGTTGCATGGATACTACACACTGATATAGAATGTGTAGGTGTTGCATGGATACCACAGACTGATATTGAATGTGTAGGTGTTGCATGGATACCACAGACTGATATTGAATGTGTAGGTGTTGCATGGATACCACAGACTGATATTGAATGTGTAGGTGTTGCATGGATACTACACACCGATATAGCATGTGTAGGTGTTGCATGGATACTACACACCGATATAGCATGTGTAGGTGTTGCATGGATACTACAGACTGATATTGAATGTGTAGGTGTTGCATGGATACTACAGACTGTTATTGAATGTGTAGGTGTTGCATGGATACCACAGACTGACATTGATTGTGTAGGTGTTGCATGGATACCACAGACTGTTATTGAATGTGTAGGTGTTGCATGGATACTACACACCGATATAGCATGTGTAGGTGTTGCATGGATACCACAGACTGATATTGAATGTGTAGGTGTTGCATGGATACCACAGACTGATATTGAATGTGTAGGTGTTGCATGGATACCACAGACTGATATTGAATGTGTAGGTGTTGCATGGATACTACAGACTGATATTGAATGTGTAGGTGTTGCATGGATACCACAGACTGTTATTGAATGTGTAGGTGTTGCATGGATACCACAGACTGATATTGAATGTGTAGGTGTTGCATGGATACTACACACCGATATAGCATGTGTAGGTGTTGCATGGATACCACAGACTGATATTGAATGTGTAGGTGTTGCATGGATACCACAGACTGATATTGAATGTGTAGGTGTTGCATGGATACTACACACCGATATAGCATGTGTAGGTGTTGCATGTATACCACAGACTGATATTGAATGTGTAGGTGTTGCATGGATATTACACACCGATATAGCATGTGTAGGTGTTGCATGGATACTACACACCGATATAGCATGTGTAGGTGTTGCATGGATACTACAGACTGATATTGAATGTGTAGGTGTTGCATGGATACTACAGACTGTTATTGAATGTGTAGGTGTTGCATGGATACCACAGACTGACATTGATTGTGTAGGTGTTGCATGGATACCACAGACTGTTATTGAATGTGTAGGTGTTGCATGGATACTACACACCGATATAGCATGTGTAGGTGTTGCATGGATACCACAGACTGATATTGAATGTGTAGGTGTTGCATGGATACCACAGACTGATATTGAATGTGTAGGTGTTGCATGGATACCACAGACTGATATTGAATGTGTAGGTGTTGCATGGATACCACAGACTGACATTGAATGTGTAGGTGTTGCATGGATACTACAGACTGTTATTGAATGTGTAGGTGTTGCATGGATACCACAGACTGATATTGAATGTGTAGGTGTTGCATGGATACTACACACCGATATAGCATGTGTAGGTGTTGCATGGATACTACACACCGATATAGCATGTGTAGGTGTTGCATGGATACCACAGACTGATATTGAATGTGTAGGTGTTGCATGGATACTACACACCGATATAGCATGTGTAGGTGTTGCATGTATACCACAGACTGATATTGAATGTGTAGGTGTTGCATGGATATTACACACCGATATAGCATGTGTAGGTGTTGCATGGATACTACACACCGATATAGCATGTGTAGGTGTTGCATGGATACTACAGACTGATATTGAATGTGTAGGTGTTGCATGGATACTACAGACTGTTATTGAATGTGTAGGTGTTGCATGGATACCACAGACTGATATTGAATGTGTAGGTGTTGCATGGATACCACAGACTGTTATTGAATGTGTAGGTGTTGCATGGATACCACAGACTGATATTGAATGTGTAGGTGTTGCATGGATACTACAGACTGATATTGAATGTGTAGGTGGTGCATGGATACCACAGACTGATGTTGAATGTGTAGGTGTTGCCTGGATACCACAGACTGATATTGAATGTGTAGGTGTTGCATGGATACTACACACCGATATAGCATGTGTAGGTGTTGCATGGATACTACAGACTGATATTGAATGTGTAGGTGTTGCATGGATACCACAGACTGATATTGAATGTGTAGGTGTTGCATGGATACTACAGACCGTTATTGAATGTGTAGGTGTTGCATGGATACTACACACCGATATAGCATGTGTAGGTGTTGCATGGATACTAAACCGATATAGCATGTGTAGGTGTTGCATGGATACCACAGCGATATAGCATGTGTAAGTGTTGCATGGATACTACACACCGATATAGCATGTGTAGGTGTTGCATGGATAACACAGACTGATATTGAATGTGTAGGTGTTGCATGGATACCACAGACTGATATTGAATGTGTAGGTGTTGCATGGATACTACACCGATATAGCATGTGTAGGTGTTGCACGGATACTACAGACTGTTATTGAATGTGTAGGTGTTGCATGGATACCACAGACTGATATTGAATGTGTAGGTGTTGCATGGATACTACACACCGATATAGCATGTGTAGGTGTTGCATGGATACCACAGACTGATATTGAATGTGTAGGTGTTGCATGGATACTACAGACTGTTATTGAAAGTGTAGGTGTTGCATGGATACCACAGATTGATATTGAATGTGTAGGTGTTGCATGGATACTACACACCGATATAGCATGTGTAGGTGTTGCATGGATACCACAGACTGATATTGAATGTGTAGGTGTTGCATGGATACTACACACCGATATAGCATGTGTAGGTGTTGCATGGATACCACAGACTGATATTGAATGTGTAGGTGTTGCATGGATACTACAGACTGTTATTGAAAGTGTAGGTGTTGCATGGATACCACAGATTGATATTGAATGTGTAGGTGTTGCATGGATACTACACACTGATATAGCATGTGTAGGTGTTGCATGGATACCACAGACTGACATTGAATGTGTAGGTGTTGCATGGATACTACAGACTGTTATTGAATGTGTAGGTGTTGCATGGATACCACAGACTGATATTGAATGTGTAGGTGTTGCATGGATACCACAGACTGACATTGAATGTGTAGGTGTTGCATGGATACTACAGACTGTTATTGAATGTGTAGGTGTTGCATGGATACCACAGACTGATATTGAATGTGTAGGTGTTGCATGGATACCACAGACTGATATTGAATGTGTAGGTGTTGCATGGATACCACAGACTGATATTGAATGTGTAGGTGTTGCATGGATACCACAGACTGATATTGAATGTGTAGGTGTTGCATGGATACTACACACCGATATAGCATGTGTAGGTGTTGCATGGATACCACAGACTGATATTGAATGTGTAGGTGTTGCATGGATATTACACACCGATATAGCATGTGTAGGTGTTGCATGGATACTACACACCGATATAGCATGTGTAGGTGTTGCATGGATACTACAGACTGATATTGAATGTGTAGGTGTTGCATGGATACTACAGACTGTTATTGAATGTGTAGGTGTTGCATGGATACCACAGACTGACATTGATTGTGTAGGTGTTGCATGGATACCACAGACTGTTATTGAATGTGTAGGTGTTGCATGGATACTACACACCGATATAGCATGTGTAGGTGTTGCATGGATACCACAGACTGATATTGAATGTGTAGGTGTTGCATGGATACCACAGACTGATATTGAATGTGTAGGTGTTGCATGGATACCACAGACTGATATTGAATGTGTAGGTGTTGCATGGATACCACAGACTGATATTGAATGTGTAGGTGTTGCATGGATACTACAGACCGATATTGAATGTGTAGGTGTTGCATGGATACTACACACCGATATAGCATGTGTAGGTGTTGCATGGATACCACAGACTGATATTGAATGTGTAGGTGTTGCATGGATACCACAGACTGTTATTGAATGTGTAGGTGTTGCATGGATACTACACACCGATATAGCATGTGTAGGTGTTGCATGGATACCACAGACTGATATTGAATGTGTAGGTGTTGCATGGATACTACAGACTGTTATTGAATGTGTAGGTGTTGCATGGATACCACAGATTGATATTGAATGTGTAGGTGTTGCATGGATACTACACACTGATATAGCATGTGTAGGTGTTGCATGGATACCACAGACTGATATTGAATGTGTAGGTGTTGCATGGATACTACAGACTGTTATTGAATGTGTAGGTGTTGCATGGATACCACAGACTGATATTGAATGTGTAGGTGTTGCATGGATACCACAGACTGACATTGAATGTGTAGGTGTTGCATGGATACTACAGACTGTTATTGAATGTGTAGGTGTTGCATGGATACCACAGACTGATATTGAATGTGTAGGTGTTGCATGGATACCACAGACTGATATTGAATGTGTAGGTGTTGCATGGATACTACACACCGATATAGCATGTGTAGGTGTTGCATGGATACCACAGACTGATATTGAATGTGTAGGTGTTGCATGGATACCACAGACTGATATTGAATGTGTAGGTGTTGCATGGATACTACACACCGATATAGCATGTGTAGGTGTTGCATGTATACCACAGACTGATATTGAATGTGTAGGTGTTGCATGGATATTACACACCGATATAGCATGTGTAGGTGTTGCATGGATACTACACACCGATATAGCATGTGTAGGTGTTGCATGGATACTACAGACTGATATTGAATGTGTAGGTGTTGCATGGATACTACAGACTGTTATTGAATGTGTAGGTGTTGCATGGATACCACAGACTGACATTGATTGTGTAGGTGTTGCATGGATACCACAGACTGTTATTGAATGTGTAGGTGTTGCATGGATACTACACACCGATATAGCATGTGTAGGTGTTGCATGGATACCACAGACTGATATTGAATGTGTAGGTGTTGCATGGATACCACAGACTGATATTGAATGTGTAGGTGTTGCATGGATACCACAGACTGATATTGAATGTGTAGGTGTTGCATGGATACTACAGACTGTTATTGAATGTGTAGGTGTTGCATGGATACCACAGACTGTTATTGAATGTGTAGGTGTTGCATGGATACCACAGACTGATATTGAATGTGTAGGTGTTGCATGGATACTACACACCGATATAGCATGTGTAGGTGTTGCATGGATACCACAGACTGATATTGAATGTGTAGGTGTTGCATGGATACCACAGACTGATATTGAATGTGTAGGTGTTGCATGGATACTACACACCGATATAGCATGTGTAGGTGTTGCATGTATACCACAGACTGATATTGAATGTGTAGGTGTTGCATGGATATTACACACCGATATAGCATGTGTAGGTGTTGCATGGATACTACACACCGATATAGCATGTGTAGGTGTTGCATGGATACTACAGACTGATATTGAATGTGTAGGTGTTGCATGGATACTACAGACTGTTATTGAATGTGTAGGTGTTGCATGGATACCACAGACTGACATTGATTGTGTAGGTGTTGCATGGATACCACAGACTGTTATTGAATGTGTAGGTGTTGCATGGATACTACACACCGATATAGCATGTGTAGGTGTTGCATGGATACCACAGACTGATATTGAATGTGTCGGTGTTGCATGGATACCACAGACTGATATTGAATGTGTAGGTGTTGCATGGATACCACAGACTGATATTGAATGTGTAGGTGTTGCATGGATACCACAGACTGACATTGAATGTGTAGGTGTTGCATGGATACTACAGACTGTTATTGAATGTGTAGGTGTTGCATGGATACCACAGACTGATATTGAATGTGTAGGTGTTGCATGGATACTACACACCGATATAGCATGTGTAGGTGTTGCATGGATACTACACACCGATATAGCATGTGTAGGTGTTGCATGGATACCACAGACTGATATTGAATGTGTAGGTGTTGCATGGATACTACACACCGATATAGCATGTGTAGGTGTTGCATGTATACCACAGACTGATATTGAATGTGTAGGTGTTGCATGGATATTACACACCGATATAGCATGTGTAGGTGTTGCATGGATACTACACACCGATATAGCATGTGTAGGTGTTGCATGGATACTACAGACTGATATTGAATGTGTAGGTGTTGCATGGATACTACAGACTGTTATTGAATGTGTAGGTGTTGCATGGATACCACAGACTGACATTGATTGTGTAGGTGTTGCATGGATACCACAGACTGTTATTGAATGTGTAGGTGTTGCATGGATACCACAGACTGATATTGAATGTGTAGGTGTTGCATGGATACTACAGACTGATATTGAATGTGTAGGTGGTGCATGGATACCACAGACTGATGTTGAATGTGTAGGTGTTGCCTGGATACCACAGACTGATATTGAATGTGTAGGTGTTGCATGGATACTACACACCGATATAGCATGTGTAGGTGTTGCATGGATACTACAGACTGATATTGAATGTGTAGGTGTTGCATGGATACCACAGACTGATATTGAATGTGTAGGTGTTGCATGGATACTACAGACCGTTATTGAATGTGTAGGTGTTGCATGGATACTACACACCGATATAGCATGTGTAGGTGTTGCATGGATACTACAGACCGATATAGCATGTGTAGGTGTTGCATGGATACCACAGCGATATAGCATGTGTAGGTGTTGCATGGATACTACACACCGATATAGCATGTGTAGGTGTTGCATGGATAACACAGACTGATATTGAATGTGTAGGTGTTGCATGGATACTACAGACTGATATTGAATGTGTAGGTGTTGCATGGATACTGAATGAATGAATGGTGTTTTACGGACAGACATAGGTTGTATTATGTTATGTGTATCTAACATATAGTTGTAGGTTGATATTACAGGTTATTGAATGTGTAGGTGTTGCATTGATATCACAGCTTATTATAAATTTATGTTGCATGGATACTACAGACTGATATTGAATGTGTAGGTGTTGCATGGATACCACAGACTGATATTGAATGTGTAGGTGTTGCATGGATACTACAGACTGATATTGAATGTGTAGGTGGTGCATGGATACCACAGACTGATGTTGAATGTGTAGGTGTTGCCTGGATACCACAGACTGATATTGAATGTGTAGGTGTTGCATGGATACTACACACCGATATAGCATGTGTAGGTGTTGCATGGATACTACAGACTGATATTGAATGTGTAGGTGTTGCATGGATACCACAGACTGATATTGAATGTGTAGGTGTTGCATGGATACTACAGACCGTTATTGAATGTGTAGGTGTTGCATGGATACTACACACCGATATAGCATGTGTAGGTGTTGCATGGATACTAAACCGATATAGCATGTGTAGGTGTTGCATGGATACCACAGCGATATAGCATGTGTAAGTGTTGCATGGATACTACACACCGATATAGCATGTGTAGGTGTTGCATGGATACCACAGACTGATATTGAATGTGTAGGTGTTGCATGGATACCACAGACTGATATTGAATGTGTAGGTGTTGCATGGATACCACAGATTGATATTGAATGTGTAGGTGTTGCATGGATACTACACACTGATATAGCATGTGTAGGTGTTGCATGGATACCACAGACTGATATTGAATGTGTAGGTGTTGCATGGATACTACACACCGATATAGCATGTGTAGGTGTTGCATGGATACCACAGACTGATATTGAATGTGTAGGTGTTGCATGGATACTACAGACTGTTATTGAAAGTGTAGGTGTTGCATGGATACCACAGATTGATATTGAATGTGTAGGTGTTGCATGGATACTACACACCGATATAGCATGTGTAGGTGTTGCATGGATACCACAGACTGACATTGAATGTGTAGGTGTTGCATGGATACTACAGACTGTTATTGAATGTGTAGGTGTTGCATGGATACCACAGACTGATATTGAATGTGTAGGTGTTGCATGGATACCACAGACTGACATTGAATGTGTAGGTGTTGCATGGATACTACAGACTGTTATTGAATGTGTAGGTGTTGCATGGATACCACAGACTGACATTGAATGTGTAGGTGTTGCATGGATACTACAGACTGATATTGAATGTGTAGGTGTTGCATGGATACCACAGACTGATATTGAATGTGTAGGTGTTGCATGGATACTACACACCGATATAGCATGTGTAGGTGTTGCATGGATACCACAGACTGATATTGAATGTGTAGGTGTTGCATGGATACCACAGACTGATATTGAATGTGTAGGTGTTGCATGGATACTACACACCGATATAGCATGTGTAGGTGTTGCATGTATACCACAGACTGATATTGAATGTGTAGGTGTTGCATGGATATTACACACCGATATAGCATGTGTAGGTGTTGCATGGATACTACACACCGATATAGCATGTGTAGGTGTTGCATGGATACTACAGACTGATATTGAATGTGTAGGTGTTGCATGGATACCACAGACTGATATTGAATGTGTAGGTGTTGCATGGATACTACAGACTGATATTGAATGTGTAGGTGTTGCATGGATACCACAGACTGATATTGAATGTGTAGGTGTTGCATGGATACTACACACCGATATAGCATGTGTAGGTGTTGCATGGATACCACAGACTGATATTGAATGTGTAGGTGTTGCATGGATACCACAGACTGATATTGAATGTGTAGGTGTTGCATGGATACCACAGACTGATATTGAATGTGTAGGTGTTGCATGGATACCACAGACTGACATTGAATGTGTAGGTGTTGCATGGATACTACAGACTGTTATTGAATGTGTAGGTGTTGCATGGATACCACAGACTGATATTGAATGTGTAGGTGTTGCATGGATACTACAGACTGATATTGAATGTGTAGGTGTTGCATGGATACCACAGACTGATATTGAATGTGTAGGTGTTGCATGGATACTACACCGATATAGCATGTGTAGGTGTTGCATGGATACTACAGACTGATATTGAATGTGTAGGTGTTGCATGGATACCACAGACTGATATTGAATGTGTAGGTGTTGCATGGATACTACACACCGATATAGCATGTGTAGGTGTTGCATGGATACTACAGACTGATATTGAATGTGTAGGTGTTGCATGGATACCACAGACTGATATTGAATGTGTAGGTGTTGCATGGATACTACAGACCGTTATTGAATGTGTAGGTGTTGCATGGATACTAAACCGATATAGCATGTGTTGCATGGATACCACAGCGATATAGCATGTGTAAGTGTTGCATGGATACTACACACCGATATAGCATGTGTAGGTGTTGCATGGATAACACAGACTGATATTGAATGTGTAGGTGTTGCATGGATACCACAGACTGATATTGAATGTGTAGGTGTTGCATGGATACTACACCGATATAGCATGTGTAGGTGTTGCATGGATACCACAGACTGATATTGAATGTGTAGGTGTTGCATGGATACTACAGACTGTTATTGAATGTGTAGGTGTTGCATGGATACCACAGACTGACATTGATTGTGTAGGTGTTGCATGGATACTACAGACTGTTATTGAATGTGTAGGTGTTGCATGGATACCACAGACTGATATAGAATGTGTAGGTGTTGCATGGATACTACAGACCGTTATAGAATGTGTAGGTGTTGCATGGATACTACAGACCGTTATAGAATGTGTAGGTGTTGCATGGATACTACAGACCGTTATAGAATGTGTAGGTGTTGCCTACATATACATCTAGTTCTTCATCCCTTTCATTCCGTGTAAACAAACTTCAAGTAGGTGTTGTTTGGATGATGCTCACCGTCTATCATTATTTCATGAGAAGTTGCTTGAGGGTTTGAAAGATGTTCCCATTAACTTGGCCTAGTGACCTAGTTTTTGACCACAATGACTTCATGAATTCAGGCATTGGACACAACAATTGTTCTCATAGAAGGTTATTTGACCCTTTGTGTCAGGTGAATCAGACGAGCTGAGAAAGCTCTTCCTTCCATAAAGTGATTATTTTGATAAACACACCCCGAGCTCGCCGTATATTTGTGCATGTTGACAGATGGTGGCATTCCTCCATAGAACAGGTCACTTTCTTCTGCCCCGTCGAAGAGGTGGTCACCCTGCGGGGCCTGAATCAGATCGCTGTCGCCGTTATCCACCTCTAGGATAGCTGTAAGAACAAACAGTGTTATATTCATGCAATAGTTCACTGATGATATTGCTTGTAACACATTGTTAGAGCTATATTAGATTTTACATACAATGATACAGAAGTACATCAAGTATTTGTTAACCCATTTCATTCTGGATACATTTAAAGGCTTTTGCAGACAACATAGATCCAGATCAGCCGCAGTGTTGTTTGCTACATATAGTGTAGTAGATAAGGACCATGAATGTTCAGAAGGTGTAAAAAGCACCAAATTTGGCATAGTGGTAGTTTAGAACCAGCTTGTAAATAATAGGCCGGAAGACAATCACGAGAGGCCCTGAGTCCCACGTGAGATGGGGCCCCAAAGGGGCACATAATTGTGTAAATTTGCATGTATATAATTAATTTATTACAGCCACAAATGGTATATAACTTGTGCAAATGAGGTATGTTATCAGGATAAAAGGTTACACCAGTATACAAATGACTTTTGTTAAATACAAAATTGAAAATTGAGGCCCTAATTAGTGATAATGCTATAAACGAGGCCCAGAATGTTGTTAAAATTGGCCAATTACGATTAATAATATAATAAATATTACAATTTTATGTCAGTATCCACTATTGTACAATAAATAACTACTTTACACAATTACCTAGATCTAAATGCTGCATTATGCTTTAGGTAATGGCCAGAAGTCACTTTTAATTGGTTAACAGAGTTGTTTCCCTTTTAGCAAAATTTCCATGAAAAATTCAGAGAGTGGGAAAGTTCGAAATTTCGTTGCGTTTTTACATGCTGTATCACGCCAAGATGTAAGTATTATTAGTATATTTTGTTTGTATAGATAACACATGGATAAATTATGGCGTTGCACATGTAAAAAGAACAAGAATTATAAAGGTGGGTGGGGTATGCATAACAAAATTAATTAGTACTACAAATTTTACATTCTTAATGGAGTTTCATTAATTTCAGATATCATGGCAAGTCAACCAGATTCTACTCATGGACTCATATGGCGAACAAAATACTAACACAATCAAGAAATTAACATGAGTTAAACCTAGTAACACAGTCACATGTTGACAACAATCAACTAGAGGTTATGGTGCGTAATTTAATATAGTATTATATAACATGTGATGTCGAGGACTGAATGCGAATTTATTCGACCTGCTTGTTTGTTTGTTTTGTTATGCTTACAATGTCATTCCACCCATTGCCTTAAAGTAAACTTTTTTGAAGCTGAAGGAGGAAATTTACCAGCCAGTATTTGCCAAACATGCTCATTTTGAACCCAAATTGTACACACTGAAACAACTGACATTGAGACCTGAACGTTCGGTGGCAACTAATTTTCCTGGATCGAACCAGAACTAGGACACTTTCCTGGATAACAATCAACCAGTACCGTGCCTCGGCCGGGGATCTAACTCACGACCTCCCGCTTTGGCATTAAAGGCGCTAACCACTGTGCTACCCGAGCTGTTTTATTCGACCTGTATTCTCCAATTCATAATCATTTCAATCAAAGGTTACATTCATAGGCCCATCTACCTGTTTGTACGGACACAGGCATACCTATCCTGCAGTTGTCAGTACACATTGATGATAATTCTGAGGTATTGTTGTCGTTCTGTACAATCTTGTATTGGTTACATTTTGATAGACAATTAATAATGTTTTCTACGTTTTAGGAATCCACATCAGGACATGCTGTTGGTTCTGAGCAACCTTCGACATATGAGTTGTACAGGGCACGATGTTCCAACTGGAGTCAGTGTTGCCTATGCCAAAAGAAGACTTCCGAGAAATCACGAACACCTTTGGCGTATTCTTCACTGAGTGAATGCCTTATCACACAATGCATTGCCACAGGAACAATTACAACTTTGGAATGACTTGACCTAGGGAGTGGCGATGATGGAGCAAAATGCCGTCTGGCATATGTCCTGCTTCAGCAGCAGAATATGATAGAGCAGTAAAGAGACAGCAAGTGTGTATGGAAACAATAGAGATAAAGAGGTTTAGAAAGAGTTTTGATACAACGTTTCATGGTAGTTGTTTCGCTTACAATAAATCTTATGGTAGACTAGATTAGGTAGAAACAATGGAAATAGATACAAAAGTGTAACATCACAACTGAGATGTCAGGTATCGAAATTCTAGCCAAACATTAAGAGGTGGATATGGTACCAAGAGATGCAGAATATCATGGAAACTGTTTGTGCACATTTATAACAAGTACAATAGACAGTATTCACTTTCAACTGATTCTACGTCGATTCATGTGTACGATACTGGTGATGATTAATTGAAAAAGGCTATCATTGTTGCTGAGTTGATTGCATATATAGAGAGTTAAACCGATTAATGTGAAAGTGATGGCTTGTTGATAATAATAAATGACAAAGGCGTTTCAGTGTCTTATAACAGGATTATACAGGTCTCCACAGGTATAGTAAACTGTCTTGGGTAAATATAAAACTACTAGCATTGTATGCCCACCAAATCACAGGAACGGACTGTATGTACACCACAGCATGAATCATAATCCACAGTCAGTAACATCGAAGGATGCATTTCATGGTACGGCAATCTCTGTCACACGAAGTCTGAAGCGCAATGTATAAATATAACTCGCCTCAAGGCCGATCAGTCACAAAATATCTACTAGAGAAGTACAAAGATGTCCCTCCTGTAACATTGAAGGCAACACTCCACAACCGGTTGTCATGTATGACTGTGAGCCTCCTCCCAACTACTCAATGTGAATTAGTTCTTAGTGATCAAATGGTTAGAACATGTTGCTGAAAATCATGGAAAGACAAACGAATCTTTTTCATGATCACCATTCATTGCACAACATCTCTCAATTGACACAAGAGCACCAGCCATAACATCACTATTCCCATTGTTTCGTGACTCTGTGTTCACTGCGGCTAAGGTAAAGCATGGAATGCCACTTATCAAATATGTCACTGAAGCTAAGAACCCTGGCCAGATCACAGTATTAACAGTCGATCAACCAAGAAGATACAATGGTTATGGCCCACATAGTACTGGGTATGGACCTGGAAATGGCATGGTGTTGATGGGTGGCCATCTTGAAGGTTATTGGAGATTGGTTAGATGGAAGTGGTTGGCTTGCATTATATGAGTACCTATCACAATGCATTGAAAGCTACACTTTCATGGCAGGTAAAACTGTTATATCAACACATGATAATGTCTTGAAATCGAACACAGAGATTGATGTGACTTTGATGTGACTGACCTTCAACCCTCTAACCATGAAGAAGCAGACAACAGAATGCGTCTCCATGCAGCGCATTATTTCAATACAGAGTTGGATACCACAATGGAGTACACAGAGGCTTCAAAGCTTTGATAAGAATTGATCAAATCCCACATGTGTGTGGTGGCCAATGAGGAAGAGAAAATGTTTGTTGAATATAGTACACTGTGTATATTTATACAGTGTTAAATGCACAATACACAATAACATGCATATACATGTAGACATATTCCATTCGCATGTTAAGATTTATATATTTTAGACAAATAAGATTGTTTTCGAATCTTCTTTCTGCAATTACATTAAGGGCCTCACTATTATAAATATTACCCTTTGAAGGGCCTCATTATATTATACATGTGCAAAGATAAGTATTTTACTAATAGTTTAGTGTGTTGTACAATTCAGATATAGTGTACAACCTGTTCACTTATATTTGTTTAATTGTAATTATAGTTATTATTGAAAATATGTAATTTGCCAAATTAACCGAATAGTATAATGGCTGTTAACAGGGCCTCAGATGACACACAAAGACATGTATACACATAAAGGTTTCAAGTACTGATACTATTCTACCAACAGAACTAAGTTTATTTAATTTTCCCTCACTTTAAAAAGTGTAGTTTTTTTTAAATTTTCTGTTGGTGGTCCCTTTTTGGGGCCCCAACAATGGAGTCAAAGGGCCTCTCGTGATTTTCTTCCGGGCATTTTGGAAAGTATACACCCTCATGTTACTTGTGTGAAAATTTGGCGCTTTTTACACCTTCCGAACGAAATCATCATTTTGTGGTCCTTATCTACTACACTAATAGCCAAGTGTCTTAGCAAGATCATCTGAATAGCAAGCAGCATAGAGCCTGATCAGACGGAACGCTCTATGGCGGCTGATCTGGCTCTATGTTCTTTGCAAATACTGTTAGAACGGTATTCAGAATCAAATGGGTTAAATAGATAAGAGAATAACTACAAGATAGCAAAGCATATTTAAATGTACATCTGGTCAGATAAGCTATACTCTACAATACAGGTAATACAGTCTATATCGACAGTCAGTTATGTAAGTATTTTGTTCGGTCCGGCGGAATTCGACATAACAGATGTAGACTGTATCTTATCATTAATAGTTACAAAATATACAATTTTATAGAGAATACAAATTACAAATTTTACAAATGAACATTACATTGCAGAAATATTTATAAACACTTGTAAGAGTAGTATTTTTGAAATGTTTATATAGAAGGACACATATAGTATATGGATATACATCACTAAATGTGTATAGCACACAGAGCCAACTAGCATCACACAAGATGGACTGAGAACAAGAAACATCAATGAGACAGCCAAGCTGTGTGTCGTTACTCGCAAGAATGTTGCCAGTGCCAGAGGTTATAACACTTTTCTCATATCTCAAACTCAAGCTCAAATTATTTGATTGGTTGATTCTGAGTTTTATCAGAAGCTTGAGAGCGAGTTAGAGATAGGAGAAAATGTTTTATAACCTTGAGGCCTGGATGTGTCTGGTGAAGTTGCATCACATTCTGGTTATGGGTTTGCGAGAAGCATTTAAATTGACACCGTGCAGTGCATTTCTCTGAATTGCAGATCTCTTCAATGCGTATTTCAGTTATTTGAATACTTAGTCACTACACAAAACAATTCATATATAAATTCATTGTCAGTTGTATCGGTTGTATTGTTCTTAATTGCATAAGCAGTCTGCTAAATTAGTGTTGATGTGCAACCAAATCACAGTTACAGTGACAAAACACACTGACAGAAGATACCAAAGAATTGTTACTAAGATCATTTATTTGTTAAAAATGATTAACAAACAATGACACAGTTATTTTAACACCTCTTGGCATGCAAAGTAAGGCAACATGTGGGGCTATTACTCAAACATCTCCTATAGACATGCAGAGAACCACGGGGTCTGACAATACATGATACAATAACTAGTCTCCAACTTCACCTATAGACATGCAGGGAACCACTGGGTCTGGCAATACATGATACAATAACTAGTCTCCAACTTCACCTATAGACATGCAGGGAACCACTGGGTCTGGCAATACATGATACAATAACTAATCTCCCACTTCACCTATAGACATGCAGGGAACCACTGGGTCTGGCAATACATGATACAATAACTAATCTCCCACTTCACCTATAGACATGCAGGGAACCACTGGGTCTGGCAATACATGATACAATAACTTGTCTCCAACTTCACCTATAGACATGCAGGGAACAACGGGGATCCGATATATTCAAACACCGTTATGACAAATGCTTACAACATAAATATTAGCATTGATTCATTCTACATAGACTGGCATTATAGTGATATCTACTATAAAGATAGTACAACACATACAAACAATACATGGGTGTAGTTAGTAGAAACAACACAGATTAATATTAAAGCAGTAACACATAACTCTACCGAGGTATCCACTCCTGGCAGCAGCCACAGACACCCATTTGTTTCTATTGTATTTGTAGTCTGTTCTCATTGATCCAAATGTTCCCTGGCCGAGGTAGTAGCTGTAAACAACATGTCCATTTTGAAGGTCCAACGACATATACTCCCCCTGTAATGGTCAGTAATCAGTTTTTATAGCTTTGTTTCAGGCAGATGTTTCCTTTAATTAAATGTAAAGTAATTGGGGTTCAGAGAATCACGGTTTAGATCTGACGGGCACATTGTATAATGGAGGAACTGATTAATAGTGATCTTTAAATTGTGCTAAATCAAAGAAATAAAACATGTTGTATGACATTATTTGAAACATGACAAGAAATAGTGGTCTCAGAAATATTGTTTACATGATAAGAGATACCGTATTTAGCTATGTATAGTGCGCACATTTCTTACTGAAATCCTCATCCATTTTATCTACTGCGCATTATACACCAGTACAGACATCAGGACATTTTTTTCCGGACCAAAATTGACCAATATTTCATGAAATTCGACCCGAACGGCCCCACAGTCATTCTATAATTTGTTACATTCGACAAACGTTATAAACTAGCTACTAAAACCAGTTGCCGATAGTCTATATAAATAAATGAAATGAATAAGACCACAAAATTAGCATATATTGCGTTTACTTTGAAGAATTTAATTGAAATTACTAAATGCATAAAAAATGGCGATTTGATAACATCACATGGTTTTATCGTATGTAATATTTCCCGTACTTTTCGCGTACTTCGCCGCATAAAGCGACGCTGCCTTCGTACGATATCATAGAGGTAAAGAAACTTTGTAATTATAGTTTATTTGATTTAATATACCGTATGTTTTTAATAGTGCAGTACAATTAGCCAAAAAAATGACCGAACCAGAGAAAAAAATTGAACAGATAGTGCACCTATATTGCCATCATCTATAAGGTTTCATCTTTCAGAAACAATAAAATCTTTTTTTCTGAGCGTGGTGGAAATATAATTATTTTCAAGGTCAAGGTCACCAGGAATGGTAAAAGCATGAAGTGGCGATATATAGCATTAGCCAGATATATGTAGGCATAAACAGTTAATACTCCCTAAATACCCATTTGAGTATAATGATGTAAACAAATTAAGAAAGTGTAGTCATTTAAGGATGACCGTGACACCCATTTTCAAGGTCAAGGTCAAACTTCTGATATTTTTGACAAAGTTTCACTTGCTTTACTGCTGTTATATTTATTATTATATTCAAAACGATTTATATAAGCTTTTTTCGGATACATTAATATTGTGTATGTACACAATACAGTAGTCTTAGGATTCAGTTTGGAGCAGACTTGGTAGTATACATAACCGGGATTGTATCAATAATGGTAGGTAAGTAATACTACTGAACATAATAAGAATTCATATATCTGAATCATAATCAAACATTTTGGTAATATTTTAAGCATATTTTCAGTAATACATAATTATTCTAAACATTTCGAACTTAGGGTACTTGTTTCTTCTATATCATGACATGTCACGTTTTCTGTTAGATACATTAAATGAACTAGGGATTTCGTAGTTCCTATCGGGACGTGCTACGGTATGAACAGAACGCAGCCTTGACACAAAATCTTGAAATTCCAATATGCGCCGACGACTCATTTGTGCAGTTCATGGCCGATAATGTTGGCCATAACATCCAAACAATTGACGAACTGAATACATGTCATGGGATGGGCATAATTGCGATTGTTACCCCAGAAAGCTGATCCAAAAAGGTTATTCCTAGGGCAAACCTTTCTACTTCTGATATTGTGGAAATGACAAGAATCAGAATACACTACCGAATCCCGATGAAAAATGAAGTTAGTCTTTAAAGCCTTGCTGAAGTCTATCACAGAAGACAAGACGTACAATATAGACATACTTTGGAAGATATCGTGAGTACTAAGGCCGAAGTCACCACTATGGAATTGCACCATGCAGATGATTTACGATGGAAGTCACCCAGGTGCTTCCTCTACATTCTTCATGCCGATGATTGACATGGATCCATCAAATGAAACGTGTATATACTCCACCCTCGTCTTTGTAGCAGAATAACCAGAGACATATAACGTCACACCTGTATTGACATTTGATCAGCCACTTTGATGGAAGGCTCAATGCTTAATAGAGACAGAGACACCAGATAGCCATGTAAAGAAGATAGTTCTTCAGTTGGGTGGACTTCATATGCAGAGATGAGCTACATGGGTTGCATAGCCCATCTTATGACTGACTCGGGTATGACAGAGCTATTTCAGACAGTGTATACAGATAACACTGTTCCACACATGCTAAGTGGCAAGGCAATTTCACGAGCCGTGCGATGCCATGCCTTGGCAGAATTGGCACTCGGTATCATTCTTGTGTCTATCTACTTTGACATCGACATTAGTGTACAGACGCAGATGGATAGCGAATGGATTATGAATTTGGAAGATCAGAACACTGACGATGAAGTGGATGCAATACATACTGACAGAGAAAATGGAGAAAGAGAAAGTGAAGATGGTGTGATTGATAGTACAGAAGTATGTGAAGAAATTAATGAATGAAAGTGTTAGACAACCTGATGAAGATGAACAAAAACATGGGATATTAAGACTGCGGTGAGATCTGATATTGTTACGAATTTAGCACACACATGGAAAGCTAAAATAGAAGAAATGAAAAGTAAAGGAAGAACATCAAGACCATAGGTACAATACATAGAAATGCTTGACATCTTGAAGAAATACACCAAGACTGGCGATTACACCTCCAAGCCGTTTTGGATATGCTTCCATACATGGCTGCATCTGGACATAATGCCTATACAATATCATTACACATCTACATGTCCAACATGCTTGACTTACAGAACAAGCATCCATATGCGTATCAACACTTTATGGACGAAAAACATGTTAGACAGAATGAAAAATACTGGGCAGGTCTTAGTACAGATCTCATAATTGAACAGGTCCTGATGAGGAGTATAAAAACCGTTGGTGGACTGACTCGGGGAGCTACAAAGGACAATGTGGATTTTGTCTCGACCTGGTTGAACTGGAAAGCAAAATGTAACGAGCGAACAACATGGGGATTGCGGAAAGTCTAGATTTGCAAAAGATGATATAATAGTGATGGCTGAGTATTTGGTGAACAGAAACCCGTTTACACCGGAACCTGAGCTGAGAAACATATCAAGTGGTGTAGTGGCCGATGAAAGAGTGTCAATGGATAGGGCAAATGAAATCGGTAAAGTTATACTCACCGATATGACGGGCAAACCGACAGAATCCAATGTGTTCAGAAGAAACAAACAAGACATTCCTATGCGTGATGATGCAAATACAGAGATGAAAAATGAAATGATCATAGTAGACCCACAGCTTCTTTTTCAAAGAATGATATCAGCAGCTCACAACGAAGTCCCAGAGGAGGATTTAGACATGTTTTTCTCCCATGAACTGTGTTCCTTCCCACCAGCATTGTTCGAGAGCCCCAGCCTGATAAGTCAAGCAAACAAGTCAGCTCTCCAAACTGAAATGCTCAAGACAGTTTCCAACAAACACAAACTAACTGGCCAGAATGCAAATGTATGCTATGTCTTAGATTGTGGTGCTCTATTGCAAAAGATCCCATGGGAGAGATGTCAAACATACAAGGCCATATACTACACGTATGTTAAATTTTGCATTGAAAAGTACAAGTCATGCTCAGTCATTTTTTATGTATATGAAGATGGAGCATCAACGAAAGACAATACACACATGAGACGAACAGGCGGTCAAATTTGAGCTGAAATTAAAATTGAACTGGATATGATAATGAGTTCATAGAAACATCAGGTACGTCTAAACAAAAGGAACAGACAGAAGTTCATAAACTTATTGTCAGGTTATTTGGCGGAGGCTGGAGTGAATGTGATTAATGCCAAGTCAGATGCTGACTACTTAATAGTGAAATCAGCTCTAGATGCTTTGCTATGCCAGAACACAATTGTCGTTGGTGAGGACACTGATTTATTAGTAATGTTGTGCTACCATGCCAGGAACCTTGAGAATAGCATACAACTCATTTCAGAAGGAAAAAAGAACAAATGCTGCAATGTCAGCGAGGTCCAAGAACATATTGGCCCTGAAATATGTAGCAATATACTTTTTCTACATGCATTTCTGGGCTGCAACACAGTGTCCAAGCCTAGTGGCATTGGTAAGTCAGCAGCTCTGAAGACTTTCAAAAGAAGTCCTTCATTTCGTAAGTGTGCTTCAGTTTTCAATGAAAATCTAGAAGACATTACCAAGGATGATATTATTAATGCAGGTGAAGCTACAACGATATGCTTATATGGAGGCAATCCAGACCAAGTTACATTAAATCAACTGTGTGTTGACTCGTTTCTGCGGAAAGTAGCCACTAACAATGTCTACATTGACCCGAAATCTTTGCCACCTACAAGAAATGCCTGCACGTATCACAGTTTACGTGCATATGCACAAATGTTAGAATGGAAGGGAATCGTTATTGATCCAACTGAGTATGGCTGGGAGTTGCATTGAAACATGCTTGTTCCCCGACGAACTGATATGCCACCTGCTCCAGAGAAACTGAAAATAGTACGCTGTTCCTGCAAGATGGGCTGTAAAACCTCAGGTTGTAGCTGCAGTGTTGTATGTCGGAACTGAAATCAGTCTTGTACAAACTGGCCTAGACCTGATGAAATTAACGAGTGACAGTGACCAACAGTTGATGGATTAACCACATTATACTAATAATTGGTATGATTCCTGACATTGTCTACGAATTTAAACATGGCTGAAAATGATATACGTTTAAAGTAATATATTGCAATCACATAATACATGTATATTATAGCATGTTGAGGGTTTTTAATCGAAAGCACTGACCGATAATGCGTTCCATTTATATCCCTGAATTATGTTGTAGTAAACACTAAATGTTTAGACAAACAATGTAACGAAGTTGTCCTTGGAATTTAAGATATTTTACAGAGCACAAATCAATCTGCAAATAAAACACTGCATATGTACGCAACTTTTAAAAAATTTGATATTTCTGAAAATCATTAAAGAGCGTAAAATGTCCATAAAGGCAAGTATTTTTGTTCAGATAACATTCAAATTGCATTTTTGCTATGTAGATATATTATATTCATTACTTCCAAACTCTAAATCAAATATGCGTAGCTTCATATTTTGTAGAAAAATTAATTCCAGAAATTCCTGGTAAACATTTCGAAAATATATGAAAGTGCCAAATTGTTTTATTTCCACCAAGAGTTGAGAAAAAGATTTTATTGTGTCATATTACACAGACAGGCCTTTGACATAACAAAACCAATATTCCCATTTCTGTTCAAATTTTTCCTACCCCAATGTCCTATTTGTACTGTACTATAAATACGACATAATTAAAGACACGATGTGTTGGTTATTTTTATGGGAAATATTTACTATGTACAATGCATTGCATAAAAATACAACTTTTTTTGGGTGCAGTATTTCAATTGTTTGTAGCGATAATTAATTTCGACAAACCACTCACAATGGGTCCCAGTTAATTAGGTAGGCTACACGTGTTGAGAAGTTTGAGCATCTGCTGACATGTTTGAGAACGTGTTGAGATGTTTGACAACGATATGCATGTAATTTTCATGAAATCATGCCTGAGTGCGCTACCGTTCCTCGAGTGATTAATATAAGTTGTAAAAATCACGGAGCACAATTTTTAGCGATTCTTGAGAAATGTTAAATTTTGACTTGGAAAATTGTGTTTTTCACGTGCGCAGTATACATCGGAACTCAGTTTCCCCCCCGATTTTCGTGCCAAATCGTGGGTGCGCATTATACACGATAGCGCACTATACATAGCTAAATACAGTAGTGGTCTCAGAGATAGTGTTTACTTGACAAGAGATAGTGGTCTCAGAGATAGTGTTTACTTGACAAGAGATAGTGGTCTCAGAGATAGTGTTTACTTGACAAGAGATAGTGGTCTCAGAGATAGTGTTTACTTGACAAGAGATAGTGGTCTCAGAGATAGTGTTTACTTGACAAGAGATAGTGGTCTCAGAGATAGTGTTTACTTGACAAGAGATAGTGGTCTCAGATATAGTGTTTACTTGACAAGAGATAGTGGTCTCAGAGATAGTGTTTACTTGACAAGAGATAGTGGTCTCAGAGATAGTGTTTACTTGACAAGAGATAGTGGTCTCAGAGATAGTGTTTACTTGACAAGAGATAGTGGTCTCAGAGATAGTGTTTACTTGACAAGAGATAGTGGTCTCAGAGATAGTGTTTACTTGACAAGAGATAGTGGTCTCAGATATAGTGTTTACTTGACAAGAGATAGTGGTCTCAGAGATAGTGTTTACTTGACAAGAGATAGTGGTCTCAGAGATAGTGTTTACTTGACAAGAGATAGTGGTCTCAGAGATAGTGTTTACTTGACAAGAGATAGTGGTCTCAGAGATAGTGTTTACTTGACAAGAGATAGTGGTCTCAGAGATAGTGTTTACTTGACAAGAGATAGTGGTCTCAGAGATAGTGTTTACTTGACAAGAGATAGTGGTCTCAGAGATAGTGTTTACTTGACAAGAGATAGTGGTCTCAGAGATAGTGTTTACTTGACAAGAGATAGTGGTCTCAGAGATAGTGTTTACTTGACAAGAGATAGTGGTCTCAGAGATAGTGTTTACTTGACAAGAGATAGTGGTCTCAGAGATAGTGTTTACTTGACAAGAGATAGTGGTCTCAGAGATAGTGTTTACTTGACAGAGATATGTTTACTTGACAAGAGATAGTGGTCTCAGAGATAGTGTTTACTTGACAAGAGATAGTGGTCTCAGAGATAGTGTTTACTTGACAAGAGATAGTGGTCTCAGAGATAGTGTTTACTTGACAAGAGATAGTGGTCTCAGAGATAGTGTTTACTTGACTCAGAGATAGTGTTTACTTGACAAGAGATAGTGGTCTCAGATATAGTGTTTACTTGACAAGAGATAGTGGTCTCAGAGATAGTGTTTACTTGACAAGAGATCTCAGAGATAGTGTTTACTTGACAAGAGATAGTGGTCTCAGAGATAGTGTTTACTTGACAAGAGATAGTGGTCTCAGAGATAGTGTTTACTTGACAAGAGATAGTGGTCTCAGAGAATAGTGTTTACTTGACAAGAGATAGTGGTCTCAGAGATAGTGTTTACTTGACAAGAGATAGTGGTCTCAGAGATAGTGTTTACTTGACAAGAGATAGTGGTCTCAGAGATAGTGTTTACTTGACAAGAGATAGTGGTCTCAGAGATAGTGTTTACTTGACAAGAGATAGTGGTCTCAGAGATAGTGTTTACTTGACAGAGATAGTGGTCTCAGAGATAGTGTTTACTTGACAAGAGATAGTGGTCTCAGAGATAGTGTTTACTTGACAAGAGATAGTGGTCTCAGAGATAGTGTTTACTTGACAAGAGATAGTGGTCTCAGAGATAGTGTTTACTTGACAAGAGATAGTGGTCTCAGAGATATTGTTTACTTGACAAGAGATAGTGGTCTCAGAGATAGTGTTTACTTGACAAGAGATAGTGGTCTCAGAGATAGTGTTTACTTGACAAGAGATAGTGGTCTCAGAGATAGTGTTTACTTGACAAGAGATAGTGGTCTCAGAGATATTGTTTACTTGACAAGAGATAGTGGTCTCAGAGATAGTGTTTACTTGACAAGAGATCTCAGAGATAGTGTTTACTTGACAAGAGATAGTGGTCTCAGAGATAGTGTTTACTTGACAAGAGATAGTGGTCTCAGAGATAGTGTTTACTTGACAAGAGATAGTGGTCTCAGATATAGTGTTTACTTGACAAGAGATAGTGGTCTCAGAGATAGTGTTTACTTGACAAGAGATAGTGGTCTCAGAGATAGTGTTTACTTGACAAGAGATAGTGGTCTCAGAGATAGTGTTTACTTAACAAGAGATAGTGGTCTCAGAGATAGTGTTTACTTGACAAGAGATAGTGGTCTCAGAGATATTGTTTACTTGACAAGAGATAGTGGTCTCAGAGATAGTGTTTACTTGACAAGAGATAGTGGTCTCAGAGATAGTGTTTACTTGACAAGAGATAGTGGTCTCAGAGATAGTGTTTACTTGACAAGAGATAGTGGTCTCAGAGATATTGTTTACTTGACAAGAGATAGTGGTCTCAGAGATATTGTTTACTTGACAAGAGATAGTGGTCTCAGAGATAGTGTTTACTTGACAAGAGATAGTGGTCTCAGAGATAGTGTTTACTTGACAAGAGATAGTGGTCTCAGAGATAGTGTTTACTTGACAAGAGATAGTGGTCTCAGAGATAGTGTTTACTTGACAAGAGATAGTGGTCTCAGAGATATTGTTTACTTGACAAGAGATAGTGGTCTCAGATAGTGTTTACTTGACAAGAGATAGTGGTCTCAGAGATAGTGTTTACTTGACAAGAGATAGTGGTCTCAGATATAGTGTTTACTTGACAAGAGATAGTGGTCTCAGAGATAGTGTTTACTTGACAAGAGATAGTGGTCTCAGAGATAGTGTTTACTTGACAAGAGATAGTGGTCTCAGAGATAGTGTTTACTTGACAAGAGATAGTGGTCTCAGATATAGTGTTTACTTGACAAGAGATAGTGGTCTCAGATAGTGTTTACTTGACAAGAGATAGTGGTCTCAGATAGTGTTTACTTGACAAGAGATAGTGGTCTCAGATAGTGTTTACTTGACAAGAGATAGTGGTCTCAGAGATAGTGTTTACTTGACAAGAGATAGTGGTCTCAGATATAGTGTTTACTTGACAAGAGATAGTGGTCTCAGAGATAGTGTTTACTTGACAAGAGATAGTGGTCTCAGAGATAGTGTTTACTTGACAAGAGATAGTGGTCTCAGAGATAGTGTTTACTTGACAAGAGATAGTGGTCTCAGAGATAGTGTTTACTTGACAAGAGATAGTGGTCTCAGATATAGTGTTTACTTGACAAGAGATAGTGGTCTCAGAGATAGTGTTTACTTGACAAGAGATAGTGGTCTCAGAGATAGTGTTTACTTGACAAGAGATAGTGGTCTCAGATAGTGTTTACTTGACAAGAGATAGTGGTCTCAGATAGTGTTTACTTGACAAGAGATAGTGGTCTCAGAGATATTGTTTACTTGACAAGAGATAGTGGTCTCAGAGATAGTGTTTACTTGACAAGAGATAGTGGTCTCAACGATATTCTTTACTTGACAAGAGATAGTGGTCTCAGAGATATTGTTTACTTGACAAGATATAGTGGTCTCAGAGATAGTGTTTACTTGACAAGAGATAGTGGTCTCAGAGATAGTGTTTATTTGACAAGAGATAGTGGACTCAGATAGTGTTTACTTGACAAGAGATAGTGGTCTCAGAGATAGTGTTTACTTGACAAGAGATAGTGGTCTCAGATATAGTGTTTACTTGACAAGAGATAGTGGTCTCAGAGATAGTGTTTACTTGACAAGAGATAGTGGTCTCAGATAGTGTTTACTTGACAAGAGATAGTGGTCTCAGAGATAGTGTTTACTTGACAAGAGATAGTGGTCTCAGAGATAGTGTTTACTTGACACGAGATAGTGGTCTCAGAGATAGTGTTTACTTGACAAGAGATAGTGGTCTCAGAGATAGTGTTTACTTGACAAGAGATCTCAGAGATAGTGTTTACTTGACAAGAGATAGTGGTCTCAGAGATAGTGTTTACTTGACAAGAGATAGTGGTCTCAGAGATAGTGTTTACTTGACAAGAGATAGTGGTCTCAGAGATAGTGTTTACTTGACAAGAGATAGTGGTCTCAGAGATAGTGTTTACTTGACAAGAGATAGTGGTCTCAGAGATAGTGTTTACTTGACAAGAGATAGTGGTCTCAGAGATAGTGTTTACTTGACAAGAGATAGTGGTCTCAGAGATAGTGTTTACTTGACAAGAGATAGTGGTCTCAGAGATAGTGTTTACTTGACAAGAGATAGTGGTCTCAGAGATAGTGTTTACTTGACAAGAGATAGTGGTCTCAGAGATAGTGTTTACTTGACAAGAGATAGTGGTCTCAGATAGTGTTTACTTGACAAGAGATAGTGGTCTCAGAGATATTGCTTACTTGACAAGAGATAGTGGTCTCAGAGATAGTGTTTACTTGACAAGAGATAGTGGTCTCAGAGATAGTGTTTACTTGACAAGAGATAGTGGTCTCAGATATAGTGTTTACTTGACAAGAGATAGTGGTCTCAGAGATAGTGTTTACTTGACAAGAGATAGTGGTCTCAGAGATAGTGTTTACTTGACAAGAGATAGTGGTCTCAGATAGTGTTTACTTGACAAGAGATAGTGGTCTCAGAGATAGTGTTTACTTGACAAGAGATAGTGGTCTCAGATATAGTGATTACTTGATAAGAGATAGTGGTCTCAGAGATAGTGTTTACTTGATAAGAGATAGTGGTCTCAGAGATAGTGTTTACTTGACAAGAGATAGTGGTCTCAGAGATAGTGTTTACTTGACAAGAGATAGTGGTCTCAGAGATAGTGTTTACTTGACAAGAGATAGTGGTCTCAGATAGTGTTTACTTGACAAGAGATAGTGGTCTCAGATAGTGTTTACTTGACAAGAGATAGTGGTCTCAGAGATATTGTTTACTTGACAAGAGATAGTGGTCTCAGAGATAGTGTTTACTTGACAAGAGATAGTGGTCTCAACGATATTCTTTACTTGACAAGAGATAGTGGTCTCAGAGATATTGTTTACTTGACAAGATATAGTGGTCTCAGAGATAGTGTTTACTTGACAAGAGATAGTGGTCTCAGAGATAGTGTTTATTTGACAAGAGATAGTGGACTCAGATAGTGTTTACTTGACAAGAGATAGTGGTCTCAGAGATAGTGTTTACTTGACAAGAGATAGTGGTCTCAGATATAGTGTTTACTTGACAAGAGATAGTGGTCTCAGAGATAGTGTTTACTTGACAAGAGATAGTGGTCTCAGATAGTGTTTACTTGACAAGAGATAGTGGTCTCAGAGATAGTGTTTACTTGACAAGAGATAGTGGTCTCAGAGATAGTGTTTACTTGACAAGAGATAGTGGTCTCAGAGATAGTGTTTACTTGACAAGAGATAGTGGTCTCAGAGATAGTGTTTACTTGACAAGAGATAGTGGTCTCAGAGATAGTGTTTACTTGACAAGAGATAGTGGTCTCAGAGATAGTGTTTACTTGACAAGAGATAGTGGTCTCAGAGATAGTGTTTACTTGACAAGAGATAGTGGTCTCAGAGATAGTGTTTACTTGACAAGAGATAGTGGTCTCAGAGATAGTGTTTACTTGACAAGAGATAGTGGTCTCAGAGATAGTGTTTACTTGACAAGAGATAGTGGTCTCAGAGATAGTGTTTACTTGACAAGAGATAGTGGTCTCAGAGATAGTGTTTACTTGACAAGAGATAGTGGTCTCAGAGATAGTGTTTACTTGACAAGAGATAGTGGTCTCAGAGATAGTGTTTACTTGACAAGAGATAGTGGTCTCAGAGATAGTGTTTACTTGACAAGAGATAGTGGTCTCAGAGATAGTGTTTACTTGACAAGAGATAGTGGTCTCAGAGATAGTGTTTACTTGACAAGAGATAGTGGTCTCAGAGATAGTGTTTACTTGACAAGAGATAGTGGTCTCAGATATAGTGTTTACTTGACAAGAGATAGTGGTCTCAGAGATAGTGTTTACTTGACAAGAGATAGTGGTCTCAGAGATAGTGTTTACTTGACAAGAGATAGTGGTCTCAGATAGTGTTTACTTGACAAGAGATAGTGGTCTCAGAGATAGTGTTTACTTGACAAGAGATAGTGGTCTCAGATATAGTGATTACTTGATAAGAGATAGTGGTCTCAGAGATAGTGTTTACTTGATAAGAGATAGTGGTCTCAGAGATAGTGTTTACTTGACAAGAGATAGTGGTCTCAGAGATAGTGTTTACTTGACAAGAGATAGTGGTCTCAGAAATAGTGTTTACCTGACAAGAGATAGTGGTCTCAGATAGTGTTTACTTGACAAGAGATAGTGGTCTCAGATATAGTGTTTACTTGACAAGAGATAGTGGTCTCAGAGATAGTGTTTACTTGACAAGAGATAGTGGTCTCAGATAGTGTTTACTTGACAAGAGATAGTGGTCTCAGATAGTGTTTACTTGACAAGAGATAGTGGTCTCAGAGATAGTGTTTACTTGACAAGAGATAGTGGTCTCAGATAGTGTTTACTTGACAAGAGATAGTGGTCTCAACGATATTCTTTACTTGACAAGAGATAGTGGTCTCAGAGATATTTTACTTGACAAGAGATAGTGGTCTCAGAGATATTGTTTACTTGACAAGAGATAGTGGTCTCAGAGATAGTGTTTACTTGACAAGAGATAGTGGTCTCAGAGATAGTGTTTACTTGACAAGAGATAGTGGTCTCAGAGATAGTGTTTACTTGACAAGAGATAGTGGTCTCAGATATAGTGTTTACTTGACAAGAGATAGTGGACTCAGAAATAGTGTTTACCTGACAAGAGATAGTGGTCTCAGATAGTGTTTACTTGACAAGAGATAGTGGTCTCAGATATAGTGTTTACTTGACAAGAGATAGTGGTCTCAGAGATAGTGTTTACTTGACAAGACATAGTGGTCTCAGAGATAGTGTTTACTTGACAAGAGATAGTGGCAATCTAACCTAGGGCATCCTCACTTACAATATATAATATAGGACAATCTAACCTAGGACATTCTCACTTACAATGTATAATACAGGACAATCTAACCTAGGACATCCTCACTTACAATGTATAATACAGGACAATCTAACCTAGGACATCCTCACTTACAATGTATAATACAGGGCAATCTAACCTAGGACATCCTCACTTAGAATGTATAATACAGGACAATCTAACCTAGGACATTCTCACTTACAATGTATAATACAGGACAATCTAACCTAGGACATTCTCACTTACAATGTATAATACAGGACAATCTAACCTAGGACATCCTCACTTACAATGTATAATACAGGACAATCTAACCTAGGACATTCTCACTTACAATGTATAATACAGGACAATCTAACCTAGGACATTCTCACTTACAATGTATAATACAGGACAATCTAACCTAGGACATTCTCACTTACAATGTATAATGGTATACATTTGAATTGGAGCTAAAACTTTCATCGACAACTTAGAACGTATCCACCTGTTATTGGTGGAGGAAGCCTCACCCTCACAATATTTCAGGAATGGTCAAGCACCTGCATAGAACCACCGACTTGCTAAAGGCCAGTTGGATAGATAGCATCCTTACATGAAGGAACTCGACACCCCTGGATGTTATTGTACATTTTTGTGTACAGTAGTTACTCACTCATATGGTGGGAATTTTCTCTTCTGAGTAGTTCTAATGTAAAATCATAGTTCCTATCTTATATGTGGTCTGATATATAAACCAGGACTTGAGGTAGACTAACTAAACTAGAGCACCAGTGTGCTAGAACATGTCGTCCTCAAACTAGAGCACCAGTGTGCTAGAACACGTCGTCCTCAAACTAGAGCACCAGTGTGCTAGAACACGTCGTCCTCAAACTAGAGCACCAGTGTGCTAGAACATGTCGTCCTCAAATTTAGAGCACCAGTGTGCTAGAACACGTCGTCCTCAAACTAGAGCACCAGTGTGCTAGAACATGCTGTCCTCAAATTTAGAGCACCAATGTGCTAGAACATGTCGTCCTCAAACTAGAGCACCAGTGTGCTAGAACACATCGTCCGCAAACTAGAGCACCAGTGTGCTAGAACATGTCGTCCTTAAATTTAGATCACCAGTGTGCTAGAACACGTCGTCCTCAAATATAGCACCATAGTGTGCTAGAACACATCGTCCTCAAACTAGCTCCAAGAGAGGGAGAAGAGGCAATGTGGAATTTAAATGCCTTGCCTAAGGGCACAATCGTAACGGCTCCAGTGGGGTTCAAATTCCGGGTCTTTCGTGCCTGAAGCGATCTTGCAAGCACTGCGCTATCACGACTTCCACATAGTAGAATCTTACCTATATATTGCACATAAGTGAAAGAAACAAAGTACCATGGTAAAAATGTATTCAATTAGCAAACATTGGATACCAAGGTGAGTAACCATGCCAAACTAGAATTCAATTGGCGCAATGGTGAATGAGGAGTTGGACACCCAAGATTGTGTCAACGTCATATCAGACGGGCGGATGTATCAACAATCTATGTTCATGGGGTAAAATGTTTGTCCTGGCCATGCTTAAGGGTTACAAAATGCTTCTAACTCTAATGATCTAGGAATTTTTCAACAGTTTTCAACTAACTATTAAAATGATGGCCCAGATAGACAAATAGATGAACTCAGTATAATAAAATGACTGTTTTGGGAATCAGATAACTCGAAGATAGAGTAAGGATTATATAGAAGCGACTGTAACAGAGAGATCTGCCTAATAAACTTGTCCTACTGTGTCTTCATTTCCAATAAAGAGCAGTGAAGCATTGTCCCAGTAGGTTTTGAAGTCGAGGATGATGTTGGCCTGTAAGGGTGACTTCATTCTGTTCTTGTCTGTAACTGCATATCCTGTACCATCAAACGAATACACATTGGCACCTGGTGCTTGTGACGGCCTGCAGCAAGTTTAAATATAAATGTATACTTGAATCACTGCGTAAAATGCTTCCACATATATGAGTGTTCAACTTGAGCCTTTATGTCTGAGTGTATGGGAGTGTACAGCTTGAGCCTTTATATCTGAGTGTATGGGAGTGTACAGCTTGAGTCCTTATGTCTGAGTGTATGGGAGTGTACAGCTTGAGCCTATATGTCTGAGTGTATGGGAGTGTACAGCTTGAGCCCTTATATCTGAGTGTATGGGAGTGTACAGCTTGAGCCCTTATGTCGGAGTGTATGGGAGTGTACAGCTTGAGCCCTTATATCTGAGTGTATGGGAGAGTACAGCTTGAATACTTATATCTGAGTGTATGGGAGTGTACAGCTTGAGCCCTTATGTCTGAGTGTATGGGAGTGTACAGCTTGAGCCCTTATGTCTGAGTGTATGGGAGTGTACAGCTTGAGCCCTTATGTATGAGTGTATGGAAGTGTACAGCTTGAGCCCTTATGTCTGAGTGTATGGGAGTGTACAGCTTGAGCCCTTATATCTGAGTGTATGGGAGTGTATAGCTTGAATCCTTATATCTGAGTGTATGGGACTGTACAACTTGAGCCCTTATGTCCGAGTGTATGGGAGTGTACAGCTTGAGCCCTTTTGTCTGAGTGTATGGGAGTGTACAGCTTGAGCCCTTATGTCTGAGTGTATGGGAGTGTACAGCTTGAGCCCTTATGTCCGAGTGTATGGGAGTGTACAGCTTGAGCCCTTATGTCTGAGTGTATGGGAGTATACAGCTTGAGCCTATATGTCTGAGTGTATGGGAGTATACAGCTTGAGCCTATATGTCTGAGTGTATGGGAGTGTACAGCTTGAGCCTGTATGTCTGAGTGTATGGGAGTGTACAGCTTGAGTCCTTATATCTGAGTGTATGGGACTGTACAGCTTGAGCCCTTATATCTGAGTGTATGGGAGTGTACAGCTTGAATCCTTATATCTGTGTGTATGGGAGTGTACAGCTTGAGCCTTTATATCTGAGTGTATGGGAGTGTACAGCTTGAGCCCTTATGTCTGAGTGTATGAGAGTGTACAGCTTGAGCCCTTATGTCTGAGTGTATGGGAGTGTACAGCTTGAGCCCTTATGTCTGAGTGTATGGGAGTGTACAGCTTGAGCCCTTATGTCTGAGTGTACAGATTGAGTACTTATGTCTGAGTGTATGGGAGTGTACAGCTTGAGCCCTTATATCTGAGTGTATGGGAGTGTACAGCTTGAGCCCTTATATCTGAGTGTATGGGAGTGTACAGCTTGAGCCCTTATATCTGAGTGTATGGGAGTGTACAGCTTGAGCCCTTATGTCTGAGTGTATGGGAGTGTACAGCTTGAGCCCTTATGTCTGCGTGTATGGGAGTGTACAGCTTGAGCCCTTATATCTGAGTGTATGGGAGTGTACAGCTTGAGCCCTTATATCTGAGTGTATGGGAGTGTACAGCTTGAGCCCTTATATCTGAGTGTATGGGAGTGTACAGCTTGAGCCCTTATGTCTGAGTGTATGGGAGTGTACAGCTTGAGCCTATATGTCTGAGTGTATGGGACTGTACAGCTTGAGCCCATATATCTGAGTGTATGGGACTGTACAACTTGAGCCCTTATATCTGAGTGTATGGGAGTGTACAGCTTGAGCCCATATATCTGAGTGTATGGGAGTGTACAGGTTGAGTCCTTATTCTGAGTGTATGGGAGTGTACAGCTTGAGCCCTTATGTCTGAGTGTATGGGAGTGTACAGCTTGAGCCCTTATGTCTGAGTGTATGGGAGTGTACAGCTTGAGCCCTTATGTCTGAGTGTATGGGAGTGTACAGCTTGAGCCCTTATGTCTGCGTGTATGGGAGTGTACAGCTTGAGCCCTTATATCTGAGTGTATGGGAGTGTACAGCTTGAGCCCTTATATCTGAGTGTATGGGAGTGTACAGCTTGAGCCCTTATATCTGAGTGTATGGGAGTGTACAGCTTGAGCCCTTATGTCTGAGTGTATGGGAGTGTACAGCTTGAGCCTATATGTCTGAGTGTATGGGACTGTACAGCTTGAGCCCATATATCTGAGTGTATGGGACTGTACAACTTGAGCCCTTATATCTGAGTGTATGGGAGTGTACAGCTTGAGCCCATATATCTGAGTGTATGGGAGTGTACAGGTTGAGTCCTTATATCTGAGTGTATGGGAGTGTACAGCTTGAGCCCTTATGTCTGAGTGTATGGGAGTGTACAGCTTGAGCCCTTATGTCTGAGTGTATGGGAGTGTACAGCTTGAGCCCTTATGTCTGAGTGTATGGGAGTGTACAGCTTGAGCCCTTATGTCTGAGTGTATGGGAGTGTACAGCTTGAGCCCTTATGTCTGAGTGTATGGGAGTGTACAGCTTGAGCCCTTATGTCTGAGTGTATGGGAGTGTACAGCTTGAGCCCTTATGTCTGAGTGTATGGGAGTGTACAGCTTGAGCCCTTATATCTGAGTGTATGGGAGTGTACAGCTTGAATCCTTATATCTGGGTGTATGGGAGTGTACAGCTTGAGCCTTTATATCTGAGTGTATGGGAGTGTACAGCTTGAGCCCTTATGTCTGAGTGTATGGGAGTGTACAGCTTGAGCCCTTATGTCTGAGTGTATGGGAGTGTACAGCTCGAGCCCTTATGTCTGAGTGTATGGGAGTGTACAGCTTGAATCCTTATATCTGAGTGTATGGGACTGTACAACTTGAGCCCTTATATCTGAGTGTATGGGAGTGTACAGCTTGAGCCCTTATGTCTGAGTGTATGGGAGTGTACAGCTTGAGCCCTTATGTTTCAGTGTATGGGAGTGTACAGCTTGAGCCCTTATGTCTGAGTGTATGGGAGTGTACAGCTTGAGCCTATATGTCTGAGTGTATGGGAGTGTACAGCTTGAGTCCTTATGTCTGAGTGTATGGGAGTGTACAGCTTGAGTCCTTATATCTGAGTGTATGGGAGTGTACAGCTTGAGCCCTTATGTCTGAGTGTATGGGAGTGTACAGCTTGAGCCCTTATATCCGAGTGTACAGCTTGAGCCCTTATGTCTGAGTGTATGGGAGTGTACAGCTTGAGCCCTTATATCTGAGTGTATGGGAGTGTACAGCTTGAGCCTATATGTCTGAGTGTATGGGACTGTACAGCTTGAGCCCATATATCTGAGTGTATGGGACTGTACAACTTGAGCCCTTATATCTGAGTGTATGGGAGTGTACAGGTTGAGTCCTTATATCTGAGTGTATGGGAGTGTACAGCTTGAGCCCTTATGTCTGAGTGTATGGGAGTGTACAGCTTGAGCCCTTATGTCTGAGTGTATGGGAGTGTACAGCTTGAGCCCTTATATCTGAGTGTATGGGAGTGTATAGCTTGAATCCTTATATCTGTGTGTATGGGAGTGTACAGCTTGAGCCCTTATATCTGAGAGTATGGGAGTGTACAGCTTGAGCCCTTATGTCGGAGTGTATGGGACTGTACAACTTGAGCCCTTATATCTGAGTGTATGGAGTGCACAGCTCGAGCCCCGATATCCGAGTGGTCAACTTGAGCCATATTATCCGAGTGTAAGGCAGTGTACAGCTTGAGTAAGTTTCATAATGCTTGGTTGAGCTTAGAGACAGAGCACAGTGATATTGTCAATGTACACGGACAGATAGACGGGAACATCTTCACAACTGTTGTTACTCTATGTGAACTATAGTTAGCAAATGCTACCTTTAGCAAACAAACTGTAACACTAACATAGAACTACAGTCAAACTTGCATTACAAAGCAGGTTGATTTCTCCATAATCCTACATGTATGTACATATTATATAGATAGTTTATTTTTAAAGTGCAACCGGTATATACAGTCAATACAAAACAATACATAACAACAGCCAGCCTCATGTGCTTACAATGCACTAACATGTAATATCATAATCAGTACAATGAATGAGCAAAAATAAATCAGTTTGAATTTGTAGTTCCTTTAAATATGACGAATAGAATCGTTGAATGAGCAACTGTAATTTTGGGAAGGGATAAATCTGTTTTATGAAGTATAAATATTGCGGGGGGGGGGGGGGGAATTATAAATTAAGTTAAACATACCAGTGAGGATTTGGATGACACTCGGAACAAAATTATCAATGCTATTACATCATGGGGCAATCATAAACTATGTTTACTAAAGAAATAAATATTGTATAAACTTGAATTGTATTAAGAGACCACCAAAGGAAAGGACAAAAAGCGTTCTCTGAGCAGGAATGATCTTTTAATACAGACTAATCTGTTCTTTAACAACACAAACGGGAACTGTCTTAATAGACGTGGTCTTTTGAGCAAGTTTGACTGTATGTTAACATTTGCTATAAATATGAACTAACTTACACTTCAAGACATGCTTTACATGTGTCCAAGGTGTTGCTTTCAAAGTTGTACAATCCCACCAGGTAATCATCTATATACATGTTACCAATGCATCCGGAGAAATTATACTTGGTCAGTCCATCTGGTAATGAGTAAGTCTTGGGTATGCCCGATACAAACACATCTGTCATGTCACCCAGACCCATCACCGAGGATCCTACTGGAGAAGACGCTGTTTTAGGTGACCCGGCTTCCAACGACAGCCTGTTTACAGTCAAACGACCAAGACGGCCAATCCTACAATTAAACAGTAATGCTCTATATAATACCCATGCTCAATACTGTACTTGTTGACGAATCTTTTCCGTTCCGTTTTGAACTATAACTTTAAAACTTTGCGCTCCAGCATCATTTTCTTTACATTGATAAATAGGTAAGCTCATCATACATGTGAAAACATAAAACAGCTAATATCAAGGCAGGTAAACGCCGATGGTGAGGCCACCAAAGGTTAAAATGCCAATTAAAATTCAAGAGAAGACCCATTATTCAAACACTTCTATTTTCTGCCAAAGTTTGTTTATATCTAACTGAATCTGCAATAATACAATAAAAATAATGTGTGCAACCTCTATGATCAAACAAGGGGACCAAAATAATAGTAAATTGTAAAGTATGCATTTTTCAGCAGATAAATTATGGACATGTTGCACTAGATAAGATATTGATTTTTTACATTTTACAGAATATTTCATATTAGTTTATTTTGTATTTGTAATAAGTTTGATCATGCGTAGAACTAGAAAACTTGATATTACTTTGTACAGCATCAGACTGACAATTAATGCCACCTCTTATTAGGCCTCCTAAAAATTGCGCACAAATATGGGTTTTCCCGTTGAATGTTTCCTTTAAAGCAGCATTACATCGTAATAAAGGATGTTTTGTGTAAAATATAAATACTAATGTTTGTGGGTGTATAAAAATTGAAATAGTCACTCAGAAACGATAAAATTCCAATAAATTTAAACCGTCGTATACGCGAATTTGTTTATCAACACACGAAATGTAAACACGCACAGCGCGCATGCGTGAAACAACAGAGCTGCTTTAATGAAAGATATTTGGTAAATAATTTCATCTTGATTGTTATACCTTTCGGCCTTGACACGATACCACTTGTCAGTTTCTTTGATGACCGTTTGTTCAGATAGGATTACAGTATCACTGTCTACACTCCCAGATCCACGACCAGCGTTCCAGCTAAACCGAATCTTCCTGTTTCGTAGCTCTACAGCAATGTACTCCTAAAATAACAATGATTCTTCAAATATGCCAAGTAAAACCTAATCTTTTCCTTGAGACGAATAATCTGTACATATTATTATTGTATTGGAAATATTTAAAATCAATTGAAATACAGTAACACCTGTGTTAGTGGTCACCACCATTAAGCAGCCAACCTGTATTAAACAGCCAGTTTCCAAATTCCCAATATGTTACTTTATTATACACTTGACCTCTATTAAGCAGCCACTTTCTGTGAATCCTTTGACTGGCTGCTTAAGACAGGTTTGACTGTAAAGTTCAAGGGGTAAATCACACTATATAAAGTGAATTTAGGCCGAGTGTACACACCTCCATCCACAAAGCTGCATAATTATGTTCTATGTAAATCGCAGATTATGGCATGTACAAGCGCTGCTGCTGCTGCTGCTGCTTGTGTTTTGTAAGATGTATTTCTCGCACACATACTGGCAAGGACACATGTTTCCAGCAGTGCTGACTCTGTCGAATTTCGTTATCCTTAACTCAATGTGACAGTTGTTCTTAACTCCACATGACAGTTGTCTTTAACCCTACATGACAGTTGTCTTTAACACTAAGTGACAGTTGTCTTTATATCTATGTGACAGTTGTCTTTAACCCTACATGACAGTTGTCTTTAACTCTACGTGACAGTTGTCTTTATATCTATGTGACAGTTGTCTTTAACACTACGTGTCTTTAACTCTATGTGACAGCTGTCTTTAACTCCACATAACAGTTATCTTTAAGTCTACGTGACAGTTGTCTTTAACACTACGTGTATTTAACTCTATGTGACAGCTGTCTTTAACTCCACATAACAGTTATCTTTAATTCCAAGTGACAGTTGTCTTTAACTCCACATAACAGTTATCTTTAATTCCACGTGACAGTTGTCTTTAACTATACGTAACAGTTATCTTTAATTCCACGTTAACAGTTGTCTTTAACTCCACATAACAGTTATCTTTAATTCCATGTAACAGTTGTCTTTAACTCTATGCGTCTTTAACTATACGTGACAGTTGTCTTTATCTCTATGTGACAGTTGTCTTTAACTCTACGTGTCTTTAACTCTACGTGACAGTTGTCTTTATATCTATGTGACAGTTGTCTTTAACACTACGTGTCTTTAACTCTATGTGACAGCTGTCTTTAACTCCACATAACAGTTATCTTTAAGTATACGTGACAGTTGTCTTTAACACTACGTGTATTTAACTCTATGTGACAGCTGTCTTTAACTCCACATAACAGTTATCTTTAATTCCAAGTGACAGTTGTCTTTAACTCCACATAACAGTTATCTTTAATTCCACGTGACAGTTGTCTTTAACTATACGTAACAGTTATCTTTAATTCCACGTTAACAGTTGTCTTTAACTCCACATAACAGTTATCTTTAATTCCATGTAACAGTTGTCTTTAACTCTATGCGTCTTTAACTATACGTGACAGTTGTCTTTATCTCTATGTGACAGTTGTCTTTAACTCTACGTGTCTTTAACTCTACGTGACAGTTGTCTTTATATCTATGTGACAGTTGTCTTTAACTCTACGTGTCTTTAACTCTACGTGACAGTTGTCTTTAACTCTACGTGTCTTTAACTCTACGTGACAGTTGTCTTTAACTCTATGTGACAGTTGTATTTAACTCTTCGTGTCTTTAACTCTATGTGACCGTTGTCTTTAACTCTATGTGACAGTTGTCTTTAACTCTACGTGACAGTTGTCTTTAACTCTACGTGACAGTTGTCTTTAACTCTACGTGACAGTTGTATTTAACTCTTCGTGTCTTTATCTCTATGTGACAGTTGTCTTTAACTCTACGTGTCTTTAACTCTACGTGACAGTTGTCTTTAACTCTATGTGACAGTTGTCTTTAACTCTACGTGTCTTTAACTCTACGTGACAGTTGTCTTTAACTCTATGTGACAGTTGTATTTAACTCTTCGTGTCTTTAACTCTATGTGACAGTTGTCTTTAACTCTATGTGACAGTTGTATTTAACTCTATGTGACAGTTGTCTTTAACTATACGTGTCTTTAACTCTATGTGACAGTTGTATTTAACTATACGTGTCTTTAACTCTATGTGAGAGTTGTCTTTAACACTAAGTGACAGTTGTCTTTAACACTACGTGTCTTTAACTCTATGTGAGAGTTGTCTTTAACTCTACGTGACAGTTGTATTTAACTCTACGTGACAGTTGTATTTAACTCTACGTGACAGTTGTATTTAACTCTACTTGACAGTTGTATGTAACTCTATGTGACAGTTGTATTTAACTGTACGTGTCTTTAACTCTATGTGACAGTTGTCTTTAACTGTACGTGTCTTTAACTCTATGTGACAGTTGTCTTTAACTCTATGTGAGAGTTGTCTTTAACTCTATGTGATAGTTGTCTTTAACTCTATGTGAGAGTTGTCTTTAACTCTACATGTCTTTAACACTACGTGACAGTTGTCTTTAACTCTATGTGAGAGTTGTCTTTAACTCTACGTGTCTTTAACTCTATGTGACAGTTGTCTTTAACTCTACGTGACAGTTGTCTTTAACTCTATGTGACAGTTGTCTTTAACTCTACGTGTCTTTAACTCTACGTGACAGTTGTCTTTAACTCTATGTGACAGTTGTATTTAACTCTTTGTGTCTTTAACTCTATGTGACAGTTGTCTTTAACTCTATGTGACAGTTGTATTTAACTCTATGTGACAGTTGTCTTTAACTATACGTGTCTTTAACTCTATGTGACAGTTGTATTTAACTATACGTGTCTTTAACTCTATGTGAGAGTTGTCTTTAACACTAAGTGACAGTTGTCTTTAACACTACGTGTCTTTAACTCTATGTGAGAGTTGTCTTTAACTCTACGTGACAGTTGTATTTAACTCTACGTGACTGTTGTCTTTAACTCTACGTGACAGTTGTATTTAACTCTACGTGACAGTTGTATTTAACTCTACTTGACAGTTGTATGTAACTCTATGTGACAGTTGTATTTAACTGTACGTGTCTTTAACTCTATGTGACAGTTGTCTTTAACTGTACGTGTCTTTAACTCTATGTGACAGTTGTCTTTAACTCTATGTGAGAGTTGTCTTTAACTCTATGTGAGAGTTGTCTTTAACTCTACGTGTCTTTAACACTACGTGACAGTTGTCTTTAACTCCTACGTGACAGTTGTATTTAACTCTATGTGACAGTTGTCTTTAACTCTATGTGAGAGTTGTCTTTAACTCTATGTGACAGTTGTCTTTAACTCTATGTGACAGTTGTCTTTAACTCTATGTGAGAGTTGTCTTTAACTCTACGTGACAGTTGTATTTAACTCTATGTGACAGTTGTCTTTAACTCTATGTGACAGTTGTCTTTAACTCTACGTGACAGTTGTCTTTAACTCTACGTGACAGTTGTATTTAACTCTTCGTGTCTTTATCTCTATGTGACAGTTGTCTTTAACTCTACGTGTCTTTAACTCTACGTGACAGTTGTCTTTAACTCTATGTGACAGTTGTCTTTAACTCTACGTGTCTTTAACTCTACGTGACAGTTGTCTTTAACTCTATGTGACAGTTGTATTTAACTCTTCGTGTCTTTAACTCTATGTGACAGTTGTCTTTAACTCTATGTGACAGTTGTATTTAACTCTATGTGACAGTTGTCTTTAACTATACGTGTCTTTAACTCTATGTGACAGTTGTATTTAACTATACGTGTCTTTAACTCTATGTGAGAGTTGTCTTTAACACTAAGTGACAGTTGTCTTTAACACTACGTGTCTTTAACTCTATGTGAGAGTTGTCTTTAACTCTACGTGACAGTTGCATTTAACTCTACGTGACAGTTGTATTTAACTCTACGTGACAGTTGTATTTAACTCTACTTGACAGTTGTATGTAACTCTATGTGACAGTTGTATTTAACTGTACGTGTCTTTAACTCTATGTGACAGTTGTCTTTAACTGTACGTGTCTTTAACTCTATGTGACAGTTGTCTTTAACTCTATGTGAGAGTTGTCTTTAACTCTATGTGATAGTTGTCTTTAACTCTATGTGAGAGTTGTCTTTAACTCTACGTGTCTTTAACACTACGTGACAGTTGTCTTTAACTCTATGTGAGAGTTGTCTTTAACTCTACGTGTCTTTAACTCTACGTGACAGTTGTCTTTAACTCTATGTGACAGTTGTATTTAACTCTTCGTGTCTTTAACTCTATGTGACAGTTGTCTTTAACTCTATGTGACAGTTGTCTTTAACTCTACGTGACAGTTGTCTTTAACTCTATGTGACAGTTGTCTTTAACTCTACGTGTCTTTAACTCTACGTGACAGTTGTCTTTAACTCTATGCGACAGTTGTATTTAACTCTTTGTGTCTTTAACTCTATGTGACAGTTGTCTTTAACTCTATGTGACAGTTGTATTTAACTCTATGTGACAGTTGTCTTTAACTATACGTGTCTTTAACTCTATGTGACAGTTGTATTTAACTATACGTGTCTTTAACTCTATGTGAGAGTTGTCTTTAACACTAAGTGACAGTTGTCTTTAACACTACGTGTCTTTAACTCTATGTGAGAGTTGTCTTTAACTCTACGTGACAGTTGTATTTAACTCTACGTGACTGTTGTCTTTAACTCTACGTGACAGTTGTATTTAACTCTACGTGACAGTTGTATTTAACTCTACTTGACAGTTGTATGTAACTCTATGTGACAGTTGTATTTAACTGTACGTGTCTTTAACTCTATGTGACAGTTGTCTTTAACTGTACGTGTCTTTAACTCTATGTGACAGTTGTCTTTAACTCTATGTGAGAGTTGTCTTTAACTCTATGTGAGAGTTGTCTTTAACTCTACGTGTCTTTAACACTACGTGACAGTTGTCTTTAACTCCTACGTGACAGTTGTATTTAACTCTATGTGACAGTTGTCTTTAACTCTATGTGAGAGTTGTCTTTAACTCTATGTGACAGTTGTCTTTAACTCTATGTGACAGTTGTCTTTAACTCTATGTGAGAGTTGTCTTTAACTCTACGTGACAGTTGTATTTAACTCTATGTGACAGTTGTCTTTAACTCTATGTGACAGTTGTCTTTAACTCTATGTGACAGTTGTCTTTAACTCTATGTGACAGTTGTCTTTAACTCTATGTGACAGTTGTCTTTAACTCTATGTGAGAGTTGTCTTTAACTCTATGTGACAGTTGTCTTTAACTCTATGTGAGAGTTGTCTTTAACTCTACGTGTCTTTAACACTACGTGACAGTTGTCTTTAACTCTACGTGACAGTTGTATTTAACTCTATGTGACAGTTGTCTTTAACTCTATGTGACAGTTGTCTTTAACTCTATGTGAGAGTTGTCTTTAACTCTATGTGACAGTTGTCTTTAACTCTATGTGAGAGTTGTCTTTAACTCTACGTGTCTTTAACACTACGTGACAGTTGTCTTTAACTCTACGTGACAGTTGTATTTAACTCTATGTGACAGTTGTCTTTAACTCTATGTGACAGTTGTCTTTAACTCTATGTGACAGTTGTCTTTAACTCTATGTGACAGTTGTCTTTAACTCTACGTGTCTTTAACACTACGTGACAGTTGTCTTTAACTCTACGTGACAGTTGTATTTAACTCTATGTGACAGTTGTCTTTAACACTAAGTGACAGTTGTCTTTAACACTACGTGTCTTTAACTCTACGTGACAGTTGTCTTCAACTCTACGTGACAGTTGTCTTTAACTCTCATGTGACCATCACATGATGTAGTGATATAGCCGTTACGATTGTGCCCTTAGGCAAGGTATTTAAATTCCACATTGCCTCTTCTCTCTCCCTCGTGGCGATGGATTCCATCAGGAATGAGGTCTCGAGAACGATTAATATAAGTTGAAAGAACTTGTTTCGCAATCGAGCTAAAATAAATGTGTATAAACTATAGTGATATTGGTGTTGTTATAATGATAGTGTCTCGGAATCATTTGTTTTTCTAAAAGCAAAACTTTAAAATTGAATAAATTTGAATCGAGAACGGATCGTCTATTTTCAACATTTAGACAATTTTCACTCGACAGCTGATCTATATTAAACATGTGCACAATTACGTCTTAAATTAAGTTATCCAACCGATTCATGAAATTGCATGCGAGAAGTTTTCGTTGTAACACGGGGGTATTAAAGTGTCCAGAAATATGTAATTACACATGTAGACAAGCTCAGAGTGTATTATATGGGTGAACACTTTGCTTACACCCATTTGCGAGCAGAGCACTGCCCATTCAAAGAAATCAATGAAACAAAGATTGGTCCAGCAGGAAGAAAGTTGAAATTTTCCCATTAGATTGAAAGATTGATCGAGTTGGAAATAAATGTGTGTCCTGCCCAGTAGGAGTGCGACAAGGATATTCCAACCGCGCAGTCAGAATACGGTATGTCATCAGAAACGAGGCTCTGCCACTTTGGTGGAATATCCTTGTCTCACACCAGTGCTTAAGATGGTATCGATACTCTCTTATCTTGTTGGTATTTCCATAATTGCTATTGTATTTGTAAGATGTATATTGCATTTGTAAGATATATACTTTGTCGTTGTCGGCATCATTGGTATTGACATTTGGGTTCTGTATGAAAACAATGAGCATATCATTCTCCGGTTCCGTCGTCTTGAAGGCGAAGTTGATGGAGTTTATGGTTCCTGGCTTAGCCATAGAGCGGAACTTCTTCACACACTGACCAGTAGCCATCAGAGATGCCTTCACCTTCAAACAACACAATGCACATATCTTATTTCCATGTTATCGGGAAGGAAAGAAGCATTGATAAGTCATGCCTAACTGCTCATTCTAACTACCATACAATTACTGCTTAGCTGTTCTACCATATTTCCATACAATTACTGCTTAGCTGTCCTACCTTACTTCCATACAATTACTGCTTAGCTGTCCTACCTTACTTCCATACAATTACTGCTTAGCTGTTCTATCTTACTTACATACAATTACTGCTTAGCTGTCCTACCTTACTTACATACAATTACTGCTTAGCTGTCCTACCTTACTTCCATACAATTACTGCTTAGCTGTCCTATCTTACTTAAATACAATTACTGCTTAGCTGTCCTACCTTACTTCCATACAATTACTGCTTAGCTGTCCTACCTTACTTCCATACAATTACTGCTTAGCTGTTCTACATAACTTCCATACAATTACTGCTTAGCTGTTCTACCTTACTTCCATACAATTACTGCTTAGCTGTCCTACCTTACATACATACAATTACTGATTAGCTGTCCTACCTTACTTCCATACAATTACTGCTTAGCTGTCCTACCTTACTTCCATACAATTACTGCTTAGCTGTCCTACCTTACTTACATACAATTACTGGTTAACTGTTCTACCTGACGTACATACAATTACTGCTTAGCTGTCCTACCGTACTTCCATACAATTACTGGTTAACTGTTCTACCTGACGTACATACAATTACTGCTTAGCTGTTCTATCTTACTTCCATACAATTACTGCTTAGCTGTTCTACCTAACTTCCATACAATTACTGCTTAGCAGTTATACCTAACTTCCATACAATTACTGCTTAGCTGTTCTATCTTACTTACATACAATTACTGCTTACCTGTTCTGTCTTACTTCCATACAATTACTGCTTAGCTGTCCTACCTTACTTCCATACAATTACTGCTTAGCTGTTCTACCTAACTTCCATACAATTACTGCTTAGCTGTTCTATCTTACTTCCATACAATTACTGCTTAGCTGTCCTACCTTACTTACATACGATTACTGCTTACTGCTTAGCAGTTCTACCTAACTTCCATACAAATACTGCTTACATGTTCTACCTTACTTCCAAACATTACTGCTTAGCTGTTCTACCTTACTTTCATACAATTATTGCTTACCTGTTCTATCTTACTTCCATACAATTACTGCTTAGCTGTCCTATCTTACTTACATACAATTACTGCTTACCTGTTCTATCTTACTTCCATACAATTACTACTTACTGCTTAGCAGTTCTACCTAACTTCCATACAATTACTGCTTACTGCTTAGAAGTTCTACCTAACTTCCATATAATTACTGCTTAGCTGTTCTATCTTACTTCCATACAATTACTGCTTACTGCTTAGCAGTTCTACCTAACTTTCATACAATTACTGCTTAGCTGTCCTACCTAACTTTCATACAATTACTGCATAGCTGGTCTACCTTACTACCATACAATTACTGCTTACTGCTTAGCTGGTCTACCTTACTTCCAAACAATTACTGCTTAGCTGTTCTACCTTACTTCCATACAATTACTGCTTAGCTGTTCTACCTTACTTCCATACAATTACTGCTTACTGCTTAGCAGTTCTACCTAACTTCCATACAAATACTGCTTACATGTTCTACCTTACTTCCAAACAATTACTGCTTAGCTGTTCTACCTTACTTTCATACAATTACTGCTTGCCTGTTCTATCTTACTTTCATACAATTACTGCTTACCTGTTCTATCTTACTTTCATACAATTACTGCTTACCTGTTCTATCTTACTTACATACAATTACTGCTTACCTGTTCTATCTTACTGCCATACAATTACTGCTTAGCTGTTCTATCTTACTTTCATACAATTACTGCTTAGCTGTTCTATCTTACTTTCATACAATTACTGCTTAGCTGTTCTACCTGACATACATACAATTACTGCTTAGCTGGTCTACCTTATTACCATACAATTTCTGCTTACCTGTTCTATCTTACTTCCATACAATTACTGCTTAGCTGTTCTACCTTACTACCATACAATTACTGCTTAGCTGTTCTATCTTACTTACATACAATTACTGCTTAGCTGTTCTACCTTACTACCATACAATTACTGCTTAGCTGTTCTATCTTACTTACATACAATTACTGCTTAGCTGTTCTACCTTACTACCATACAATTACTGCTTACTGCTTAGCTGTCCTACCTAACTTTCATACAATTACTGCTTAGCTGGTCTACCTTACTTACATACAATTACTGCTTAGCTGTCCTACCTTACTTCCATACAATTACTGCTTAGCTGTTCTATCTTACTTACATACAATTACTGCTTAGCTGTCCTATCTTACTTAAATACAATTACTGCTTAGCTGTTCTACCTAACTTCCATACAATTACTGCTTAGCTGTTCTATCTTACTTTCATACAATTAGTGCTTAGCTGTCCTACCTTACTTCCATACATTACTGCTTAGCTGTCCTATCTTACTTAAATACAATTACTGCTTAGCTGTCCTACCTTACTTCCATACAATTACTGCTTAGCTGTCCTACCTTACTTCCATACAATTACTGCTTAGCTGTTCTACCTAACTTCCATACAATTACTGCTTAGCTGTTCTACCTTACTTCCATACAATTACTGCTTAGCTGTCCTACCTTACTTACATACAATTACTGCTTAGCTGTCCTACCTTACTTCCATACAATTACTGCTTAGCTGTCCTACCTTACTTAAATACAATTACTGCTTAGCTGTCCTACCTTACTTCCATACAATTACTGCTTAGCTGTCCTACCTTACGTACATACAATTACTGATTAGCTGTCCTACCTTACTTCCATACAATTACTGCTTAGCTGTCCTACCTTACTTCCATACAATTACTGCTTAGCTGTCCTACCTTACTTACATACAATTACTGGTTAACTGTTCTACCTGACGTACATACAATTACTGCTTAGCTGTCCTACCGTACTTCCATACAATTACTGGTTAACTGTTCTACCTGACGTACATACAATTACTGCTTAGCTGTTCTATCTTACTTCCATACAATTACTGCTTAGCTGTTCTACCTAACTTCCATACAATTACTGCTTAGCAGTTCTATCTTACTTACATACAATTACTGCTTAGCTGTTCTATCTTACTTACATACAATTACTGCTTAGCTGTTCTACCTTACTTCCATACAATTACTGCTTAGCTGTCCTACCTTACTTCCATACAATTACTGCTTAGCTGTTCTATCTTACTTACATACAATTACTGCTTAGCTGTCCTATCTTACTTAAATACAATTACTGCTTAGCTGTTCTACCTAACTTCCATACAATTACTGCTTAGCTGTTCTATCTTACTTTCATACAATTACTGCTTAGCTGTTCTACCTTACTTCCATACAATTACTGCTTAGCTGTTCTATCTTACTTTCATACAATTACTGCTTAGCTGTTCTACCTTACTTACATACAATTACTGCTTAGCTGTCCTACCTTACTTACATACAATTACTGGTTAACTGTTCTACCTGACGTACATACAATTACTGCTTAGCTGTTCTACCTAACTTCCATACAATTACTGCTTACCTGTTCTATCTTACTTCCATACAATTACTACTTACTGCTTAGCAGTTCTACCTAACTTCCATACAATTACTGCTTACTGCTTAGAAGTTCTACCTAACTTCCATATAATTACTGCTTAGCTGTTCTATCTTACTTACATACAATTACTGCTTACCTGTTCTGTCTTACTTACACACAATTACTGCTTAGCTGTTCTACCTTACTACCATACAATTACTGCTTAGCTGTTCTATCTTACTTTCATACAATTACTGCTTAGCTGTTCTACCTTACTTCCATACAATTACTGCTTAGCTGTTCTATCTTACTTTCATACAATTACTGCTTAGCTGTTCTACCTTACTTACATACAATTACTGCTTAGCTGTCCTACCTTACTTACATACAATTACTGGTTAACTGTTCTACCTGACGTACATACAATTACTGCTTAGCTGTTCTACCTAACTTCCATACAATTACTGCTTACCTGTTCTATCTTACTTCCATACAATTACTACTTACTGCTTAGCAGTTCTACCTAACTTCCATACAATTACTGCTTACTGCTTAGAAGTTCTACCTAACTTCCATATAATTACTGCTTAGCTGTTCTATCTTACTTACATACAATTACTGCTTACCTGTTCTGTCTTACTTACACACAATTACTGCTTAGCTGTTCTACCTTACTACCATACAATTACTGCTTAGCTGTTCTATCTTACTTCCATACAATTACTGCTTAGCTGTTCTATCTTACTTTCATACAATTACTGCTTAGCTGTTCTATCTTACTTCCATACAATTACTGCTTAGCTGTTCTACCTAACTTCCATACAATTACTGCTTAGCAGTTATACCTAACTTCCATACAATTACTGCTTAGCTGTTCTATCTTACTTACATACAATTACTGCTTAGCTGTACTACCTTACTTTCATACAATTACTGCTTACCTGTTCTATTTCACTTTCATACAATTACTGCTTACCTGTTCTATCTTACTTTCATACAATTACTGCTTACCTGTTCTATCTTACTTACATACAATTACTGCTTAGCTGTTCTATCTTACTTTCATACAATTACTGCTTAGCTGTTCTACCTGACATACATACAATTACTGCTTAGCTGGTCTACCTTACTACCATACAATTACTGCTTAGCTGTTCTATCTTACTTACATACAATTACTGCTTAGCTGTTCTACCTTACTACCATACAATTACTGCTTACTGCTTAGCTGTCCTACCTAACTTTCATACAATTACTGCTTAGCTGGTCTACCTTACTTAAATACAATTACTGCTTAGCTGTTCTACCTAACTTCCATACAATTACTGCTTAGCTGTTCTATCTTACTTTCATACAATTACTGCTTAGCTGTTCTACCTTACTTCCATACAATTACTGCTTAGCTGTTCTATCTTACTTTCATACAATTACTGCTTAGCTGTTCTACCTTACTTACATACAATTACTGCTTAGCTGTCCTACCTTACTTACATACAATTACTGGTTAACTGTTCTACCTGATGTACATACAATTACTGCTTAGCTGTTCTACCTAACTTCCATACAATTACTGCTTAGCTGTTCTACCTTACTTCCATACAATTACTGCTTACTGCTTAGCAGTTTTACCAAACTTCCATACAAATACTGCTTACATGTTCTACCTTACTTCCAAACAATTACTGCTTAGCTGTTCTACCTTACTTTCATACAATTACTGCTTACCTGTTCTATCTTACTTACATACAATTACTGCTTAGCTGTCCTACCTTACTTCCATACAATTACTGCTTAGCTGTTCTACCTAACTTCCATACAATTACTGATTAGCTGTCCTACCTTACTTACATACAATTACTGCTTAGCTGTTCTACCTTACTTCCATACAATTACTGCTTACATGTTCTACCTTACTTCCATACAATTACTGCTTACATGTTCTACCTTACTTTCATACAATTACTGCTTAGCTGTTCTATCTTACTTACACACAATTACTGCTTAGCTGTTCTACCTTACTACCATACAATTACTGCTTAGCTGTTCTATCTTACTTCCATACAATTACTGCTTAGCTGTTCTATCTTACTTTCATACAATTACTGCTTAGCTGTTCTATCTTACTTTCATACAATTACTGCTTAGCTGTTCTACCTGACATACATACAATTACTGCTTAGCTTGTCTACCTTACTACCATACAATTACTGCTTACCTGTTCTATCTTACTTCCATACAATTACTGCTTAGCTGTTCTACCTAACTTCCATACGATCACTGCTTAGCTGTTCTACCTAACTTCCATACGATCACTGCTTAGCTGTTCTACCTAACTTCCATACGATCACTGCTTAGCTGTTCTACCTAACTTCCATACGATCAATGCTTAGCTGTTCTATCTTACTTCCATAAAATTACTGCTTAGCTGTCCTACCTTACTTACATACAATTACTGCTTAGCTGTTCTACCTTACTTCCATACAATTACTGCTTACATGTTCTACCTTACTTCCATACAATTACTGCTTACATGTTCTACCTTACTTCCATACAATTACTGCTTAGCTGTTCTACCTTACTTTCATACAATTACTGCTTAGCTGTTCTATCTTACTTACATACAATTACTGCTTACCTGTTCTGTCTTACTTACACACAATTACTGCTTAGCTGTTCTACCTTACTACCATACAATTACTGCTTAGCTGTTCTATCTTACTTCCATACAATTACTGCTTAGCTGTTCTATCTTACTTTCATACAATTACTGCTTAGCTGTTCTATCTTACTTTCATACAATTACTGCTTAGCTGTTCTACCTGACGTACATACAATTACTGCTTAGCTGGTCTACCTTACTACCATACAATTACTGCTTACCTGTTCTATCTTACTTCCATACAATTACTGCTTAGCTGTTCTACCTTACTACCATACAATTACTGCTTACCTGTTCTATTTTACTTCCATACAATTACTGCTTAGCTGTTCTACCTTACTACCATACAATTACTGCTTAGCTGTTCTATCTTACTTACATACAATTACTGCTTAGCTGTTCTATCTTACTTACATACAATTACTGCTTAGCTGTTCTACCTTACTTCCATACAATTACTGCTTAGCTGTTCTATCTTACTTTCATACAATTACTGCTTAGCTGTTCTACCTTACTTCCATACAATTACTGCTTAGCTGTTCTATCTTACTTACACACAATTACTGCTTAGCTGTTCTACCTTACTACCATACAATTACTGCTTAGCTGTTCTATCTTACTTCCATACAATTACTGCTTAGCTGTTCTATCTTACTTTCATACAATTACTGCTTAGCTGTTCTATCTTACTTTCATACAATTACTGCTTAGCTGTTCTACCTGACGTACATACAATTACTGCTTAGCTGGTCTACCTTACTACCATACAATTACTGCTTACCTGTTCTATCTTACTTCCATACAATTACTGCTTAGCTGTTCTACCTTACTACCATACAATTACTGCTTACCTGTTCTATCTTACTTCCATACAATTACTGCTTAGCTGTTCTATCTTACTTACATACAATTACTGCTTAGCTGTTCTATCTTACTTACATACAATTACTGCTTAGCTGTTCTACCTTACTTCCATACAATTACTGCTTAGCTGTTCTATCTTACTTTCATACAATTACTGCTTACCTGTTCTACCTTACTACCATACAATTACTGCTTACCTGTTCTATCTTAATGTGTGCATTATTAACAATGTACAACAACTGTGCCAATGTGTGCATTATTAACAATGTACAACAACTGTGCCAATGTGTGCATTATTAACAATGTACAACACCTGTGCCAATGTGTGCATTATTAACAATGTACAACAACTGTGCCAATGTGTGCATTATTAACAATGTACAACACCTGTGCCAATGTGTGCATTATTAACAATGTACAACAATTGTGCCAATGTGTGCATTATTAACAATGTACAACAATTGTGCCAATGTGTGCATTATTAACAATATACAACAACTGTGCCAATGTGTGCATTATTAACAATGTACAACACCTGTGCCAATGTGTGCATTATTAACAATGTGTACAACAATTGTGCCAATGTGTGCATTATTAACAATATACAACAACTGTGCCAATGTGTGCATTATTAACAATGTACAACACCTGTGCCAATGTGTGCATTATTAACAATGTGTACAACAATTGTGCCAATGTGTGCATTATTAACAATATACAACAACTGTGCCAATGTGTGCATTATTAACAATGTACAACACCTGTGCCAATGTGTGCATTATTAACAATGTGTACAACAATTGTGCCAATGTGTGCATTATTAACAATATACAACAACTGTGCCAATGTGTGCATTATTAACAATGTACAACAATTGTGCCAATGTGTGCAGTATTAACAATGTGTACAACAATTGTGCCAATGTGTGCAGTATTAACAATGTACAACAACTGTGCCAATGTGTGCAGTATTAACAATGTACAACAACTAATATATTTATGGTAAGAATAAAAAATGTAGAAAAATAAATGATGTTTTCAACGATATAATTTTTAAAAGAAACTTTTTAGTATTTACTTAGATACGGAGGTGTAAATATTGGACATGCAGGTTTTGGAGAATAATTATTATATTCGACTATATTTGTTTATTTAATAGTTAATACCGATTACTATAATGAATTGCACTTTATCAATGTAATACAAGTTGCAAGTTAAAACTGTTTCGTCCTATTTTCTAACCAGTTCATTGGACAAGGCCATGCCCCTGGGTTTATTACCCTCTGTTTAGCTGGCAACATTAGCCATTTCATGAGGCTACAACACACATCCTTTGATATCAACAAGTTCCTAAGACGCCGCCCTGTGTATTTCGAACTGGATGCTTCCTGTCAAACTGTTGTCATGCCGACATTAGTCGGTAATTAGCATTAAAACCTTTGAACCCAAACTTTTATTACTCTCCGACCGATGCAGTATGTATACTATATAGCAAAAAATACCATGCTTGCATAACATTGTAACTTACATGCACTTTGATCTATAGCCGTGGTCATAATTATAAAACAAATTTCAAACAAAAAATTGTTTCCACAGCTGACCCCTGCATTTCAGCCGTGGGAACCCATTTAATGCATCATAATGTCATGTGATAAATGTAAGCCCAATTCTAATTCGTCAATATCCATGAATTGGCCTTCACCGTGGAAATTTACCCGATACCTAGATGTTTTTATCCAAGCTAATGAATGGGGATTGCCCTGAGTAATTGCTATTTTTAGATTTATTTTCATTTTAACTTCCAACATTTATAGATAATTGCTTGGTGCTTACTGAAACATATTTTGACTTTGCATTTTCTGCCGTATTAGTAGCGAAAATGATGGTTTTAAAACGGACACGTAAAAACACGTACTTATCAGGTGACTGGTATAGTCGTAAATATACGTATTTATCAGGTGCCCGATAACACGAAAATATACGTATATATCAGGTAGTGATAGCACACGTAGAAATACGTATATATCAGGGTATGGGTTAAAGAACGCTTAAATGCACTAGGTAATTTCCCAATTACATGGTGCAAACAAAGAAATATTTTGGTTCTGATGTTCACCACTATCGTCGGACCTTAGCTTGCAAATCATAATATCATGTCATGACTCTTATTTATTAATATATTGGTTGTGGAAAGGTGACAACATGTGGGAAATAATTGAGATTTGGAAAATGGCTTGTGCTCACTAGTATACTAGTACTTGGATACCTCTAGGTCATTTACGACCTAGGCCATTATGGAAAACTATTCCCTAATATAGTAACGTATTGCATTTTTCCTTCACCATATTAACCCTTTCAACACTACAGGCCTTTAAATAGGCTTACAAAAAGTGTAAACTCAGATGAGCCAATAATAATTACTATTTTTAGATAAAATATTACCCATTTTGATAAATGAAGGTAATTTTCTTATTCATTTATTGGTCAAAAATATCATGTCAGTTACCTGGGGTTGAATGGGTTAATAAGGAGAAAGTTCATAAGTGTATGTAAGACTTGCATGTTTACCTTGTTTGCCTCCTCTCTAGCCTCGCGGATGCTCTGTCGTAATCTACTCAGTTTCTCTCTCAGGTCAGATCTCAGTCTACGAGAGTCCTCAATCCTTGCATCTATAGAATCTGTTAGATTTCTCATAGTCGACAGATCCGTCTTTGTAGCACTCACTGATAAGTAAATATTAGATTGATCATTTGCATGTTGTGAAAAGAAATGCCAGGATTTAAACATCTCTCATCACAAATATGAACTGTTTAATGTTTTCTAAAACAAGTGTTTTGCTTAATCAATATGGCGGCCTTCAATGAAAGAATATTTTTGTTATTGTGTTTACAGTACTAGGTACTAAGCTATGAGATAATGTGCTCAGCATAATCATTGGCCTTGAGTCAAACTCATGGGGCTTTGAATGCTTAACACAATCTAGCAACAAACTACCGCATCCTGACTAAGGGGCAGGTGACTGAACCCTATAACAGTGATGGGCAAATATCTGAACTGTACAGTTATGTGGGGCAAGAAGATATTGAACTCTTGTTACCTACGGCCTTTGCATACGAGGACGGGAACGCAGACGAAAAACAATGATGGACATTTCAACACTTCTTTTAATATTACAGTAAAAACCCTCTATGCGACCACCCCGATTTCGAGACCACCCCGCTATTGCGAACGATTTTTTTCAGAACGGAATATTTCACTATATATGTCAATGGTCGTTGACCCCGATAACCAGACCACCCCGTTATTCCGTAATATGACCAGTTAATTCAGACAAATGCCATTGAATATGCTAATTGAACCCCTAATACGACCGCGGGCGATTTTCTCACTTTCATTGATTGCACCCGACATGATAAAACATTTTTAATTATGTCCCAGTTTTACGACAATAATTATGGTATTGTATTGGTCAAGGTTAAGTGAGATAAACACAGAAGTGTTGATTGTAAATGATTGGTTTTGATTGCTTTTAATCTTTTGTATATTGTCCAAACTGTAAAACACAAGGTAGGTATTATGTGTTTCTATTAATAGATAATTATCTCTTTCTGTTTGCTAATCTTTGCGATATTGGATTGATTGATCTCCTCCAGTGTTGGACAATAAAAGATTATCATTAAGAGAGTATGTTTCATATCACATTTTGCATTTATAGAATCGGCATGGACCGTAAACGCAAAGAACTCTCTCATTTATTTTGAAAAACAATGATGCTTACATTTGAAATTCTACGGCAATCATCAATTAAAAATATCTCCTACAGGTGTTATATAAATCACCACAGCTGGGTCAATGCTGGCATAATCATGGAAAATTACTTGGGCGTTCTAAAAATAGATGTATGTTTAATTTTCTGAAATTCCTGAGGTTGTCGTAACCTTTATACTTATTTGTTAACATAAAGATCAAAGAGGCATACGTCACAGCTTAGAGCAAATTAACTTAATAAATGAAAGTCCTGGTAAGAGCCAGAGACAACTACCAGAAGAGTTCTGCATTGGATAGACACAGGTAAATTAATTAGTAAAACTTAATCAAACAAATTCTGAATGGATAAATATAGGATAGCCTGAGAGGGGTGGAACAAAATGTGTGATTAACTTATTCAGTGGGTAGAAATATTTAATGAAAACAAGCTGCTATGAATCCAATTTTTTTGAGTTGGATCCTTGAGGGGGGGGGGGTGCTACAATCTAAGGAAGAAGGCTTGCTATGTGACCGACCACTGAACCTGCTAATTTAAGATTATTTTATATTAGTCTTCTTGACCAAACTCGATAAAGAGACCACCCCGCTAATAAGACCACTTTTTGGAAGTCCCATAGGTGATCTTATTATAGGGGTTTTACTGTATTCATTACTTACTATATGACAATAGGGCAAACAAAATTGTGTCTGTGGTTCAGATTCAGATGACAAATATTGGATAAGATGTTCGTCTCTCGGTAAATGTACGATCCAGAAGCACGGGAGGATGTCTAAAGGATACACTAATGAAGCGACCTTATTTGGTCATATATTGTTAGTTTGTATTTCATATTTGATTTAACAGTTTCCACAGCTCACACTATCGTATTGTCATTAGTATTCGCGTATAGTCCTCACCTTACACTCTATAGGATCTGAACGGTACAGTTGTGTGGGGCGAGATATTAAACCCTGTAGCTGTTAGGGTCAAGTATCTGAACTGTACAGTTGTGTGGGGAAAGATATTAAACCCTGTAGCTGTTAGGGTCAAGTAATTGAACTGTACAGTTGTGTGGGGCAAGATATTAAACCCTGTAGCTGTTAGGGTCAAGTATCTGAACTGTACAGTTGTGTGGGGCAAGATATTAAACCCTGTAGCGTGAACCCTGTAGCGGTTAGGGTCAAGTATCTGAACTGTACAGTTGTGTGGGGCAAGATATTGGAACTCTGTGGCAGTTAGAGTCAAGTATCTGAACTGTACAGTTGTGTGGGGCGAGATATTGAACCCTGTAGCTGTTAGGGTCAAGTATCTGAACTATACAGTTGTGTGGGGCAAGATATTGAACCCTGTAGCGTTTAGAGTCAAGTATCTGAACTGTACAGCAGTAAAAGGCAATTACGTGACGGTGCTCGACAGCAGAAAGGGACGGTGAACTGAACACTACAACGGTAAAGTGAATGTCAGTGAAACTAACAGTGGGAAGAGGCAATTCAGTGAAACAAACAGCAGTGCGGAATTAGTGAAACTTACAAGGGCAAGGGGCAAATCAATGAAACTTAGTGAGGAGGGGCAAGTTGTTGAAACTAACAGCAGTGAGAGGCAAGTCAGTGAAACTAGCAGCAGTAGTGGGCAAGTTACTAGTAGTGAAACGTACAGTGACAAGGGGCAAATCAGTGAAACTTACAATGACGAGGGGAAAGTCAGTGAAATGTACAGTGACGAGGGGAAGGTCAGTGAGACGTACAGTGACGAGGGGAAAGTCAGTGAAACGTACAGTGATGAGGGGAAGGTCAGTGAAACATACAGTGACGAGGGGAAGGTCAGTGAGACGTACAGTGATGAAGGTCAGTGAAACATACAGTGATGAGGGGAAGGTCAGTGAGACGTACAGTGATGAGGGGAAGGTCAGTGAAACGTACAGTGACGAGTGGAAGGTCAGTGTAATGTACAGTGGTGAGGGGAAGGTCAGTGAAATGTACAGTGACGAGGGGAAGGTCAGTGAAACGTACAGTGACGAGTGGAAGGTCAGTGAAATGTACAGTGGTGAGGGGAAGGTCAGTGAAACGTACAGTGACGAGGGGGAGGTCAGTGAAATGTACAGTGACGAGGAGAAGGTCAGTGTAACGTACAGTGGTGAGGGGAAGGTCAGTGAAACATACAGTGGTGAGGGGAAGGTCAGTGAAACGTACAGTGACGAGGGGAAGGTCAGTGAAACGTACAGTGACGAGTGGAAGGTCAGTGAAATGTACAGTGGTGAGGGGAAGGTCAGTGAAACGTACAGTGACGAGGGGGAGGTCAGTGAAACGTACAGTGACGAGGAGAAGGTCAGTGAAATGTACAGTGGTGAGGGGAAGGTCAGTAAGACGTACAGTGACGAGGGGAAGGTCAGTGAAACACACAGTGACGAGGGAGAAGGTCAGTGAAACGTACAGTGATGAGGGGAAGGTCAGTGAAACATACAGTGACGATGGGTAAGTCAGTGAAACGTACAGTGGCGAGGGGTAAGTCAGTGAAACGTACAGTGGTGAGGGGAAGGTCAGTGAAACGTATAGTGGCGAGGGCTAAGTCAGTGAAACGTACAGTGGTGAGGGGAAGGTCAGTGAAACGTACAGTGGTGAGGGGTAAGTCAGTGAAACGTACAGTGGTGAGGGGAAGGTCAGTGAGACGTACAGTGACGAGGGAAGGTCATGAAACGTACAGTGACGAGGGGGAAGGTCAGTGAAACGTACAGTGATGAGGGAAGGTCAGTGAAACGTACAGTGACGATGGGTAAGTCAGTGAAACGTACAGTGGTGAGGGGTAAGTCAGTGAAACGTATAGTGGTGAGGGAAGGTCAGTGAGACGTACAGTGACGAGGGGAAGGTCAGTGAAACGTACAGTGATGAGGGGTAAGTCAGTGAAATGTACAGTGATGAGGGAAGGTCAGTGAAACGTACAGTGGCGAGGGGTAAGTCAGTGAAACGTACAGTGGCGAGGGGAAGGTCAGTGAAACATACAGTGATGAGGGGTAAGTCAGTGAAATGTACAGTGACGAGGGGAATGTCAGTGAAACGTACAGTGGTGAGGGAAGGTCAGTGAGACGTACAGTGATGAGGGGAAGGTCAGTGAAACGTACAGTGATGAGGGGTAAGTCAGTGAAATGTACAGTGATGAGGGGAAGGTCAGTGAAACATACAGTGGCGAGGGGTAAGTCAGTGAAACGTACAGTGATGAGGGGAGGTCAGTGAAACATACAGTGATGAGGGGTAAGTCAGTGAAACGTACAGTGGCGAGGGGAAGGTCAGTGAAACATACAGTGATGAGGGGTAAGTCAGTGAAATGTACAGTGACGAGGGGAAGGTCAGTGAAACATACAGTGATGAGGGGTAAGTCAGTGAAACGTACAGTGATGAGGGGAAGGTCAGTGAAACGTACAGTGATGAGGGGGAAGGTCAGTGAAATGTACAGTGGCGATGGGTAAGTCAGTGAAACGTACAGTGGCGAGGGGTAAGTCAGTGAAACATACAGTGACGAGGGGAAAGTCAGTGAAATGTAGTGGCGAGGGGAATGTCAGTGAAACATACAACAGTGGCCTACCATAGAACAACCATTGAATGTGAGCAAACTGTCAATAGACCTGTAATTAACTTCAAACTTACATGACACATAAACATCCTCAAACTTGTCACCAACAATATCTTGTAGCTCACGTAGTTTGGGCATCATTTCGTTGTTCACCTTGTTCACCATCTGACCAGAATGATCACCTACTCGATCTGAGGCGGTCTCTGTGTTATCCACTGACGTCTGAACATCAGCCAAACGATCAACAAAATCTATAATAGTGGTACAAAAGTATGCATTCAAAATAATTAGGTGGTGTAACGGACAAATTTGGTATTGCTAGGCAATGCAGCGGTGGTAGTACAAGTTTAAAGCCTGGCTTATGCCTATATAACTACATAATATAATTATATCAGTGATTTGTAAGGAATACACATAGTTGTGATTACATGAACTCTGTAGACTAGTGCTTGGCATAATCTCTGTTCATGGCTTAATCTCTGTGCATGTACTACAAGTGCTTGGCTTAATCTCTGTGCATGTACTACAAGTGCTTGGCTTAATCTCTGTGCATGTACTACAAGTGCTTGGCTTAATCTCTGTGCATGTACTACAAGTGCTTGGCTTAATCTCTGGATGTATGTAGTGTGATTACATGTACTACGTAGTGCTTGGTTTAATCTCTGTATGTACGTATTGTGATTACATGTACTACGTAGTGCTTGGTTTAATCTCTGTATGTATGTACGTATTGTGATTACATGTACTACGTAGTGCTTGGTTTAATCTCTGTATGTATGTACGTATTGTGATTACATGTACTACGTAGTGCTTGGTTTAATCTCTGTATGTACGTATTGTGATTACATGTACTACGTAGTGCTTGACTTAATCTCTGTATGTACGTATTGTGATTACATGTACTACGTAGTGCTTGACTTAATCTCTGTATGTATGTATGTACGTATTGTGATTACATGTACTACGTAGTGCTTGGTTTAATCTCTGTATGTATGTATGTATTGTGATTACATGTACTACGTAGTGCTTGGTTTAATCTCTGTATGTATGTACGTATTGTGATTACATGTACTACGTAGTGCTTGGTTTAATCTCTGTATGTATGTACGTATTGTGATTACATGTACTACGTAGTGCTTGGTTTAATCTCTGTATGTACGTATTGTGATTACATGTACTACGTAGTGCTTGACTTAATCTCTGTATGTACGTATTGTGATTACATGTACTACGTAGTGCTTGACTTAATCTCTGTATGTATGTATGTACGTATTGTGATTACATGTACTACGTAGTGCTTGGTTTAATCTCTGTATGTATGTATGTATTGTGATTACATGTACTACGTAGTGCTTGGTTTAATCTCTGTATGTATGTACGTATTGTGATTACATGTACTACGTAGTGCTTGGTTTAATCTCTGTATGTATGTACGTATTGTGATTACATGTATTACGTAGTGATTGATTTAATCTCAGTATGTACGTATTGTGATTACATGTACTACGTAGTGCTTGGTTTAATCTCTGTATGTACGTATTGTGATTACATGTACTACGTAGTGCTTGACTTAATCTCTGTAGGTATGTCATGGACTGTCAGCACAGCACAGCACTCTGTATATACGTATTGTGATTACAAGTACTACGTAGTGCTTGGTTTAATCTCTGTATGTACGTATTGTGATTACATGTACTACGTAGTGCTTGACTTAATCTCTATATGTATGTACGTATTGTGATTACATGTACTACGTAGTGCTTGGTTTAATCTCTGTATGTATGTGTTGCGATTATATGTACTACGTAGAGATTGGTTTAATCTCTGTATGTACGTGTTGTGATTACATGTACTACGTAGTGATTGGTTAATCTCTGTATGTACGTGTTGTGATTACATGTACTACGTAGTGATTGGTTAATCTCTGTATGTACGTGTTGTGATTACATGTACTACGTAGTGATTGGTTAATCTCTGTATGTACGTATTGTGATTATATGTACTACGTAGTGATTGGTTTAATCTCTTTATGTACGTATTGTGATTATATGTACTACGTAGTGCTTGGTTTAATCTCTGTAGGTATGTACGTATTGTGATTACATGTACTATGTAGTGCTTGGTTTAATCTCTGTAGGTATGTACGTATTGTGATTATGTCAGCATAGCAAATATATAACATGGAATGTGAGCACAGCAAATATATGACATGGAATGTGAGCACAGCAAATATGTGACATGGAATGTGAGCACAGCAAATATGTGACATGGAATGTGAGCACAGCAAATATATAACATGGAATGTGAGCACAGCAAATATATAACATGGAATGTGAGCACAGCAAATATATAACATGGAATGTGAGCACAGCAAATATGTGACATGGAATGTGAGCACAGCAAATATGTGACATGGAATGTGAGCACAGCAAATATATAACATGGAATGTGAACACAGCAAATATGTGACATGGAATGTGAGCACAGCAAATATATAACATGGAATGTGAGCACAGCAAATATATAACATGGAATGTGAGCACAGCAAATATATTACATGGAATGTGAGCACAGCAAATATATGACATGGAATGTGAGCACAGCAAATATATGACATGGAATGTGAGCACAGCAAATATATAACATAGAATGTGAGCACAGCAAATATGTGACATGGAATGTGAGCACAGCAAATATATGACATGGAATGTCAGCACAGCTGAAAATCACAAAATAAACTTGTAGAATAATACGTTGACAAAACAAACTTTTTACACAACTGTGGCCATGATCTGTAACTGACCTCTAGGTAGCTGATCAATCTCAGAGTTGATTTCTGTGTGTTTGTCTATGTTGTCCAGCTGGATCTCATCAATATAATCCAATTGTTTGTTCACATCTGCTAATGCACTGTCCAAGCCTGCAATACATGTACATGTATTTGTTTGTACAAAATTATGCATAATCTAATACCAAATTATTTGAATGAACTTTCATTTAGGACATTGCAATACAATTACATCAGATAAGACATCGAGATACACTTGAAATATTGATGTGATTTTAGGTGTGAAATGTACAAGAAATCTTTAGAATACTCTAGTATAAAGATATTGATATAAAGACATCAATTTAATGTATGCTTTCCAATGAACACTGGTTGAAAGACATGGAATTACACATTTTATTTCTCACTACTTTGTGTGTGTGGTACCTAGCCACAGCCTGTTGAATGTTGTCAACGTGAACGTCTTCGGACTCGAGCTGTCAGTCATACATTATGGCTTCTTTTATGCTGTCACTTATGGTCGTTTAAGCATGATGTTCTAGCACCACAATCCATCCATCCATCCATTCATCCATACATTCACCCACCCACCCACCCACCCATCCACCTTAATAGAGGTCAAATGTATACTAAAACAACATATTGGGAATCTGGAAACTGGCTGCTTAATACAAGTTGGCTGTTAGAGGTGACCACAAACACAGGTTTGACTGTTGATGCAGAAGTTATGGTCACATGTTTCTCAATACATTTTTGACGTATTAAAATGCCAATATCAAGGTCATAATTCATAAATGCAAGATGATGATCATAAATAATTGTGGTGCACAAGTGATAATGTGTACTGTGTGCAAATATCAACTACAGTAAAAACCCTCTATGCGACCACCCCGATTTCGAGACCACCCCGCCATTGCAAACGATTTTTTTCAGAACAGAATATTTCACTATATATGTCAATGGTCGTTGACCCCGATAACCAGACCACCCCGTTATTCCGTAATACGACCAGTTAATTCAGACAAATGCCATTAATCCTATGCTAATTGAACCCCTAATACGACCGCAAACGATTTTCTCACTTTCATTGATAGGTGCGACATAATAAAACATTTTTAATTATGTCCCAGTTTTACGACAATTAAGCGACCACTTTATGGTATCGGTCAAGGTTAAGTGTGATAAACACGGAAGTATTGATTGTAAATGATTGGTTTTGATTACTTTTAATCTTTTGTATATTGTCTGGAGTACAAACTGTTGTAAGCAAAACACAAGGTAGTTACTATGTGTTTCTATTAATAGATAATTACCTCTTTTTGTTTGCTAATCTTTGCGATATTGGATTGATTGGTCTCCTCGAGTGTTGGACAATAAAAGATTATCATTATTCATATAACATTTTGCATTTATAGAATAAGCATGGACCGTAAACGCAAAGAACTCTCTCTCTTAACCCATACCCTGATATATACGTATTTCTACGTGTTATCGGCCACCTGATATATACGTATTTCTACGTGTTATCGGGCACCTGATATATACGTATATATACGACCATACCAGTCACCTGATATATACGTGTTTTTACGTGTCCGTTTTAAATCCATCATTTTCGCTACTTAAATACGGCAGAAAAGCGGTCAAAATATGTTTCAATATACAACAAGAACATATCTATAAATAAATGTCTGCAGTTAAAATGAAAATAAATCTAAAAATAGCAATTACTCGGGGCAAACCCATTCATTAGCTTGCATAAAAATATCTAGGTATTTGGTAAATTTCCACAGTGCTAATTCACAGGCCAATTCATGCGTATGGTCTAAAATTAGAATTGGATTGAAATTAGAACATTTAAGTGACATTATGATGCATTAAATGGGTTCCCTGGTGGGGGGGGATGCAGGTGTTTGAAATTTGTTTGAAGTTTCTGTTGTATAACCACGGCTATAGATCAAAGTGCATGTAAGTCATAATGTTATGCAAGCATGATGTTTTTTGCTATACAGCAGGGTAATAACATTTGGGTTCAATGGTTTTAATGCTAATTACCGACTAATGTCGGCATGACAACAGTTGGACAGGAAGCATCCAGTTCGAAATACACAGGGCGGTGTCTTAGGAACTTGTTGATATCAAAGGATGTGTGTTGTAGCCTCAAGGAATGGCTAATGTTGCCAGCTAAACAGAGGGCAATAAACCCATGTGGGTGGAGTCTTTAATCAGAAAGTCCAATTGATTTAGGAAATTGATTTAATCAACTTAGGTTTCCACGCCCTTTTCCATGCACTATTAACTATTAAATAAACAAATATAGTCGAATATAATAATTATTCTCCAAAACCTGCATGTCCAATATTTACACCTCCATATCTAAGTAAATACTAAAAAGTTTCTTTTAAAAATGAGATCGTTGAAAACATCATTTATTTTTCTAAATTTTTTATTCTTACCATAAATATATTAAAGTAAGTTTTTATCAGGGAAAACAGGGTTAAACATGATAGGGGTCATTTTATCAGTTTTTCCTGAAATACCTTATGGGGACAGTGTACAGTTATTGGTCTCTTATCTATTGGTAGCTGATAAGCTATTACATAGTTACTGTATTGGGCTGGAGAACCTGATATGACTTTATTTATAAAGGGTTAAAGAGAAAATTAACTAATTAATCAAACAAATTCTGAATGGATAAATATACAGTTAGCCTGAGAGGGGTGGAACAAAATGTGTGAAAGTACATTGTACATGTAGTAAAATGATTATAATATGGTCTTCTTGACCAAACTCGATAAAGAGACCACCCCGCTAACAAGACCACTTTTTGGAAGTCCCATAGGTGGTCTTATTATAGGGGTTTTACTGTACATCTACAACAATTGTATCCAGACGAACGCAGGCCAAACCACGATATTACCTGTGATCCCAGTATTCATAGTCTGGTTAGCTTGTTCCTGGAGCTCCTTGCTTGTTTTCAGTGCCACAGATACAGAGTTCTTTAACTCATCTAGGTCAGTCTAGAAACACATTAAATTTATCATTTTATCAAAGTAAATTGGATCAGTGTTGTCAGAACTTGGTTCTATTTTCAATATAAACTGTTAATGTCCTGCAATTGGGTGAACATAAAAAACAGGTTCATATCTATGCATCTATACTAACGATTTACATTTGGTATATACAGAACCACATAACGTTAAACTCACCATGCTTGTGGCATTAATAGCATCCGAATTGGCCTTCTTGGCAGCTAGGGCTGCTTCTTCTATGGCTTTCACAATATTGTCAAACACTCTGGCTGCCTTTAATGGCTCTGCTGCTGCATTTCTTGTGCTCTCAAACATTCTGAAGAGAATGAATACAATACATACTTGGTGGAAGCATAGGCCAGGATAGTTGTTCACAGTATATACAAGAATAGTTGTTCACAGTATATACAAGGATAGTTGTTCACAGTATATACAAGGATAGTTGTTCACAGTATATACAAGGATAGTTGTTCACAGTATATACAAGGATAGTTGTTCACAGTATATACAAGGATAGTTGTTCACGATATATACAAGGATAGCACAAACAAGATAGTTGTTCACATATATACAAGGATAGTTGTTCACAGTATATACAAGGATAGTTGTTCACAGTATATACAAGGATAGTTGTTCACAGTATATACAAGGATAGTTGTTCACAGTATATACAAGGATAGTTGTTCACAGTATATACAAGGATAGTTGTTCACAGTATATACAAGGATAGTTGTTCACAGTATATACAAGGATAGTTGTTCACAGTATATACAAGGATAGTTGTTCACAGTATATACAAGGATAGTTGTTCACAGTATATACAAGGATAGTTGTATATATACAAGGATAGTTGTTCACAGTATATACAAGGATAGTTGTTCACAGTATATACAAGGATAGTTGTTCACAGTATATACAAGGATAGTTGTTCACAGTATATACAAGGATAGTTGTTCACAGTATATACAAGGATAGTTGTTCACGATTATACAAGGATAGTTGTTCACATTATATACAAGGATAGTTGTTCACAGTATATACAAGGATAGTTGTTCACAGTATATACAAGGATAGTTGTTCACAGTATATCAAGGAAGTTGTTCACAGTATATACAAGGATAGTTGTTCCAGTATATACAAGGATAATTGTTCACAGTATAACAGGATAGTTGTTCACAAACAAAACAGTATATACAAGGATAGTTGTTCACAGTATATACAAGGATATTGTTCACAGTATATACAATGATAATTGTTCACAGTATATACAAGGATAGTTGTTCATGATATATACAAGGATAATTGTTCACGATATATACAAGGATAGTTGTTCACAGTATATACAAGGATAGTTGTTCACAGTATATACAAGGATAGGTGTTCACAGTATATACAAGGATAGTTGTTCACAGTATATACAATGATAATTGTTCACAGTATATACAAGGATAGTTGTTCACGATATATACAAGGATAGTTGTTCACATTATATACAAGGATAGTTGTTCACAGTATATACAAGGATAGTTGTTCACAGTATATACAAGGATAGTTGTTCACAGTATATACAAGGATAGTTGTTCACAGTATATACAAGGATAGTTGTTCACAGTATATACAAGGATAGTTGTTCACAATATATACAAGGATAGTTGTTCACATATATACAAGGATAGTTGTTCACAGTATATACAAGGATAGTTGTTCACAATATATACAAGGATAGTTGTTCACAGTATATACAAGGATAGTTGTTCACAGTATATACAAGGATAGTTGTTCACATTATATACAAGGATAATTGTTCACATTATATACAAGGATAGTTGTTCACAGTATATACAAGGATAGTTGTTCACAGTATATACAAGGATAATTGTTCACATTATATACAAGGATAGTTGTTCACAGTATATACAAGGATAATTGTTCACAATATATACAAGGATAGTTGTTCATGATATATACAAGGATAGTTCTTCATGATATATACAAGGATAGTTGTTCACGATATATACAAGGATAGTTGTTCACAGTATATACAAGGATAGTTGTTCACAGTATATACAAGGATAGTTGTTCACAGTATATACAAGGATAGTTGTTCACAGTATATACAAGGATAGTTGTTCACAGTATATACAAGGATAGTTGTTCACAGTATATACAAGGATAGTTGTTCACAGTATATACAAGGATAGTTGTTCACAGTATATACAAGGATAGTTGTTCACAGTATATACAAGGATAATTGTTCACAGTATATACAAGGATAGTTGTTCACGATATATACAAGGATAGTTGTTCACGATATATACAAGGATAGTTGTTCACAGTATATACAAGGATAGTTGTTCACAGTATATACAAGGATAGTTGTTCACAGTATATACAAGGATAGTTGTTCATGATATATACAAGGATAGTTGTTCATGATATATACAAGGATAGTGTTCACGATATAAAGGATAGTTGTTCACAGTATATACAAGGATAGTTGTTCACAGTATATACAAGGATAGTTGTTCACAGTATATACAAGGATAGTTGTTCACGATATATACAAGGATAGTTGTTCACATTATATACAAGGATAGTTGTTCACAGTATATACAAGGATAGTTGTTCACAGTATATACAAGGATAGTTGTTCACGATATATACAAGGATAGTTGTTCACGATATATACAAGGATAGTTGTTCACAGTATATACAAGGATAGTTGTTCACAGTATATACAAGGATAGTTGTTCACAGTATATACAAGGATAGTTGTTCACAGTATATACAAGGATAGTTGTTCACAGTATATACAAGGATAGTTGTTCACAGTATATACAAGGATAGTTGTTCACAGTATATACAAGGATAGTTGTTCACGATATATACAAGGATAGTTGTTCACATTATATACAAGGATAGTTGTTCACATTATATACAAGGATAATTGTTCACATTATATACAAGGATAGTTGTTCACAGTATATACAAGGATAATTGTTCACAATATATACAAGGATAGTTCTTCATGATATATACAAGGATAGTTGTTCACGATATATACAAGGATAGTTGTTCACATTATATACAAGGATAGTTGTTCACAGTATATACAAGGATAGTTGTTCACAGTATATACAAGGATAGTTGTTCACAGTATATACAAGGATAGTTGTTCACAGTATATACAAGGATAGTTGTTCACAGTATATACAAGGATAGTTGTTCACAGTATATACAAGGATAGTTGTTCACAATATATACAAGGATAGTTGTTCACAGTATATACAAGGATAATTGTTCACGATATATACAAGGATAGTTGTTCACAATATATACAAGGATAGTTGTTCACAGTATATACAAGGATAGTTGTTCACAGTATATAAAAGGATAGTTGTTCATGATATATACAAGGATAGTTGTTCATGATATATACAAGGATAGTTGTTCACGATATATACAAGGATAGTTGTTCACAGTATATACAAGGATAGTTGTTCACAGTATATACAAGGATAGTTGTTCACAGTATATACAAGGATAGTTGTTCACGATATATACAAGGATAGTTGTTCATGATATATACAAAAAGGATAGTTGTTCAAGTATATACAAGGATAGTTGTTCACAGTATATACAAGGATAGTTGTTCACAGTATATACAAGGATAGTTCACGATATATACAAGGATAGTTGTTCACGATATATACAAGGATAGTTGTTCACAATATATACAAGGATAGTTGTTCACAGTATATACAAGGATAGTTGTTCACAGTATATACAAGGATAGTTGTTCACATTATATACAAGGATAGTTGTTCACATTATATACAAGGATAGTTGTTCACAGTATATACAAGGATAATTGTTCACGATATATACAAGGATAGTTGTTCATGATATAAACAAGGATAGTTCTTCATGATATATACAAGGATAGTTGTTCACGATATATACAAGGATAGTTGTTCACGATATATACAAGGATAGTTGTTCACATTATATACAAGGATAGTTGTTCACAGTATATACAAGGATAGTTGTTCACAGTATATACAAGGATAGTTGTTCACAGTATATACAAGGATAGTTGTCACAGTATATACAAGGATATTGTTCACAATATATACAAGGATAGTTGTTCACAGTATATACAAGGATAGTTGTTCACAGTATATACAAGGATAGTTGTTCACAGTATATACAAGGATAGTTGTTCACAGTATATACAAGGATAGTTGTTCACGTATATACAAGGATAGTTGTTCACAGTATATACAAGGATAGTTGTTCACATATATACAAGGATAGTTGTTCACAGTATATACAAGGATAGTTGTTCACAGTATATACAAGGATAGTTGTTCACAGTATATACAAGGATAGTTGTTCACAGTATATACAAGGATAGTTGTTCACAGTATATACAAGGATAGTTGTTCACAGTATATACAAGGATAGTTGTTCACAGTATATACAATGATAATTGTTCACAGTATATACAAGGATAGTTGTTCACAGTATATACAAGGATAGTTGTTCACGATATATACAAGGATAGTTGTTCACAGTATATACAAGGATAGTTGTTCACGATATATACAAGGATAGTTGTTCACAGTATATACAAGGATAGTTGTTCACAGTATATACAATGATAATTGTTCACAGTATATACAAGGATAGTTGTTCACGATATATACAAGGATAGTTGTTCACATTATATACAAGGATAGTTGTTCACAGTATATACAAGGATAGTTGTTCACAGTATATACAAGGATAGTTGTTCACAGTATATACAAGGATAGTTGTTCACAGTATATACAAGGATAGTTGTTCACAGTATATACAAGGATAGTTGTTCACAGTATATACAAGGATAGTTGTTCACGATATATACAAGGATAGTTGTTCACATTATATACAAGGATAGTTGTTCACAGTATATACAAGGATAGTTGTTCACAGTATATACAAGGATAGTTGTTCATGATATATACAAGGATAATTGTTCACGATATATACAAGGATAGTTGTTCACAGTATATACAAGGATAGTTGTTCACAGTATATACAAGGATAGGTGTTCACAGTATATACAAGGATAGTTGTTCACAGTATATACAATGATAATTGTTCACAGTATATACAAGGATAGTTGTTCACGATATATACAAGGATAGTTGTTCACATTATATACAAGGATAGTTGTTCACAGTATATACAAGGATAGTTGTTCACAGTATATACAAGGATAGTTGTTCACAATATATACAAGGATAATTGTTCACGATATATACAAGGATAGTTGTTCACAGTATATACAAGGATAGTTGTTCACAGTATATACAAGGATAGAGTTGTTCACAGTATATACAAGGATAGTTGTTCACAGTATATACAAGGATAGTTGTTCACAGTATATACAAGGATAATTGTTCACGATATATACAAGGATAGTTGTTCATGATATATACAAGGATAGTTCTTCACAGTATATACAAGGATAGTTGTTCACGATATATACAAGGATAGTTGTTCACATTATATACAAGGATAGTTGTTCACAGTATATACAAGGATAGTTGTTCACGTATATACAAGGATAGTTGTTCACAGTATATACAAGGATAGTTGTTCACGATATATACAAGGATAGTTGTTCACGATATATACAAGGATAGTTGTTCACAGTATATACAAGGATAGTTGTTCACAGTATATACAAGGATAGTTGTTCACAGTATATACAAGGATAGTTGTTCACAATATATACAAGGATAGTTGTTCACAGTATATACAAGGATAGTTGTTCACAGTATATACAAGGATAGTTGTTCACAATATATACAAGGATAGTTGTTCACAGTATATACAAGGATAGTTGTTCACAGTATATACAAGGATAGTTGTTCACAATATATACAAGGATAGTTGTTCACATTATATACAAGGATAGTTGTTCACAGTATATACAAGGATAGTTGTTCACAGTATATACAAGGATAGTTGTTCACAGTATATACAAGGATAGTTGTTCACGATATATACAAGGATAGTTGTTCACGATATATACAAGGATAGTTGTTCACAGTATATACAAGGATAGTTGTTCACAGTATATACAAGGATAGTTGTTCACAGTATATACAAGGATAGTTGTTCACAGTATATACAAGGATAGTTGTTCACAGTATATACAAGGATAGTTGTTCACAGTATATACAAGGATAGTTGTTCACAGTATATACAAGGATAGTTGTTCACAGTATATACAAGGATAGTTGTTCACAGTATATACAAGGATAGTTGTTCACAGTATATACAAGGATAGTTGTTCACAATATATACAAGGATAGTTGTTCACATTATATACAAGGATAGTTGTTCACAGTATATACAAGGATAATTGTTCACAATATATACAAGGATAGTTGTTCACGATATATACAAGGATAGTTCTTCACAATATATACAAGGATAGTTCTTCACGATATATACAAGGATAGTTGTTCACAATATATACAAGGATAGTTGTTCACATTATATACAAGGATAGTTGTTCACAGTATATCAAGGATAGTTGTTCACAGTATATACAAGGATAGTTGTTCACAAGTATATACAAGGATAGTTGTTCACAGTATATACATGAGGATAATGTTCACATTATATACAAGGATAGTGTTCACTAGATATATAGCAAGGGATGTGTGTTCACAGCAGTATATACAAGGATATTTGTTCACTGTATATACAAGGATAATTTGTTCACAGTATATACAAGGATAGTTGTTCACGATATATACAAGGATAGTTGTTCACATTATATACAAGGATAGTTGTTCACAGTATATACAAGGATAGTTGTTCACAGTATATACAAGGATAGTTGTTCACAGTATATACAAGGTTAGTTGTTCACAGTATATACAAGGATAGATGTTCACAGTATATACAAGGATAGTTGTTCACAGTATATACAAGGATAGTTGTTCACGATATATACAAGGATAGTTGTTCACATTATATACAAGGATAGTTGTTCACAGTATATACAAGGATAGTTGTTCACATTATATACAAGGATAATTGTTCACATTATATACAAGGATAGTTGTTCACATTATATACAAGGATAGTTGTTCACAGAATATACAAGGATAATTGTTCACGATATATACAAGGATAGTTGTTTATGATATATACAAGGATAGTTCTTCATGATATATACAAGGATAGTTCTTCATGATATATACAAGGATAGTTGTTCACATTATAT
>CM026397.1:87207793-87277273 GCA_014843695.1 Archivesica marissinica | reverse complement strand
GATAGTTGTTCATGATATATACAAGGATAGTTGTTCACATTATATACAAGGATAGTTGTTCACAGTATATACAAGGATAGTTGTTCACAGTATATACAAGGATAATTGTTCACAGTATATACAAGGATAGTTGTTCACAGTATATACAAGGATAGTTGTTCACAGTATATACAAGGATAATTGTTCACAATATATACAAGGATAGTTGTTCACGATATATACAAGGATAGTTGTTCACATTATATACAAGGATAGTTGTTCACAGTATATACAAGGATAGTTGTTCACAGTATATACAAGGATAGTTGTTCACAATATATACAAGGATAGTTGTTCACAGTATATACAAGGATAGTTGTTCACAGTATATACAAGGATAGTTGTTCACAGTATATACAAGGATAATTGTTCACAGTATATACAAGGATAGTTGTTCACAATATATACAAGGATAGTTGTTCACATTATATACAAGGATAGTTGTTCACAGTATATACAAGGATAGTTGTTCACAGTATATACAAGGATAGTTGTTCACAGTATATACAAGGATAGTTGTTCACAGTATATACAAGGATAGTTGTTCACAGTATATACAAGGATAGTTGTTCACGATATATACAAGGATAGTTGTTCACAGTATATACAAGGATAGTTGTTCACAGTATATACAAGGATAATTGTTCACAGTATATACAAGGATAGTTGTTCACGATATATACAAGGATAGTTGTTCACATTATATACAAGGATAGTTGTTCACAGTATATACAAGGATAGTTGTTCACAGTATATACAAGGATAGTTGTTCACAGTATATACAAGGATAGTTGTTCACAGTATATACAAGGATAGTTGTTCACAGTATATACAAGGATAGTTGTTCACGATATATACAAGGATAGTTGTTCATGATATATACAAGGATAGTTGTTCACAGTATATACAAGGATAATTGTTCACAGTATATACAAGGATAGTTGTTCATGATATATACAAGGATAGTTGTTCATAGTATATACAAGGATAGTTGTTCACAGTATATACAAGGATAATTGTTCACGATATATACAAGGATAGTTGTTCACGATATATACAAGGATAGTTGTTGACAATATATACAAGGATAGTTGTTCACAGTATATACAAGGATAGTTTTTCACAGTATATACAAGGATAGTTGTTCACATTATATACAAGGATAGTTGTTCACAGTATATACAAGGATAGTTGTTCACAGTATATACAAGGATAGTTGTTCACAGTATATACAATGATAATTGTTCACAGTATATACAAGGATAGTTGTTCATGATATATACAAGGATAGTTGTTCACAGTATATACAAGGATAGTTGTTCACAGTATATACAAGGATAATTGTTCACGATATATACAAGGATAGTTGTTCACGATATATACAAGGATAGTTGTTCACATTATATACAAGGATAGTTGTTCACAGTATATACAAGGATAGTTGTTCACAATATATACAAGGATAGTTGTTCACAGTATATACAAGGATAGTTGTTCACATTATATACAAGGATAATTGTTCACATTATATACAAGGATAGTTGTTCACATTATATACAAGGATAGTTGTTCACAGTATATACAAGGATAATTGTTCACGATATATACAAGGATAGTTGTTCACGATATATACAAGGATAGTTGTTCACAGTATATACAAGGATAGTTGTTCACAGTATATACAAGGATAGTTGTTCACAGTATATACAATGATAATTGTTCACAGTATATACAAGGATAGTTGTTCATGATATATACAAGGATAGTTGTTCACATTATATACCAGGATAGTTGTTCACAGTATATACAAGGATAGTTGTTCACAGTATATACAAGGATAGTTGTTCACAGTATATACAAGGATAGCTGTTCACAGTATATACAAGGATAGTTGTTCACAGTATATACAAGGATAGTTGTTCACGATATATACAAGGATAGTTGTTCACAATATATACAAGGATAGTTGTTCACAGTATATACAAGGATAATTGTTCACAGTATATACAAGGATAGTTGTTCATGATATATACAAGGATAGTTGTTCACAGTATATACAAGGATAGTTGTTCACAGTATATACAAGGATAATTGTTCACGATATATACAAGGATAGTTGTTCACGATATATACAAGGATAGTTGTTCACAATATATACAAGGATAGTTGTTCACAGTATATACAAGGATAGTTGTTCACAGTATATACAAGGATAGTTGTTCACATTATATACAAGGATAGTTGTTCACAGTATATACAAGGATAGTTGTTCACAGTATATACAAGGATAATTGTTCACAGTATATACAAGGATAGTTGTTCACGATATATACAAGGATAGTTGTTCACAGTATATACAAGGATAGTTGTTCACAGTATATACAAGGATATTGTTCACGATATATACAAGGATAGTTGTTCACGATATATACAAGGATAGTTGTTCACAATATATACAAGGATAGTTGTTCACAGTATATACAAGGATAGTTGTTCACAGTATATACAAGGATAGTTGTTCACAGTATATACAAGGATAGTTGTTCACAGTATATACAAGGATAGTTGTTCACAGTATATACAAGGATAGTTGTTCACAGTATATACAAGGATAGTTGTTCACAGTATATACAAGGATAGTTGTTCACAGTATATACAAGGATAGTTGTTCACAGTATATACAAGGATAGTTGTTCACAGTATATACAAGGATAGTTGTTCACAGTATATACAAGGATAGTTGTTCACAGTATATACAAGGATAGTTGTTCACAGTATATACAAGGATAGTTGTTCACAGTATATACAAGGATAGTTGTTCACAGTATATACAAGGATAGTTGTTCACGATATATACAAGGATAGTTGTTCACGATATATACAAGGATAGTTGTTCACAGTATATACAAGGATAGTTGTTCACAGTATATACAAGGATAGTTGTTCACAGTATATACAAGGATAGTTGTTCACAGTATATACAAGGATAGTTGTTCACGATATATACAAGGATAGTTGTTCACGATATATACAAGGATAGTTGTTCACATTATATACAAGGATAGTTGTTCACAGTATATACAAGGATAGTTGTTCACAGTATATACAAGGATAGTTGTTCACAGTATATACAAGGATAGTTGTTCACAGTATATACAAGGATAGTTGTTCACAGTATATACAAGGATAGTTGTTCACAGTATATACAAGGATAGTTGTTCACAGTATATACAAGGATAGTTGTTCACAGTATATACAAGGATAGTTGTTCACAGTATATACAAGGATAGTTGTTCACAGTATATACAAGGATAGTTGTTCACAGTATATACAAGGATAGTTGTTCACAGTATATACAAGGATAGTTGTTCACAGTATATACAAGGATAGTTGTTCACAATATATACAAGGATAGTTGTTCACGATATATACAAGGATAGTTGTTCACAGTATATACAAGGATAGTTGTTCACAATATATACAAGGATAGTTGTTCACAGTATATACAAGGATAGTTGTTCACAGTATATACAAGGATAGTTGTTCACAGTATATACAAGGATAGTTGTTCACGATATATACAAGGATAGTTGTTCACATTATATACAAGGATAGTTGTTCACAGTATATACAAGGATAGTTGTTCACAGTATATACAAGGATAGTTGTTCACAGTATATACAAGGATAGTTGTTCACAGTATATACAAGGATAGTTGTTCACAGTATATACAAGGATAGTTGTTCACAGTATATACAAGGATAGTTGTTCACGATATATACAAGGATAGTTGTTCACAGTATATACAAGGATAGTTGTTCACAGTATATACAAGGATAGTTGTTCACAGTATATACAAGGATAGTTGTTCACAGTATATACAAGGATAGTTGTTCACAGTATATACAAGGATAGTTGTTCACAGTATATACAAGGATAGTTGTTCACGATATATACAAGGATAGTTGTTCACATTATATACAAGGATAGTTGTTCACAGTATATACAAGGATAGTTGTTCACAGTATATACAAGGATAGTTGTTCACGATATATACAAGGATAGTTGTTCACAGTATATACAAGGATAGTTGTTCACAGTATATACAAGGATAATTGTTCACAGTATATACAAGGATAGTTGTTCACATTATATACAAGGATAGTTGTTCACATTATATACAAGGATAGTTGTTCACATTATATACAAGGATAGTTGTTCACAGTATATACAAGGATAGTTGTTCACAGTATATACAAGGATAGTTGTTCACAGTATATACAAGGATAGTTGTTCACAATATATACAAGGATAGTTGTTCAGATATATACAGATATGTTCACAGTATATACAAGGATAGTTGTTCACGATATATACAAGGATAGTTGTTCACATTATATACAAGGATAGTTGTTCACAGTATATACAAGGATAGTTGTTCACAGTATATACAAGGATAGTTGTTCACAGTATATACAAGGATAGTTGTTCACAGTATATACAAGGATAGTTGTTCACAGTATATACAAGGATAGTTGTTCACAGTATATACAAGGATAGTTGTTCACAGTATATACAAGGATAGTTGTTCACAGTATATACAAGGATAGTTGTTCACAGTATATACAAGGATAGTTGTTCACATTATATACAAGGATAGTTGTTCACAGTATATACAAGGATAATTGTTCACAGTATATACAAGGATAGTTGTTCATGATATATACAAGGATAGTTGTTCACAGTATATACAAGGATAGTTGTTCACAGTATATACAAGGATAATTGTTCACGATATATACAAGGATAGTTGTTCACGATATATACAAGGATAGTTGTTCACAGTATATACAAGGATAGTTGTTCACAGTATATACAAGGATAGTTGTTCACAGTATATACAAGGATAGTTGTTCACAATATATACAAGGATAGTTGTTCACAGTATATACAAGGATAGTTGTTCACAGTATATACAAGGATAGTTGTTCACAGTATATACAAGGATAGTTGTTCACAGTATATACAAGGATAGTTGTTCACAGTATATACAAGGATAGTTGTTCACAGTATATACAAGGATAGTTGTTCACAGTATATACAAGGATAGTTGTTCACAGTATATACAAGGATAGTTGTTCACAGTATATACAAGGATAGTTGTTCACAGTATATACAAGGATAGTTGTTCACAGTATATACAAGGATAGTTGTTCACAATATATACAAGGATAGTTGTTCACATTATATACAAGGATAGTTGTTCACAGTATATACAAGGATAGTTGTTCACAATATATACAAGGATAGTTGTTCACAGTATATACAAGGATAGTTGTTCACAGTATATACAAGGATAGTTGTTCACATTATATACAAGGATAGTTGTTCACATTATATACAAGGATAGTTGTTCACAGTATATACAAGGATAGTTGTTCACGATATATACAAGGATAGTTGTTCACGATATATACAAGGATAGTTGTTCACAGTATATACAAGGATAGTTGTTCACAGTATATACAAGGATAGTTGTTCACGATATATACAAGGATAGTTGTTCACAGTATATACAAGGATAGTTGTTCACAGTATATACAAGGATAGTTGTTCACGATATATACAAGGATAGTTGTTCACGATATATACAAGGATAGTTGTTCACAATATATACAAGGATAGTTGTTCACAATATATACAAGGATAGTTGTTCACAGTATATACAAGGATAGTTGTTCACAGTATATACAAGGATAGTTGTTCACATTATATACAAGGATAGTTGTTCACAGTATATACAAGGATAGTTGTTCACAGTATATACAAGGATAATTGTTCACAGTATATACAAGGATAGTTGTTCACGATATATACAAGGATAGTTGTTCACGATATATACAAGGATAGTTGTTCACAGTATATACAAGGATAGTTGTTCACAGTATATACAAGGATAGTTGTTCACAGTATATACAAGGATAGTTGTTCACAGTATATACAAGGATAGTTGTTCACAATATATACAAGGATAGTTGTTCACGATATATACAAGGATAGTTGTTCACAGTATATACAAGGATAGTTGTTCACAATATATACAAGGATAGTTGTTCACAGTATATACAAGGATAGTTGTTCACAGTATATACAAGGATAGTTGTTCACGATATATACAAGGATAGTTGTTCACGATATATACAAGGATAGTTGTTCACAGTATATACAAGGATAGTTGTTCACAGTATATACAAGGATAGTTGTTCACAGTATATACAAGGATAGTTGTTCACAGTATATACAAGGATAGTTGTTCACAGTATATACAAGGATAGTTGTTCACAGTATATACAAGGATAGTTGTTCACAGTATATACAAGGATAGTTGTTCACAGTATATACAAGGATAATTGTTCACGATATATACAAGGATAGTTGTTCACAGTATATACAAGGATAGTTGTTCATAGTATATACAAGGTTAGTTGTTCACAGTATATACAAGGATAGTTGTTCACAGTATATACAAGGATAGTTGTTCACAGTATATACAAGGATAGTTGTTCACGATATATACAAGGATAGTTGTTCACATTATATACAAGGATAGTTGTTCACAGTATATACAAGGATAATTGTTCACAGTATATACAACGATAGTTGTTCACAGTATATACAATGATAATTGTTCACAGTATATACAAGGATAGTTGTTCAAGATATATACAAGGATAGTTGTTCACATTATATACAAGGATAGTTGTTCACAGTATATACAAGGATAGTTGTTCACAGTATATACAAGGATAGTTGTTCACAGTATATACAAGGATAATTGTTCACAGTATATACAAGGATAATTGTTCACAGTATATACAAGGATAATTGTTCACAGTATATACAAGGATAGTTGTTCACGATATATACAAGGATAGTTGTTCACATTATATACCAGGATAGTTGTTCACAGTATACAAGGATAATTGGTCACGATATATACAAGGATAGTTGTTCACAGTATATACAAGGATAGTTGTTCACAGTATATACAAGGATAATTGTTCACATTATATACAAGGATTTTACAGAGATAAGCTTAAACAAATCTTACTTCTCCAGATCTTCAGCAGTGTTGGATAAGTTTGTGGCGTGAGCCCATGCCTGCTCAACAAGTTCCTCTTTACCCGGTATGTTCTCTCTCAACTTGGTCTCCTTATCATTCAACGGTTCAAGGGCCGCCTCCAGTGTACTCACTCTAGTCTCTAGAATCTAACATAAAGGATAGTATGTTCTTTCTTACGTTTAAACTCAATAAAGTAAATTTTATATGTGAGTGAGTATTTGGTTTAACGACGCATCAGTACAGCTCAGGCTATATCGTGCCAGGTTAAGTATATTGTATACAAGATATCTACAAATAAAACTATTATGTAGATAACATACTGTATGTATTAAAATTGTAATGACGAAAGGTCAATTGCAACAAAATTTATCAAGCTGTAAAAATGATAATAAAACGTCAGTTGTAAAACTTACAATTTATGGAAAAGATGTGATTCTTTTAAAAATGCAATAATGTGTTTAAAATCAACACTGTCGAAAAGCTCCTTCATTGTCACAACTGTATAATATTTTCGACGAATGAGTGCTAAATCTACACAGTGAATTAAGATGTGTTCAACATTTATAGAGGAATGGCATGGTATACACCATGGTGGATCTTCTCTTTTCAATAAAAATGAGTGTGTAAAATGGATATGTCCAAGTCTCAACCGTGATATTACCGTTTCCTCTCTATGGTTGGAGTGATAAATAAAAGATGATTTACCAATGTTTGGCTTAATTGGTTGTAGTTTATTGAATTGTATGTTATTCCAAGTTTGAAGTAATGTAGGAAAGAATCGATTGTCTAGCATCAGTGTATGGTACATGTATTTTAGAATTGATACAGTCTAGTTTAAGTGCATATTTTGCACTTTGATCAGCCACTTCATTGCCACGAATACCAATATGACTTGGTATCCAGCAATATATAACATGTTTAGTCGATGTAATATCTGTGTGATTAATAAGTAATTTGTGAATAAGGGTTTTTTATCGTTGATGTTGTCTACTGATTGCAGCACAGATAAAGAATCTGAAAGGATCATAAATTTTCTATCACGTGATGCAGCAACAAAATTCAAAGCTAAATCAATAGCCTCTACTTCTGCTGAAAATATAGACGCATGATCAGGCAGTCGTAATTTAGAATTATGTAGATTACTGACAGCAGCACAGCCAACTTTGTTGCCGGCTTTAGATCCATCTGTGTATATTGGTGTATACTCGGAAAACATGGTTCTGATTTCATTTAATTTTGATCTAAACAATAGCGGGTTAGTATATGATCTCAGGTTATCATGAAGTTGTAAAATAACGTTGGGTATAGTAAGGTCAAAAGGAGCTATATCTGATATAAAAGTTTCATGAACAATTGTCAATGTTAAAATCTACGATATGAATAGTAAATTTTATAATATTGCGATCATGTATTAGCAGCACATAGCAATGCCTGGTAAAGTATAGGTCATAGACACAGTGTATATAGCTGTTAAAGAATAGTTCATAGACACAGTGTATATATCTGGTAAAGAATAGTTCATAGACACAGTGTATATATCTGTTAAAGAATAGTTCATAGACACAGTGTATATATCTGGTAAAGAATAGTTCATAGACACAGTGTATATATCTGTTAAAGAATAGTTCATAGACACAGTGTATATATCTGGTAAAGTATAGGTCATAGACACAGTGTATATATCTGTTAAAGAATAGTTCATGGACACAGTGTATATATCTGGTAAAGAATAGTTCATAGACAGTGTATATATCTGGTAAAGAATAGTTCATAGACACAGTGTATATATATGTTAAAGAATAGTTCATAGACACAGTGTATATATCTGTTAAAGAATAGTTCATAGACACAGTGTATATATCTGGTAAAGAATAGTTCATAGACACAGTGTATATATCTGTTAAAGAATAGTTCATAGACACAGTGTATATATCTGGTAAAGTATAGGTCATAGACACAGTGTATATATCTGTTAAAGAATAGTTCATGGACACAGTGTATATATCTGGTAAAGAATAGTTCATAGACAGTGTATATATCTGGTAAAGAATAGTTCATAGACACAGTGTATATATATGTTAAAGAATAGTTCATAGACACAGTGTATATATCTGTTAAAGAATAGTTCATAGACACAGTGTATATATCTGGTAAAGAATAGTTCATAGACACAGTGTATATATCTGTTAAAGAATAGTTCATAGACACAGTGTATATATATCTGGTAAAGAATAGTTCATAGACACAGTGTATATATCTGTTAAAGAATAGTTCATAGACACAGTGTATATATATCTGGTAAAGAATAGTTCATAGAAACAGTGTATATATCTGGTAAAGAATAGTTCATAGACACAGTGTATATATCTGTTAAAGAATAGTTCATAGACACAGTGCATATATCTGGTAAAGAATAGTTCATAGACACAGTGCATATATCTAGTAGAATAGTTCATAGACACAGTGTATATATCTGGTAAAGAATAGTTCATAGACACATTGTATATATCTGTTAACAAATAGTTCATAGACACAGTACAGTGTATATATCTGGTAAAGAATAGTTCATAAACACAGTGCATATATCTGGTAGAATAGTTCATATACACAGTGTATATATTTGGTAAAGAATAGTTCATAGACACATTGTATATATCTGTTAACGAATAGTTCATAGACACAGTGCATATATCTGGTAGAATAGTTCATAGACACAGTGTATATATCTGGTAAAGAATAGTTCATAGACACAGTGTATATATCTGTTAAAGAATAGTTCATAGACACAGTGTATATATCTGTTAACGAATAGTTCATAGACACAGTGTATATATCTGGTAAAGAATAGTTCATAGACACAGTGCATATATCTGGTAGAATAGTTCATAGACAGTGTATATATATGGCATAGTGTAGTTAATAGACACAGTGTATATATCTGTTAAAGAATAGTTCATAGACAGAGTATATATATCCGTTAAAGAATAGTTCATAGACACAGTGTATATATCTGGCATAGTGTAGTTCATAGACAGTATATATATCTGGCATAGTGTAGTTCATAGACACAGTGTATATATATGGCATAGTGTAGTTCATAGACACAGTGTATATATCTGGCATAGTGTAGTTCATAGACACAGTGTATATATCTGGCATAGTGTAGTTCATAGACACAGTGTATATATCTGGCATAGTGTAGTTCATAGACACAGTATATATATCTGGCATAGTGTAGTTCATAGACACAGTGTATATATCTGGCATAGTGTAGTTCATAGACACAGTGTATATATCTGGCATAGTGTAGTTCATAGACAGTATATATATCTGGCATAGTGTAGTTCATAGACACAGTGTATATATCTGGCATAGTGTAGTTCATAGACACAGTGTATATATCTGGCATAGTGTAGTTCATAGACAGTGTATATATCTGGCATAGTGTAGTTCATAGACACAGTGTATATAATCTGGCATAGTGTAGTTCATAGACACATTGTATATATATCTGGCATAGTGTAGTTCATAGACACAGTGTATATATTGGCATAGTGTAGTTCATAGACACAGTGTATATATCTGGCATAGTGTAGTTCATAGACACATTGTATATATATCTGGCATAGTGTAGTTCATAGACACAGTGTATATATCTGGCATAGTGTAGTTCATAGACACATGTATATATCTGGCATAGTGTAGTTCATAGACAGTGTATATATCTGGCATAGTGTAGTTCATAGACACAGTGTATATATCTGGCATAGTGTAGTTCATAGACACATTGTATATATATCTGGCATAGTGTAGTTCATAGACACAGTGTATATATCTGGCATAGTGTAGTTCATAGACACATTGTATATATATCTGGCATAGTGTAGTTCATAGACACATTGTATATATATCTGGCATAGTGTAGTTCATAGACACATTGTATATATATCTGGCATAGTGTAGTTCATAGACACAGTGTAATATATATCTGGCATAGTGTAGTTCATAGACACAGTGTATATATATCTGGCATAGTGTAGTTCATAGACACAGTGTATATATATCTGGCATAGTGTAGTTCATAGACACAGTGTATATATCTGGCATAGTGTAGTTCATAGACACAGTGTATATATCTGGCATAGTGTAGTTCATAGACACATTGTATATATATCTGGCATAGTGTAGTTCATAGACACAGTGTATATATCTGGCATAGTGTAGTTCATAGACACAGTGTATATATCTGGCATAGTGTAGTTCATAGACAGTGTATATATCTGGCATAGTGTAGTTCATAGACACAGTGTATATATCTGGCATAGTGTAGTTCATAGACACATTGTATATATATCTGGCATAGTGTAGTTCATAGACACAGTGTATATATCTGGCATAGTGTAGTTCATAGACACAGTGTATATATCTGGCATAGTGTAGTTCATAGACAGTGTATATATCTGGCATAGTGTAGTTCATAGACACAGTGTATATATCTGGCATAGTGTAGTTCATAGACACATTGTATATATATCTGGCATAGTGTAGTTCATAGACACAGTGTATATATCTGGCATAGTGTAGTTCATAGACACAGTGTATATATCTGGCATAGTGTAGTTCATAGACAGTGTATATATCTGGCATAGTGTAGTTCATAGACACAGTGTAATATATATCTGGCATAGTGTAGTTCATAGACACAGTGTATATATATCTGGCATAGTGTAGTTCATAGACACAGTGTATATATCTGGCATAGTGTAGTTCATAGACACATTGTATATATATCTGGCATAGTGTAGTTCATAGACACAGTGTATATACATCTGGCATAGTGTAGTTTATAGACACAGTGTATATATCTGGCATAGTGTAGTTCATAGACAGTGTATATATCTGGCATAGTGTAGTTCATAGACACAGTGTATATATATCTGGCATAGTGTAGTTCATAGACACAGTGCATATATATCTGGCATAGTGTAGTTCATAGACACAGTGTATATATATCTGGCATAGTGTAGTTCATAGACACAGTGTATATATATCTGGCATAGTGTAGTTCATAGACACAGTGTATATATCTGGCATAATGTAGTTCATAGACACAGTGTATATATATCTGGCATAGTGTAGTTCATAGACACATTGTATATATCTGGCATAGTGTAGTTCATAGACACATTGTATATATCTGGCATAGTGTAGTTCATAGACACATTGTATATATATCTGGCATAGTGTAGTTCATAGACACAGTGTATATATATCTCAGCCGGGAATCTAACATATAGATTGTGTAGCAGTCATCCTAACATATAGATTGTAGCAGTCATCCTAACATATAGATTGTAGCAGTCATCCTAACATATAGATTGTAGCAGTCATCCTAACATATAGATTGTAGCAGTCATCCTAACATATAGATTGTGAAGCAGTCATCCTAACATATATATTGTAGCAGTCATCCTAACATATAGATTGTGAAGCAGTCATCCTAACATATAGATTGTAGCAGTCATCCTAACATATAGATTGTAGCAGTCATCCTAACATATAGATTGTAGCAGTCATCCTAACATATAGATTGTAGCAGTCATCCTAACATATAGATTGTGAAGCAGTCATCCTAACATATAGATTGTAGCAGTCATCCTAACATATAGATTGTAGCAGTCATCCTAACATATAGATTGTGAAGCAGTCATCCTAACATATAGATTGTGAAGCAGTCATCCTAACATATAGATTGTGAAGCAGTCATCCTAACATATAGATTGTGAAGCAGTCATCCTAACATATAGATTGAAGCAGTCATCCTAACATAGATTGTAGCAGTCATCCTAACATATAGATTGTAGCAGTCATCCTAACATATATATTGTAGCAGTCATCCTAACATATAGATTGTGAAGCAGTCATCCTAACATATAGATTGTAGCAGTCATCCTAACATATAGATTGTAGCAGTCATCCTAACATATAGATTGTAGCAGTCATCCTAACATATATATTGTAGCAGTCATCCTAACATATAGATTGTGTGAGGCAGACATCCTAACATATAGATTGTAGCAGTCATCCTAACATATAGATTGTGAAGCAGTCATCCTAACATATAGATTGTAGCAGTCATCCTAACATATAGATTGTAGCAGTCATCCTAACATATAGATTGTAGCAGTCATCCTAACATATAGATTGTGAAGCAGTCATCCTAACATATAGATTGTGAAGCAGTCATCCTAACATATAGATTGTGAAGCAGTCATCCTAACATATATATTGTGAAGCAGTCATCCTAACATATAGATTGAAGCAGTCATCCTAACATATATATTGTAGCAGTCATCCTAACATATAGATTGTAGCAGTCATCCTAACATATATATTGTAGCAGTCATCCTAACATATAGATTGTAGCAGTCATCCTAACATATATATTGTAGCAGTCATCCTAACATATAGATTGTGAAGCAGTCATCCTAACATATAGATTGTAGCAGTCATCCTAACATATAGATTGTAGCAGTCATCCTAACATATATATTGTAGCAGTCATCCTAACATATAGATTGTGAAGCAGTCATCCTAACATATAGATTGTAGCAGTCATCCTAACATATATATTGTAGCAGTCATCCTAACATATAGATTGTGTGAGGCAGACATCCTAACATATAGATTGTAGCAGTCATCCTAACATATAGATTGTGAAGCAGTCATCCTAACATATAGATTGTAGCAGTCATCCTAACATATAGATTGTAGCAGTCATCCTAACATATAGATTGTAGCAGTCATCCTAACATATAGATTGTGAAGCAGTCATCCTAACATCTAGATTGTGAAGCAGTCATCCTAACATCTAGATTGTGAAGCAGTCATCCTAACATATAGATTGTGAAGCAGTCATCCTAACATATAGATTGTAGCAGTCATCCTAACATATAGATTGTGAAGCAGTCATCCTAACATATAGATTGTAGCAGTCATCCTAACATATAGATTGTGAAGCAGTCATCCTAACATATAGATTGTAGCAGTCATCCTAACATATAGATTGTAGCAGTCATCCTAACATATAGATTGTGAAGCAGTCATCCAACATATAGATTGTAGCAGTCATCCTAACATATAGATTGTAACAGTCATCCTAACATATAGATTGTAGCAGTCATCCTAACATATAGATTGTAGCAGTCATCCTAACATATAGATTGTAGCAGTCATCCTAACATATAGATTGTAGCAGTCATCCTAACATATAGATTGTGAAGCAGTCATCCTAACATATAGATTGTAGCAGTCATCCTAACATATAGATTGTGAAGCAGTCATCCTAACATATAGATTGTAGCAGTCATCCTAACATATAGATTGTAGCAGTCATCCTAACATATAGATTGTAGCAGTCATCCTAACATATAGATTGTAGCAGTCATCCTAACATCTAGATTGTAGCAGTCATCCTAACATATAGATTGTAGCAGTCATCCTAACATATAGATTGTGTGAGGCAGACATCCTAACAAACAACTAGATGTGTGAGGCAGTCATCCTAACATATAGATTGTAGCAGTCATCCTAACATATAGATTGTAGCAGTCATCCTAACATAGATTGTAGCAGTCATCCTAACATATAGATTGTGAAGCAGTCATCCTAACAAACAACTAGATGTGTGAGGCAGACATCCTAACAAACAACTAGATGTGTGAGGCAGTCATCCTAACATATAGATTGTAGCAGTCATCCTAACATCTAGATTGTAGCAGTCATCCTAACATATAGATTGTAGCAGTCATCCTAACATCTAGATTGTGAAGCAGTCATCCTAACATATAGATTGTAGCAGTCATCCTAACATCTAGATTGTGAAGCAGTCATCCTAACATATAGATTGTGTGAGGCAGACATCCTAACAAACAACTAGATGTGTGAGGCAGACGTCTTAACAGACAACTAGATGTGTGAGGAAGACATCCTAACAAACAACTAGATGTATGAGGCAGACGTCTTAACAGACAACTAGATGTGTGAGGCAAGATGTGTGAGGCAGACATCCTAACAAACAACTAGATGTGTGAGGCAGACGTCTTAACAGACAACTAGATGTGTGAGGAAGACATCCTAACAAACAACTAGATGTATGAGGCAGACGTCTTAACAGACAACTAGATGTGTGAGGCAGACATCCTAACAAACAACTAGATGTGTGAGGCAGACGTCTTAACAGACAACTAGATGTGTGAGGAAGACATCCTAACAAACAACTAGATGTATGAGGCAGACGTCTTAACAGACAACTAGATGTGTGAGGCAGACATCCTAACAAACAACTAGATGTGTGAGGCAGACATCCTAACAAACAACTAGATGTGTGAGGCAGACATCCTAACAAACAACTAGATGTGTGAGGCAGACATCTTAACAAACAACTAGATGTGTGAGGCAGACATTTTAACAAACTAACTAGATGTGTGAGGCAGACATCCTAACGAACAACTAGATATGTGAGGCAGACATCCTAACAAACAACTACATATGTGAGGCAGACATCCTAACAAACAACTAGATGTGTGAGGAAGACATCCTAACAAACAACTACATATGTGAGGCAGACATCCAAACAATTAGATGTGTGAGGCAGACATCCTAACAAACAACTAGATGTTTGAGGCAGACATCCAAACAAACACACGAGATGTGTGAGGAAGACATCCTAGCAAACAACTAGATGTGTGAGGCAGACATCCTAATGAACAACTACATGTGTGAGGTAGACATCCAAACAAACAACTAGATGTGTGAGGCAGACATCCTAACAAACACACTAGATGTGTGAGGCAGACATCCTAATGAACAACTACATGTGTGAGGCAGACATCCTAACAAACAACTAGATGTGTGAGGCAGACATCCTAACAGACAACTACATATGTGAGGCAGACATCCTAACAAACAACTGGATGTGTGAGGAAGACATCCAAACAAACAACTAGATGTGTGAGGAAGACATCCTAACAAACAACTAGATGTGTGAGGCAGACATCCTAACAAACAACTACATGTGTGAGGCAGACATCCTAACAAACAACTACATGTGTGAGGCAGACATCCTAACAAACAACTAGATGTGTGAGGAAGATATCCTAACAAACAACTACATATGTGAGGCAGACATCCTAACAAACAACTAGATGTGTGAGGCAGACATCCAAACAAACACACTAGATTTGTGAGGCAGACATCCTAACAAACAACTAGATGTGTGAGGATGACATCCTAACAAACAACTAGATGTGTGAGGCAGACATCCAAACAAACAACTAGATGTGTGAGGAAGACATCCTAACAAACAACTAGATGTGTGAGGCAGACATCCAAACAAACAACTAGATGTGTGAGGCAGACTTCCTAACAAACAACTAGATGTGTGAGGCAGACGTCTTAACAGACAACTAGATGTGTGAGGCAGACATCCTAACAAACAACTAGATGTGTGAGGCAGACATCCAAACAAACAACTAGATGTGTGAGGCAGACGTCTTAACAGACAACTAGACGTGTGAGGCAGGCATCCTAACAAACAACTAGATGTGTGAGGCAGATAATCTAACAAACAACTAGATGTGTGAGGAAGACATCCTAACAAACAACTAGATGTGTGAGGCAGACATCCTAACAAACAACTAGATGTGTGAGGCAGACATCCAAACAAACAACTAGATCTGTGAGGCAGACGTCTTAACAGACAACTAGATGTGTGAGGCAGACATCCTAACAAACAACTACATGTGTGAGGCAGACATCCTAACAAACAACTAGATGTGTGAGGCAGACATCCTAACAAACAACTACATATGTGAGGCAGACATCCTAACAAACAACTAGATGTGTGAGGCAGACATCCTAACAAACAACTAGATGTGTGAGGCAGACGTCTTAACAGACAACTAGATGTGTGAGGCAGACATCCTAACAAACAACTAGATGTGTGAGGCAGACATCCAAACAAACAACTAGATCTGTGAGGCAGACGTCTTAACAGACAACTAGATGTGTGAGGCAGACATTCTAACAAACAACTACATGTGTGAGGCAGACATCCTAACAAACAACTAGATGTGTGAGGCAGACATCCAAACAAACAACTAGATCTGTGAGGCAGACGTCTTAACAGACAACTAGATGTGTGAGGCAGACATCCTAACAAACAACTACATGTGTGAGGCAGACATCCTAACAAACAACTAGATGTGTGAGGCAGACATCCTAACAAACAACTACATATGTGAGGCAGACATCCTAACAAACAACTAGATGTGTGAGGCAGACATCCTAACAAACAACTAGATGTGTGAGGCAGACGTCTTAACAGACAACTAGATGTGTGAGGCAGACATCCTAACAAACAACTAGATGTGTGAGGCAGACATCCAAACAAACAACTAGATCTGTGAGGCAGACGTCTTAACAGACAACTAGATGTGTGAGGCAGACATCCTAACAAACAACTACATGTGTGAGGCAGACATCCTAACAAACAACTAGATGTGTGAGGCAGACATCCTAACAAACAACTACATATGTGAGGCAGACGTCTTAACAGACAACTAGATGTGTGAGGCAGACATCCTAACAAACAACTACATGTGTGAGGCAGACATCCTAACAAACAACTAGATGTGTGAGGAAGACATCCTAACAAACAACTACATATGTGAGGCAGACATCCTAACAAACACACTAGATGTGTGAGGCAGACATCCTAACAAACAACTGGATGTGTGAGGAAGACATCCAAACAAACAACTAGATGTGTGAGGCAGACATCCTAACAAACAACTACATGTGTGAGGAAGACATCCTAACAAACAACTAGATGTGTGAGGCAGACATCCTAACAAACAACTAGATGTGTGAGGTAGACATCCTAACAAACAACTACATGTGTGAGGCAGACATCCAAACAAACAACTAGATGTGTGAGGCAGACATCCTAACAAACAACTACATGTGTGAGGCAGACATCCAAACAAACAACTAGATGTGTGAGGCAGATATCCTAACAAACAACTAGATGTGTGAGGCAGACATCCTAACAAACAACTAGATGTGTGAGGAAGACATCCTAACAAACAACTACATGTGTGAGGAAGACATCCTAACAAACAACTAGATGTGTGAGGAAGACATCCTAACAAACAACTACATATGTGAGGCAGACATCCTAACAAACAACTAGATGTGAGAGGCAGACATCCAAACAAACAATTAGATGTGTGAGGCAGACATCCAAACAAACAACTAGATGTGTGAGGAAGACATCCAAACAAACAACTAGATGTGTGAGGCAGACATCCAAACAAACAACTACATGTGTGAGGCAGACATCCTAACAAACAACTAGATGTGTGAGGAAGACATCCTAACAAACAACTAGATGTGTGAGGCAGACATCCAAACAAACAACTAGATGTGTGAGGAAGACATCCTAACAAACAACTAGATGTGTGAGGCAGACATCCAAACAAACAACTAGATGTGTGAGTAAGACATCCAAACAAACAACTAGATGTGTGAGGCAGACATCCAAACAAACAACTACATGTGTGAGGCAGACGTCCTAACAAACAACTACATGTGTGAGGCAGACATCCTAACAAACAACTACATATGTGAGGCAGACATCCTAACAAACAACTAGATGTGTGAGGCAGACATCCAAACAAACACACTAGATGTGTGAGGCAGACATCCTAACAAACAACTAGATGTGTGAGGAAGACATCCTAACAAACAACTAGATGTGTGAGGCAGACATCCAAACAAACAACTAGATGTGTGAGGAAGACATCCTAACAAACAACTAGATGTGTGAGGCAGACATCCAAACAAACAACTAGATGTGTGAGTAAGACATCCAAACAAACAACTAGATGTGTGAGGCAGACATCCAAACAAACAACTACATGTGTGAGGCAGACGTCCTAACAAACAACTACATGTGTGAGGCAGACATCCTAACAAACAACTACATATGTGAGGCAGACATCCTAACAAACAACTAGATGTGTGAGGCAGACATCCAAACAAACACACTAGATGTGTGAGGCAGACATCCTAACAAACAACTAGATGTGTGAGGAAGACATCCTAACAAACAACTACATATGTGAGGCAGACATCCTAACAAACAACTAGATGTGTGAGGCAGACATCCAAACAAACACACTAGATGTGTGAGGAAGACATCCTAACAAACAACTACATATGTGAGGCAGACATCCTAACAAACAACTAGATGTGTGAGGCAGACATCCAAACAAACACACTAGATGTGTGAGGCAGACATCCTAACAAACAACTAGATGTGTGAGGAAGACATCCTAACAAACAACTAGATGTGTGAGGCAGACATCCAAACAAACAACTAGATGTGTGAGGCAGATATCCAAACAAACAACTAGATGTGTGAGGCAGACATCCAAACAAACAACTACATATGTGAGGCAGACATCCTAACAGACAACTAGATGTGTGAGGAAGACATCCTAACAAACAACTACATATGTGAGGCAGACATCCTAACAAACAACTAGATGTGTGAGGCAGACATCCTAACAAACAACTACATGTGTGAGGCAGACATCCTAACAAACAACTACATGTGTGAGGCAGACATCCTAACAAACAACTAGATGTGTGAGGAAGACATCCTAACAAACAACTACATATGTGAGGCAGACATCCTAACAAACAACTAGATGTGTGAGGCAGACATCCAAACAAACACACTAGATGTGTGAGGCAGACATCCTAACAAACAACTACATGTGTGAGGCAGACATCCTAACAAACAACTACATGTGTGAGGCAGACATCCTAACAAACAACTAGATGTGTGAGGAAGACATCCTAACAAACAACTACATATGTGAGGCAGACATCCTAACAAACAACTAGATGTGTGAGGCAGACATCCAAACAAACACACTAGATGTGTGAGGCAGACATCCTAACAAACAACTAGATGTGTGAGGAAGACATCCTAACAAACAACTAGATGTGTGAGGCAGACATCCAAACAAACAACTAGATGTGTGAGGAAGACATCCTAACAAACAACTAGATGTGTGAGGCAGACATCCTAACAAACAACTAGATGTGTGAGGCAGACATCCTAACAAACAACTAGATGTGTGAGGCAGACGTCTTAACAGACAACTAGATGTGTGAGGCAGACATCCTAACAAACAACTAGATGTGTGAGGCAGACATCCAAACAAACAACTAGATCTGTGAGGCAGACGTCTTAACAGACAACTAGATGTGTGAGGCAGACATCCTAACAAACAACTAGATGTGTGAGGCAGATAATCTAACAAACAATTAGGTGTGTGAGGAAGACATTCTAACAAACAACTAGATGTGTGAGGCAGACATCCTAACAAACAACTAGATGTGTGAGGCAGATATCCTAACAAACAACTACATGTGTGAGGCAGACATCCAAACAAACAACTCGATGTGTGAGGAAGACATCCAAACAAACAACTAGATGTGTGAGGCAGACATCCTAACAAACAACTAGATGTGTGAGGCAGACGTCTTAACAGACAACTAGATGTGTGAGGCAGACGTCTTAACAGACAACTAGATGTGTGAGGCAGACATCCTAACAAACAACTAGATGTGTGAGGCAGACATCCAAACAAACAACTAGATCTGTGAGGCAGACGTCTTAACAGACAACTAGATGTGTGAGGCAGACATCCTAACAAACAACTAGATGTGTGAGGCAGACATCCTAACAAACAACTAGATGTGTGAGGCAGACATCCTAACAAACACACTAGATGTGTGAGGCAGACATCCTAATGAACAACTACATGTGTGAGGCAGACATCCAAACAAACAACTAGATATGTGAGGCAGACATCCTAACAAACAACTAGATGTGTGAGGCAGACATCCAAACAAACAACTAGATGTGTGAGGCAGACATCCAAACAAACAACTAGATGTGTGAGGCAGACATCCTAACAAACAACTTAGATGTGTGAGGCAGACATCCAAACAAACAACTAGATGTGTGAGGCAGACATCCAAACAAACAACTAGATGTGTGAGGCAGACATCCTAACAAACAACTAGATATGTGAGGAAGACGTCCTAACGAACAACTAGATGTGTGAGGCAGACATCCTAACAACTAGATGTGTGAGGGAGACATCTTAACGAACAACTACATATGTGAGGCATGACATCTTAACAGACAACTAGATGTGTGAGGCAGACATCCTAACGAACAACTAGATGTGTGAGGCAGACATCCTAACAAACAACTAGATGTGTGAGGCAGACATCCTAACCAACAAACAACTAGATGTGTGAGGCAGATATCCTAACAAACAACTAGATGCGTGAGGCAGACATCCTAACAAACAACTAGATGTGTGAGGAAGACATCCAAACAAACAATTAGATGTGTGAGGCAGACATCCTAACCAACAAATTAGATATGTGAGGAAGACATCCAAACAAACAACTAGATGTGTGAGGCAGACATCCTAACAAACAACTATATGTGTGAGGCAGACATCCTAACAAACAACTAGATGTGTGAGGCAGACAATCTAACAAACAACTAGATGTGTGAGGCAGACATCCTAACAAACAACTAGATGTGTGAGGCGGACAATCTTACAAACAACTAGATGTGTGAGGCAGACATCTTAACAAACTAACTAGATATGTGAGGCAGACAACCTAACAAACAACTAGATATGTGAGGCGGACATCCTAACAAACTGACCTTGGAAATTCTACCTCCCATCCCTATACATTGTATTTACCCATACATGAATGAGTGTATGCACATGCATGACAAGGTAGTTGTGGGTAGCTGTGGGTAGCTGTGGGTAGATGTGGGTAGCTGTGGGTAGTTGTGGGTAGTTGTGGGTAGCTGTGGTAGTTGTGGGTAGCTGTGTGTAGTTGTGGGTAGCTGTGGGTAGTTGTGGGTAGTTGTGAGTTGGGTGTTTTTTTAATTATTTTCAGGCAGGCATAATTTGTAGCGTTTGAAAATATTCAAATGTTATTTTGTATTTTAATTTCTGTATTATTACATCTAACATCTGTTAACAGTAGGATTCTACAAACATTTTGGTGGGGACAGAATGTCCAGGGTGAAGGGGAATATTTCCTAGGAATTGTAGAATTTCAAGGTTATAGCCTGGAAAAATGCAGGGGGGGTTATTGTTTTTGGGGGAGGGGGCGGGGGAATTTCCTATCACATCATCACAACGAGCATTATTAATACATTTCACTTTCGTTGTGCACCATAGTGTAGCTGCATGTGTACTATAGTGTAGCTGCATGTGTACCATAGTGTAGCTGCATGTGTACTATAGTGTAGCTGCATGTGTACTATAGTGTAGCTGCATGTGTACTATAGTGTAGCTGCATGTGTACTATAGTGTAGCTGCATGTGTACTATAGTGTAGCTGCATGTGTACTATAGTGTAGCTGCATGTGCACCATAGTGTAGCTGCATGTCAACCATAGTGTAGCTGCATGTGTACCATAGTGTAGCTGCATGTGTACCATAGTGTAGCTGCATGTGTACCATAGTGTAGCTGCATGTGTACCAGTGTAGCTGCATGTGTACCATAGTGTAGCTGCATGTGTACCATAGTGTAGCTGCATGTGTACCATAGTGTATCTGAATGTGTACCATAGTGTAACTGCATGTGCACCATAGTGTAGCTGCATGTGTACTATAGTGTAACTGCATGTGTACCATAGTGTAGCTGCATGTGTACCAGTGTAGCTGCATGTGTACCATAGTGTAGCTGCATTTATACCGTAGTGTAGCTTACGGGTGCAACGATCTACCGTGGGACGGTTTATCGCGGTACTAGGGCCACGGTTCGATACGCGATACGCTGCATGCCCTTTACGGTACGGCAATTATTCCCGACTCCAACGGAAGGGAGACTACTCTTACAAACATGGCTGAATTATAATCACCACCGGCAACTTTCAAATAAAAAATATGGGCGCATTTTGGATTCAAATTTAATATAGTTGACGGCGTAAAAACACCGGCAAAAGAAACAACCACTTGCCACCATTGTTTCACGGACGTGTCATATAAAACGGGTAACACGACCAACATGACTACGCACATGAAGCATCATCATCCGAACATCGACGTATCCGAATGTGGCCGGAAAAATAACGATCGGGATCAATCCAAAAAGAGCACAATCCCCGTTCCATCTGGGCAGCTAAGACTTAAAGAAGCATTCAGTCAAAAACTCCCTACTGGATCAGTGCAGTCAAAAGAAATTGCAAAGGCAATAGGCCAGTTCATTGCCTTAGATATGCGGCCCTATAGTGTAGTGGAAACAAATGGGTTCAAAAATATGATAAAAACACTAGAACCTAAATATCAGTTACCTAGTCAGACACACTTTAGTGAGAGTGCTATCCCCAAACTCTATGAAGAAACAGTTTCAAATGTCTTGGATGAACTTGAAAAGGCAGAGCAAATATGCCTTACAACTGATGGCTGGACATCTAAAGCTACCCAGAGTTACAATACAGTAACAGCCCATTACATAAATGCAGACTGGCAATTACGCAGTAGTGTTCTCCAGACCAGACCTTTGTTTGAGTCCCATACTGCAGAGAATTTGGCGGAAGTCCTGACTGAAGCTGTAAAGGAATGGCGTATAATGAAATTTATGAAGATTAATTCTGAGCCTGGGCAAGTCATCCAAGCTAAACCAATTGCAATTACAACTGATAATGCAGCAAATATTGTTAAAGGAGTACAGCTGGCATGTTTTAAACCACACATCAGGTGTTTTACTCACTGTCTCAATTGGTCAGCTCAGAAAGCTTTACAAACTAATACTGTATCAAGACTTTTGGGCAGAATGAGAAGAGTTGTGACATTTTTTCATTCCAGTTCAACTGCAACAAAAGTTCTGCAGGATAAGCAAAAGGCTCTTGATCTTCCAAATAGAAAGCTTATTCAAGATGTTAAGACCAGGTGGAATTCTAGTTACGATATGTTGAGCACTTACCTTGAGCAACAACCAGCAATATATGCAACACTGATGTGTAAAGACATTAAGAAAAACTTGAAACTTTAAACCCAGGATATGTGTCTGTTGGAACAGTTTAATAGGCTGAACGTAGGCTAGGCATTGTTTATATTGTTTATATAACTGCTTGTTTTACAGTTAATCATTTGCTTTAATTAGTAAATGTACTTGAAAAGTTTAACTATTTTCTATATTTCCCCCTTTGGTTCCATAAAAACATATTGCGATACGTATCGTATCGTGACCCAAGAATCGTGATACGTATCATATCGTGAGGTAGGCGTATCGTTGCACCCTTAGTGTAGCTGCATGTGTACCATAGTGTAGCTGCATGTGTACCATAGTGTAGCTGCATGTGTACCATAGTGTAGCTGCAGGTAAAGCTTACAATGACATTTTCCTCTGTTCTGTTGAGAGCATCATGACCATCTGTAAGCAGCTGGCCCGCCCCGTCTATTCCAAAATCCTTCTTCAGAGCTTTTGATTCATTTGAGAATATCTAAAATAAATTTCAAACTGTAAAAAATGATGTTTTAAAGACATAGTTCATTATTTGTGTGAAAGTAGACAATATTGCATATTTTTAGACATACTGTATATTGCTAACAAATAAACTATAAGTTTTCAGATGCAGCATACATAGGATCTTACATCAGCATACATAGGATCTTACATCAGCATACATAGGATCTTACGTGAGTGGTGATTTCAAAAGACTCGCTTAATAGTAAAATTACAAGACTTATTTCATAAAATATGATATGATATAGTGCTGAAACGGTTACTAGAAATGTAAATAATACGACTGATTAACCGGTTAACCGGGACTCTATTAGTACAACTTGCACGCCACCATTCAAATATTTCAGTTGACACGGACGCCGTGAGTCTTAAGTACTAAATGAAACGCTCACAAGTGCAAATAGAATATAAAGTATAAATATTAATGTTGTCTGCGATATATACAAACAATTATTACGTGGGTACGTATTTTAACGTTCTTCGCACAAGAAATATTATAAATATTGCACAATATGTTGAATGTATTTCTGCCATTGTTTACAGCTATCAGCTGGTGAAATATCGTGACTTGCGATAAGTTGCGAGAATCACCATGCCTACAGGGATCGTCTTAAAGTGTAATGTGACTAGGGAGAAGTTCAAACTTAATATGTTCTTTCACCGAGTGTGACTTAAACTTTCACTTGCAAAAAGAAACCTAATTTTGATTAGTCGCTTATATATACTGAGTCAAAAAAGAATCGATACCAAACTAAAAATGACGTAAAACGGATAAAACCATAGAAAGGTTTAATATATTATTACGTATCAGTACCGGGTATCTTATTGCAACGTCAGCCAACCATAAACACAGGTAAATAAACACCCGATAATCCTGTCACGCCGAATTGCCGATTTGCACGTGCTCCTCAACAAAGACAACTTCGTACACATGTACAAATCGGAAAACCGGTTTATTGTACTGGTATTGCATTATCATAGAGGAAAAACACCTTACATACCCATTGATACCTCTAACAAAATGCCTAGGCTAAACCGCAATCAGAGAATGCGTGCCATTGGCATGATTGACGGCGGTTTACGTCAGCGTGACGTCGCAAATCGACTCGGGGTTACGCGGATCACGATAACACGTCTACTTCGACGTTATCGAACACATGGATCGGTGGACAATCGTCAAAGATCTGGGCGACCACGTGTGACGACGCGTGAACAGGACCGTCACATTTACGTGACCGGTTCCTACCTGCTACGCACACAGCTGCCGTTACTCCTGGGATGACCAACAATCGCATCAGTGCACAAACAGTCAGGAACTGGCTCGGTGAACGTGGCATTCGTGCCCATCGGCCATACGTTGGACCCATCCTGACACGACGTCACCGTGACGTACGGCGGGAATGGACGACGGAACGTGCTCGCTGGACTCGGTTACAGTGGAATTCGGTGATGTTTAGCAATGAATCGCGGTTCTGTTTGCGTCGAGTGGATGGCAGAGAGCGGGTATATCGCAGACGCGGTGAACGTTATGCCGACGCATGTGTACGTCAGGTCGATCTGTTCGGGGGCGGAAGTGTTATGGCGTGGGGTGGTATCACCTTCGGCAGTCGCACTGAACTGTTAGTGGTGGACAGGAACCTAAACGCCCAGCGGTACTGTGATGAGATCCTTGCGCCAGTTGTTGTGCCGTTCTTTAACGTCAACAGAAACGTCACACTGTTCCAACAGGACAATGCCAGGTGTCATACTGCTCGGATTTCCACCACATTATTGGAGCAGAACAATATTGAAACCCTGCCGTGGCCTGCTTTGTCACCAGACTTGTCACCCATAGAACATTTGTGGGATACGTTAGACCGCCGCATCAGACGACGTCAGCCGGTAACGTTAAACCAACTGAGGGATGTTTTGCGTCAGGAGTGGACAAATATTGACCAGCAAGAGATTCAGACACTCTTCCGTTCGATGCGACGGTGGTGCATTGCAGTGAGAGACGCAAATGGTGCCCATACTCGGTATTGACGTCTGTGTGAAAACTCCATTAGACCCCTGTCCGACGAATTACGTCATCACGCAGCAGACAGTTTCGGAGGCTCATTATGCTTTATGTGCTCCTCTTTCAAACATGTTGGACTATCATCTTATGAATTTTCAAAGGATTTTCTTAATAAATGTTGAAATTATAGACACATAAACACCATCGTTTCTTTTTTGACTCAGTATGTATATGTTATCTTATCTTCTTATCCACATAATAACATTTGACTGATGAATTTAGCTGGAGAGAATTTTATAAAGCAGCTACGAAATCATCACTGATTGTATTAAAACAATTATGATGAAGAGAAAATTGATTTGCCGTGCTAAGGTTAAAATATTCTTAAATAATAAAAATGTGCAGATATTTTCTACAGTTTTAATGAACACGAAAACAAATGAAGTTGTGATTTTTGAAAACAATGTTTTAACTAGCTTAACACATATATAAACAATCATGTACTGCTATCTACCAACTGAGGCTTTTAAAGTTCTGACATTGATCGATGACTAGTATTGACTACTCCTTTTCTGTTGGCAACTCCGGAAGTCTGGGTAAAGCAAGAGCTGTTTCAGTGATATTAGGGCTAGGCCCAACAGTCTCGCTGGAAACCTCTTGCTTTACCGAGACATTAGGCGCCCCATTTTTACGAGATCTCAAGTAGTTCTGAATGAATATAAGTTGGTCAACTGTATCCGAGTCCAGAGCTGCTCGCCTCTGTAGGAGAATGCTCTTTCTAACGGTACCGATGTACCGGGAATACAGTAATAACATAAGTGAAGCAACTTTTACTAACTACAGCATTGGCTACTAACAAGGGAGATTACTGGCCGCTACGGACAACGATCGCGGAAAGGGGAAGTAATCAGTCTGGTTAACCGGTTAGTGATTTTGGAACCGGTTAAGCAGCAATTTTGTAATCATACCGGTTAACCGGGTAATCGTTTCAGTATGATATCACCACGAGTGTAAGATCCTTTTTTACCATAAATAAATTTGAAAAAGATACTTTTCTGTTTGCCTGTATACTTGAGCCTTATTACGTATCAAGGAAATCAGTATGGTACATCCGTATGCTGTAGTAAATAGTCTCCGATATCCAAACAACTCCATGCAGTGGAAGTCGTGATAGCGTTTTCGCTTCAGGTGCGAAAGGCCAAGAGTTTGAGCCCCGCTGGAGCTGTTACGATCGTGTCCAAGGGCATTTAAATTCCATGTTTTCTCTTCTCTCTCCTTCGTGGCGATGGATTCCATCAGGAATGAGGTCTCGAGCGTGATTAATATAAGTTGTAAAATTTTTATTGATTTTCAACAAAGATAACATGACGGCAAAGTTGCAAACTATATGTCAAATGTGTCAAAAGCAAGCAGTCATACAGTGATCAATTAGAATCCTTCCAGGTGTTATTATAATAAATTTACACATGTGGACATACAAGAAAATATGTGATGGCTGTATTACACTGAATACATGTAAAGTTATATGATAAAATAATATACTGCACAACAATATTGTAGCTAAATATGTTTTGTCTTCCTATATTTAAACATGAATTTGGTGATGCTGTACAGACAGCAAAAACAATATGATTGTCACCCTAAGACATAATTATCAAATCCCACTCACATCAGAAATTAGTTGTTTTTTAGTGAATATTGGTCATTATTGCATACGTTACTACAAATAGTAACAAATTTAATGGTAGAAAAGCAAAATATCTGGTCGACGCGGGCAATATATTTCGATTTTCGGCTCTGCCGGGCCAATATCGAAGGCACGCGCCGAGAACGAATCACAGGTAGCAAGAACATAGTAACTACATTGTGTAAACATGGCCGCCGAAGCAACACTAAAGTCGTTGTCTGACAGATTGTTGTCTCTTGACGGTAAAATGGCTGAGCGAAATAAGCAAATAACAGCAGAAGATACATACGGCTATGTATGCAATAAAGAAGTTATTAAACGGCTGCGGTGGGCCCTCGGGCCAATATCTCCATAGGGTGTGCCAATATCCACAAATGGCCCACCTCCGCGGTTTAATAACCTCTAAATATTATGCCAGCTATGTGTACCCCCAATTAAAACAAGGAAATTCCCAAAGAATTTGTATCCATGACTGCAGTATGTTTATGAATACTATTCATTAAAAACATATTCATTGATGAAGATAGATGGAGGCATTCAATGGCAGTAACTTCTCTAGCCACAGTACCTGCTTTGGATATCATACATGACCTCATGGTGGTGATCCTGCACATAATATTTGGTAAAGAGACTGGGTGTAGCTGTTGAAGAAGAAAATATAGTAGCAGTTGGTGATGAGGTAAAGATATTGCAGTCGATGAGAAGGTAAAGATAGTTGCAATCGATAAGGAGGTAAAGATAGGTGCAGTTGATAAGGAGGTAAAATATGTGCATTGTGGTAAAGATAGGTGCAGATGATGAGGTGGTAAATATAGATGCAGTTGGTGAGGCGGTAAAGATAAGTGTAATTGTTGATGAGGTAGAGACAGGTGTAGTAATAGATGCAATTGATGAGGTTGTAGAGATAGTTGCAGTTGAAGATTAGGTAATTAATTCACCTTTATATTCTTAACAGAGTCTCTCAAGTCATTCAACAGTCTGATGGTGTCTTCCGAATTTTGGATGCTACCTTCCACATGGTCCAGTAAATCATCTAGCGAATCCTTCATATTGTTTATCTTGTTTTCAACATTGCTGACATTGGTCAAACGCAGAGCTTGCTTTAGAACCCTGTCTGATAAAGCCTCCGCCAAGCTGAAAAACAGAATTACCATTTGCTTGGAACATTCTCATCAGTTATCATTAAATGCATTCAATCAAATTGATTCACCCTTGACCAAAATATTCAAACATGATACATATGTAAATTTAATAGTATTTCTGAAAATTTGTCTCACGATTTTTGATTGGCTTAGCAACCATGACATACTAAACAAATTACAATGGATCAAGATGATGGAGCACGACTTCAAAACAAGTAAGAAATCACGTTCACTCTCAATTACTTGTTTGTTTGTCTATAAATGATACTTCTTTACATGTGGTATTAAACACAGTCCTATAACAAATGACAAGTATGAATTTGCTTTGTGATAACTGTTGTTGTATCTTGGACAAGGTTACCAATAACTTACTCATGTTCCACATCAGCCGCATTCTTCTGCTCCAAGAAATTTCTGCTATTTATTTCATCAAGTATCTTAAGTGCCTGGGCCAGGGATGCTGTTACATTTATCCCACTATGATTGTGAAAAGATGCTTCTACAGTCTCTTCTAAATCATCTACCAAGTCTGAAATGTATATTTTGTTGGACATAGAGTAAAACCTATATTTTTCAAAGCAAGTTTCAGTGAAAAATGTCATAAATGTCACTTAAAGACTGACATTTCATTGTTATGTGGTACAGCATCAGCAACGTTGACTTCTGACATTTCATTGTTATGTGGTACAGCATCAGCAACGTTGACTTCTGACATTTCATTGTTATGTGGTACAGCATCAGCAACGTTGACTTCTGACATTGCATTGTTATGTGGTACAGCATCAGCAACGTTGACTTCTGACATTTCATTGTTATGTGGTACAGCATCAGCAACGTTGACTTCTGACATTGCATTGTTATGTGGTACAGCATCAGCAACGTTGATTTCTGACATTGCATTGTTATGTGGTACAGCATCAGCAACGTTGACTTCTGACATTTCATTGTTATGTGGTACAGCATCAGCAACGTTGACTTCTGACATTGTTATATGGTACAGCATCAGCAACGTTGACTTCTGACATTGTTATATGGTACAGCATCAGCAACGTTGACTTCTGACATTGCATTGTTATATGGTACAGCATCAGCAACATTGACTTCTGACATTGCATTGTTATGTGGTACAGCATCAGCAACGTTGACTTCTGACATTGCATTGTTATGTGGTACAGCATCAGCAATGTTGACTTCTGACATTGCATTGTTTTGTGGTACAGCATCAGCAATGTTGACTTCTGATATTGTTATGAGGTACAGCATCAGCAACATTGACTTCTGACATTGCATTGTTTTGTGGTACAGCATCAGCAACGTTGACTTCTGACATAGCATTGTTATGTGGTACAGCATCAGCAACGTTGACTTCTGACATTGTTATATGGTACAGTATCAGCAACGTTGACTTCTGACATTGTTATATGGTACAGCATCAGCAACATTGACTTCTGACATTGTTATGTGGTACAGCATCAGCAATGTTGACTTCTGACATTGTTATGTGTTACAGTATCAGCAATGTTGACTTCTAACATTGTTATATGGTGCAGTATCAGCAACGTTGACTTCTGACATTGTTATGTGTTACAGTATCAGCAATGTTTACTTCTGACATTGTTATGTGGTACAGCATCAGCAACATTGACTTCTGACATTGCATTGTTTTGTGGTACAGCATCAGCAACATTGACTTCTGACATTGTTATGTGGTACAGTATCAGCAAAGTTAACTTCTGACATTGCATTGTTATGTGGTACAGCATCAGCAACATTGACTTCTGACATTGCATTGTTTTGTGGTACAGCATCAGCAACATTGACTTCTGACATTGTTATGTGGTACAGTATCAGCAAAGTTGACTTCTGACATTGCATTGTTATGTGGTACAGCATCAGCAACGTTGACTTCTGACATTGCATTGTTATGTGGTACAGCATCAGCAACATTGACTTCTGACATTTCATTGTTATGTGGTACAGCATCAGCAACGTTGACTTCTGACATTGCATTGTTATGTGGTACAGCATCAGCAACGTTGATTTCTGACATTGCATTGTTATATGGTACAGCATCAGCAACGTTGACTTCTGACATTGCATTGTTATGTGGTACAGCATCAGCAACGTTGACTTCTGACATTTCATTGTTATGTGGTACAGCATCAGCAACGTTGACTTCTGACATTGTTATATGGTACAGCATCAGCAACGTTGACTTCTGACATTGTTATATGGTACAGCATCAGCAACGTTGACTTCTGACATTGCATTGTTATATGGTACAGCATCAGCAATGTTGACTTCTGACATTTCATTGTTATGTGGTACATATCAGCAATGTTGACTTCTGACATTGTTATATGGTACAGCATCAGCAACGTTGACTTCTGACATTGTTATGTGGTACAGTATCAGCAACATTGACTTCTGACATTGTTATGTGGTACAGCATCAGCAACATTGACTTCTGACATTGCATTGTTATGTGGTACAGCATCAGCAACGTTGACTTCTGACATTGCATTGTTATGTGGTACAGTATCAGCAACATTGACTTCTGACATTGCATTGTTATGTGGTACAGCATCAGCAACGTTGACTTCTGACATTGCATTGTTATGTGGTACAGCATCAGCAATGTTGACTTCTGACATTGTTATGAGGTACAGCATCAGCAACATTGACTTCTGACATTGCATTGTTTTGTGGTACAGCATCAGCAACGTTGACTTCTGACATAGCATTGTTTTGTGGTACAGCATCAGCAACGTTGACTTCTGACATAGCATTGTTATGTGGTACAGCATCAGCAACGTTGACTTCTGACATTGTTATATGGTACAGTATCAGCAACGTTGACTTCTGACATTGTTATATGGTACAGCATCAGCAACATTGACTTCTGACATTGTTATGTGGTACAGCATCAGCAATGTTGACTTCTGACATTGTTATGTGTTACAGTATCAGCAATGTTTACTTCTGACATTGTTATGTGGTACAGCATCAGCAACATTGACTTCTGACATTGCATTGTTTTGTGGTACAGCATCAGCAACATTGACTTCTGACATTGTTATGTGGTACAGTATCAGCAAAGTTAACTTCTGACATTGCATTGTTATGTGGTACAGCATCAGCAACATTGACTTCTGACATTGCATTGTTTTGTGGTACAGCATCAGCAACATTGACTTCTGACATTGTTATGTGGTACAGTATCAGCAAAGTTGACTTCTGACATTGCATTGTTATGTGGTACAGCATCAGCAACATTGACTTCTGACATTGCATTGTTATGTGGTACAGCATCAGCAACATTGACTTCTGACATTGCATTGTTATGTGGTACAGATTCAGCAACATTGACTTCTGATATTGCATTGCTATGTGGTACAGCATCAGCAACATTGACTTCTGACATTGCATTGTTATGTGGTACAGCATCAGCAATGTTGACTTCTGACATTGCATTGTTATATGGTACAGCATCAGCAACATTGACTTCTGACATTTCATTGTTATATGGTACAGTATCAGCAACATTGACTTCTGACATTTCATTGTTATATGGTACAGTATCAGCAACATTGACCTCTGACATTGTTATATGGTACAGTATCAGCAACGTTGACTTCTGACATTGCATTGTTATGTGGTACAGCATCAGCAACATTGACTTCTGACATTGCATTGTTATGTGGTACAGCATCAGCAACGTTGACTTCTGACATTGTTATATGGTACAGCATCAGCAACGTTGACTTCTGACATTGCATTGTTATGTGGTACAGCATCAGCAACGTTGACTTCTGACATTGTTATGTGGTACAGCATCAGCAACATTGACTTCTGACATTGTTATGTGGTACAGTATCAGCAAAGTTGACTTCTGACATTGTTATATGGTACAGCATCAGCAACGTTGACTTCTGACATTGCATTGTTATGTGGTACAGCATCAGCAACATTGACTTCTGACATTGTTATGTGGTACAGTATCAGCAAAGTTGACTTCTGACATTGTTATATGGTACAGCATCAGCAACGTTGACTTCTGACATTGCATTGTTATGTGGTACAGCATCAGCAATGTTGACTTCTGACATTGCATTGTTTTGTGGTACAGCATCAGCAACTTTGACTTCTGACATTGCATTGTTATGTGGTACAGCATCAGCAACGTTGACTTCTGACATTGCATTGTTATGTGGTACAGCATCAGCAACATTGACTTCTGACATTGTTATGTGGTACAGTATCAGCAACATTGACTTCTGACATTGTTATGTGGTACAGTATCAGCAACATTGACTTCTGACATTGTTATGTGGTACAGCATCAGCAACATTGACTTCTGACATTGTTATGTGGTACAGTATCAGCAACATTGACTTCTGACATTGTTATGTGGTACAGTATCAGCAACATTGACTTCTGACATCGTTATGTGGTACAGCATCAGCAACGTTGACTTCTGACATTGCATTGTTATGTGGTACAGCATCAGCAACGTTGACTTCTGACATTGCATTGTTATGTGGTACAGCATCAGCAACATTGAATTCTGACATTGTTATGTGGTACAGTATCAGCAAAGTTGACTTCTGACATTGTTATATGGTACAGCATCAGCAACGTTGACTTCTGACATTGCATTGTTATGTGGTACAGCATCAGCAACATTGACTTCTGACATTGCATTGTTTTGTGGTACAGCATCAGCAACATTGACTTCTGACATTGTTATGTGGTACAGCATCAGCAACATTGACTTCTGACATTGTTATGTGGTACAGCATCAGCAACATTGACTTCTGACATTGTTATGTGGTACAGCATCAGCAACGTTGACTTCTGACATTGTTATGTGGTACAGCATCAGCAACGTTGACTTCTGACATTGTTATATGGTACAGCATCAGCAACGTTGGCTTCTGACATTGCATTGTTATGTGGTACAGCATCAGCAACATTGACTTCTGACATTGTTATGTGGTACAGCATCAGCAACATTGACTTCTGACATTGCATTGTTATGTGGTACAGCATCAGCAACGTTGACTTCTGACATTGTTATATGGTACAGTATCAGCAACGTTGACTTCTGACATTGTTATATGGTACAGCATCAGCAACATTGACTTCTGACATTGTTATGTGGTACAGCATCAGCAATGTTGACTTCTGACATTGTTATGTGTTACAGTATCAGCAATGTTGACTTCTAACATTGTTATATGGTGCAGTATCAGCAACGTTGACTTCTGACATTGTTATGTGTTACAGTATCAGCAATGTTTACTTCTGACATTGTTATGTGGTACAGCATCAGCAACATTGACTTCTGACATTGCATTGTTTTGTGGTACAGCATCAGCAACATTGACTTCTGACATTGTTATGTGGTACAGTATCAGCAAAGTTAACTTCTGACATTGCATTGTTATGTGGTACAGCATCAGCAACATTGACTTCTGACATTGCATTGTTTTGTGGTACAGCATCAGCAACATTGACTTCTGACATTGTTATGTGGTACAGTATCAGCAAAGTTGACTTCTGACATTGCATTGTTATGTGGTACAGCATCAGCAACATTGACTTCTGACATTGCATTGTTATGTGGTACAGCATCAGCAACATTGACTTCTGACATTGCATTGTTATGTGGTACAGATTCAGCAACATTGACTTCTGATATTGCATTGCTATGTGGTACAGCATCAGCAACATTGACTTCTGACATTGCATTGTTATGTGGTACAGCATCAGCAATGTTGACTTCTGACATTGCATTGTTATATGGTACAGCATCAGCAACATTGACTTATGACATTTCATTGTTATATGGTACAGTATCAGCAACATTGACTTCTGACATTTCATTGTTATATGGTACAGTATCAGCAACATTGACCTCTGACATTGTTATATGGTACAGTATCAGCAACGTTGACTTCTGACATTGCATTGTTATGTGGTACAGCATCAGCAACATTGACTTCTGACATTGCATTGTTATGTGGTACAGCATCAGCAACGTTGACTTCTGACATTGTTATATGGTACAGCATCAGCAACGTTGACTTCTGACATTGCATTGTTATGTGGTACAGCATCAGCAACGTTGACTTCTGACATTGTTATGTGGTACAGCATCAGCAACATTGACTTCTGACATTGTTATGTGGTACAGTATCAGCAAAGTTGACTTCTGACATTGTTATATGGTACAGCATCAGCAACGTTGACTTCTGACATTGCATTGTTATGTGGTACAGCATCAGCAACATTGACTTCTGACATTGTTATGTGGTACAGTATCAGCAAAGTTGACTTCTGACATTGTTATATGGTACAGCATCAGCAACGTTGACTTCTGACATTGCATTGTTATGTGGTACAGCATCAGCAATGTTGACTTCTGACATTGCATTGTTTTGTGGTACAGCATCAGCAACTTTGACTTCTGACATTGCATTGTTATGTGGTACAGCATCAGCAACGTTGACTTCTGACATTGCATTGTTATGTGGTACAGCATCAGCAACATTGACTTCTGACATTGTTATGTGGTACAGTATCAGCAACATTGACTTCTGACATTGTTATGTGGTACAGTATCAGCAACATTGACTTCTGACATTGTTATGTGGTACAGCATCAGCAACATTGACTTCTGACATTGTTATGTGGTACAGTATCAGCAACATTGACTTCTGACATTGTTATGTGGTACAGTATCAGCAACATTGACTTCTGACATCGTTATGTGGTACAGCATCAGCAACGTTGACTTCTGACATTGCATTGTTATGTGGTACAGCATCAGCAACGTTGACTTCTGACATTGCATTGTTATGTGGTACAGCATCAGCAACATTGACTTCTGACATTGTTATGTGGTACAGTATCAGCAAAGTTGACTTCTGACATTGTTATATGGTACAGCATCAGCAACGTTGACTTCTGACATTGCATTGTTATGTGGTACAGCATCAGCAACATTGACTTCTGACATTGCATTGTTTTGTGGTACAGCATCAGCAACATTGACTTCTGACATTGTTATGTGGTACAGCATCAGCAACATTGACTTCTGACATTGTTATGTGGTACAGCATCAGCAACATTGACTTCTGACATTGTTATGTGGTACAGCATCAGCAACGTTGACTTCTGACATTGTTATGTGGTACAGCATCAGCAACGTTGACTTCTGACATTGTGATATGGTACAGCATCAGCAACGTTGGCTTCTGACATTGCATTGTTATGTGGTACAGCATCAGCAACATTGACTTCTGACATTGTTATGTGGTACAGCATCAGCAACATTGACTTCTGACATTGCATTGTTATGTGGTACAGTATCAGCAACGTTGACTTCTCACATTGTTATATAGTACAGCATCAGCAACGTTGACTTCTCACATTGTTATGTGGTACAGCATCAGCAACGTTGACTTCTGACATTGTTATGTGGTACAGCATCAGCAACGTTGACTTCTGACATTGTTATGTGGTACAGCATCAGCAACATTGACTTCTGACATTGCATTGTTATGTGGTACAGTATCAGCAACGTTAACTTCTCACATTGTTATATGGTACAGCATCAGCAACGTTGACTTCTGACATTGCATTGTTATGTGGTACAGCATCAGCAACATTGACTTCTGACATTGTTATGTGGTACAGCATCAGCAACGTTGACTTCTGACATTGTTATGTGGTACAGCATCAGCAACGTTTACTTCTGACATTGTTATGTGGTACAGCATCAGTAACGTTGACTTCTGACATCATTATATGGTACATTATCAGCAATGTTGACTTCTGACATTGCATTGTTATGTGGTACATCATCAGCAATGTTGACTTCTGACATTGCATTGTTATGTGGTACAGCATCAGCAACGTTGACTTCTGACATTGTTATGTGGTACAGCATCAGCAACATTGACTTCTGACATTGCATTGTTTTGTGGTACAGCATCAGCAACGTTGACTTCTGACATTGTTATGTGGTACAGTATCAGCAACATTGACTTCTGACGTTGCATTGTTATGTGGTACAGCATCAACAACGTTGACTTCTGACATTATTATATTGTACAGCATCAGCAACGTTGACTTCTGACGTTGCATTGTTATGTGGTACAGCATCAGCAACATTGACTTCTGACATTGTTATGTGGTACAGCATCAGCAACGTTGACTTCTGACATTGTTATGTGGTACAGCATCAGCAACGTTTACTTCTGACATTGTTATGTGGTACAGCATCAGTAACGTTGACTTCTGACATCATTATATGGTACATTATCAGCAATGTTGACTTCTGACATTGCATTGTTATGTGGTACATCATCAGCAATGTTGACTTCTGACATTGCATTGTTATGTGGTACAGCATCAGCAACGTTGACTTCTGACATTGCATTGTTATGTGGTACAGTATCAGCAACGTTGACTTCTGACATTGCATTGTTATGTGGTACAGTATCAGCAACGTTGACTTCTGACATTGCATTGTTATGTGGTACAGTATCAGCAATGTTGACTTCTGACATTGTTATGTGGTACAGTATCAGCAACGTTTACTTCTGACATTGTTATGTGGTACAGCATCAGCAATGTTGACTTCTGACATTGCATTGTTTTGTGGTACAGCATCAGCAACGTTGACTTCTGACATTGTTATGTGGTACAGTATCAGCAACATTGACTTCTGACGTTGCATTGTTATGTGGTACAGCATCAGCAACGTTGACTTCTGACATTGTTATGTGGTACAGCATCAGCAACATTGACTTCTGACATTGTTATGTGGTACAGTATCAGCAAAGTTGACTTCTGACATTGTTATATGGTACAGCATCAGCAACGTTGACTTCTGACATTGCATTGTTATGTGGTACAGCATCAGCAACATTGACTTCTGACATTGTTATGTGGTACAGTATCAGCAAAGTTGACTTCTGACATTGTTATATGGTACAGCATCAGCAACGTTGACTTCTGACATTGCATTGTTATGTGGTACAGCATCAGCAATGTTGACTTCTGACATTGCATTGTTTTGTGGTACAGCATCAGCAACTTTGACTTCTGACATTGCATTGTTATGTGGTACAGCATCAGCAACGTTGACTTCTGACATTGCATTGTTATGTGGTACAGCATCAGCAACATTGACTTCTGACATTGTTATGTGGTACAGTATCAGCAACATTGACTTCTGACATTGTTATGTGGTACAGTATCAGCAACATTGACTTCTGACATTGTTATGTGGTACAGTATCAGCAACATTGACTTCTGACATTGTTATGTGGTACAGTATCAGCAACATTGACTTCTGACATCGTTATGTGGTACAGCATCAGCAACGTTGACTTCTGACATTGCATTGTTATGTGGTACAGCATCAGCAACGTTGACTTCTGACATTGCATTGTTATGTGGTACAGCATCAGCAACATTGAATTCTGACATTGTTATGTGGTACAGTATCAGCAAAGTTGACTTCTGACATTGTTATATGGTACAGCATCAGCAACGTTGACTTCTGACATTGCATTGTTATGTGGTACAGCATCAGCAACATTGACTTCTGACATTGCATTGTTTTGTGGTACAGCATCAGCAACATTGACTTCTGACATTGTTATGTGGTACAGCATCAGCAACATTGACTTCTGACATTGTTATGTGGTACAGCATCAGCAACATTGACTTCTGACATTGTTATGTGGTACAGCATCAGCAACGTTGACTTCTGACATTGTTATGTGGTACAGCATCAGCAACGTTGACTTCTGACATTGTTATATGGTACAGCATCAGCAACGTTGGCTTCTGACATTGCATTGTTATGTGGTACAGCATCAGCAACATTGACTTCTGACATTGTTATGTGGTACAGCATCAGCAACATTGACTTCTGACATTGCATTGTTATGTGGTACAGTATCAGCAACGTTGACTTCTCACATTGTTATATGGTACAGCATCAGCAACGTTGACTTCTCACATTGTTATGTGGTACAGCATCAGCAACGTTGACTTCTGACATTGTTATGTGGTACAGCATCAGCAACGTTGACTTCTGACATTGTTATGTGGTACAGCATCAGCAACATTGACTTCTGACATTGCATTGTTATGTGGTACAGTATCAGCAACGTTAACTTCTCACATTGTTATATGGTACAGCATCAGCAACGTTGACTTCTGACATTGCATTGTTATGTGGTACAGCATCAGCAACATTGACTTCTGACATTGTTATGTGGTACAGCATCAGCAACGTTGACTTCTGACATTGTTATGTGGTACAGCATCAGCAACGTTTACTTCTGACATTGTTATGTGGTACAGCATCAGTAACGTTGACTTCTGACATCATTATATGGTACATTATCAGCAATGTTGACTTCTGACATTGCATTGTTATGTGGTACATCATCAGCAATGTTGACTTCTGACATTGCATTGTTATGTGGTACAGCATCAGCAACGTTGACTTCTGACATTGTTATGTGGTACAGCATCAGCAACATTGACTTCTGACATTGCATTGTTTTGTGGTACAGCATCAGCAACGTTGACTTCTGACATTGTTATGTGGTACAGTATCAGCAACATTGACTTCTGACGTTGCATTGTTATGTGGTACAGCATCAACAACGTTGACTTCTGACATTATTATATGGTACAGCATCAGCAACGTTGACTTCTGACGTTGCATTGTTATGTGGTACAGCATCAGCAACATTGACTTCTGACATTGTTATGTGGTACAGCATCAGCAACGTTGACTTCTGACATTGTTATGTGGTACAGCATCAGCAACGTTTACTTCTGACATTGTTATGTGGTACAGCATCAGTAACGTTGACTTCTGACATCATTATATGGTACATTATCAGCAATGTTGACTTCTGACATTGCATTGTTATGTGGTACATCATCAGCAATGTTGACTTTTGACATTGCATTGTTATGTGGTACAGCATCAGCAACGTTGACTTCTGACATTGCATTGTTATGTGGTACAGTATCAGCAACGTTGACTTCTGACATTGCATTGTTATGTGGTACAGTATCAGCAACGTTGACTTCTGACATTGCATTGTTATGTGGTACAGTATCAGCAATGTTGACTTCTGACATTGTTATGTGGTACAGTATCAGCAACGTTTACTTCTGACATTGTTATGTGGTACAGCATCAGCAATGTTGACTTCTGACATTGCATTGTTTTGTGGTACAGCATCAGCAACGTTGACTTCTGACATTGTTATGTGGTACAGTATCAGCAACATTGACTTCTGACGTTGCATAGTTATGTGGTACAGCATCAACAACGTTGACTTCTGACATTGTTATATGGTACAGCATCAGCAACATTGACTTCTGACGTTGCATTGTTATGTGGTACAGCATCAGCAATGTTGACTTCTGACATTGCAGTGTTATGTGGTACAGCATCAGCAACGTTGACTTCTGACATTGCATTGTTATGTGGTACAGCATCAGCAACGTTGACTTCTGACATTGCATTGTTATGTGGTACAGCATCAGCAACGTTGACTTCTGACATTGCATTGTTATGTGGTACAGCATCAGCAACATTGACTTCTGACATTGCATTGTTATGTGGTACAGCATCAACAACATTGACTTCTGACATTGTTATATGGTACAGCATCAGCAACGTTGACTTCTGACATTGTTATGTGGTACAGCATCAGCAACGTTGACTTCTGACATTGTTATGTGGTACAGCATCAGCAACATTGACTTCTGACATTGCATTGTTATGTGGTACAGCATCAGCAACGTTGACTTCTGACATTGTTTTGTGGTACAGCATCAGCAACGATGACTTCTGACATTGCATTGTTATGTGGTACAGCATCAGCAACATTGACTTCTGACATTGTTTTATGGTACAGCATCAGCAACATTGACTTCTGACATTGTTATATGGTACAGCATCAGCAATGTTGACTTCTGACATTGTTATGTGGTACAGCATCAGCAACGTTGACTTCTGACATTGTTTTGTGGTACAGCATCAGCAACGATGACTTCTGACATTGCATTGTTATGTGGTACAGCATCAGCAACATTGACTTCTGACATTGTTTTATGGTACAGCATCAGCAACATTGACTTCTGACATTGTTATATGGTACAGCATCAGCAATGTTGACTTCTGACATTGTTATGTGGTACAGCATCAGCAACGTTGACTTCTGACATTGTTTTGTGGTACAGCATCAGCAACGATGACTTCTGACATTGCATTGTTATGTGGTACAGCATCAGCAACATTGACTTCTGACATTGTTATATGGTACAGCATCAGCAACATTGACTTCTGACATTGTTATATGGTACAGCATCAGCAGTATCTTGACTGTGTGGTATGTTGTAGGGGTATTTATATCAATAGAGTGGTGTATGTGGTGGAGGTATTTATTCCAAGACCGTGGGGTATGCAGTGGGGTATTTACATCAACGCTGAACCTGTAATGAGCAAGAAGGTAGTTAATGAGCTATCTTGTGTTACCGTCAACATTTCTCCGCAGCAGATTGATCGTGTCGTCCATCTCAATGGTATTTCTCAGCAGTTTTTTAGCATCAGCCATGTTCTTCAAGCTTTTCATTAAGGTACCTTCTGACTGGAAAAACAAAATTGATACAATGACATCTCTATACATCCTCATATTACCAACACTCAATACTGACTATGTATGATATATGTGACCCGCCATATCAAAATCAGTCGTAAGTCGGGATTATCGTAAGGCACATTATAAGTCAACAAAATGATATTTTAACAATTTTCAGATTATTGTATAATGGTATTTTATAATCATTTATCTTTATAATAAATGTGATAGAAGCACGTATTTGTGTAATTTAAGGCATTAAAACACATTATAATTAGCTTGGTGTTAATTGCCATTGTTATTAATCGCAGTGAAACAAAAGATCTAAGCCGGGTAGGTGGTGTTTTCCGATGGCCTTCAATGATACTGTCCCGCGGTTTGGCCTATGAAGTGGTCCTGTGAAGTTGTCTCTAAAGTTTTTATTTATTTAAAATCAATTCAATAAAACAATGTTTAATTAAACAGTATAAAACATAAATAAATTCAATAAAACCATGTTCAATTTAATGGTATTCTAAAATATTAATGTACAGTCAGAGAGGGTACAAATAACACTAAAAAGATCCATTCCCAAGAACATGTGTCCGGATTGTCTTCCGAATTAACAATGTCCGGGTCTGACTGTAGAAATCTGATTTGGCCGAAACGTCCTATCCTGAAAAAAGGGCCGGCCGAAACATCCTAGTCCGGAACATCCTAGGCCGAAACATCCTAGTCCGAAAGATCCAAGTCCGAAACGTCCGCCCACCGTATTTGGTACCGAAATAAACTAGAGATGACGTATTTTCAGCTAATGCTATTTTTTAACTAAGATCTTATATGCTTCCAATTAATCAACGGCTTTAAAGCATTCGTAAACGTGATTCCCACTCATCCATCGGCCGATAAACACCACGTGATCTGCAAGTGCGCACCTGTTCCTATGTTCACAGATGATTGGATAGAAACAAAATGATTTTCGGTGTGATTTCATGACGATTATTCATTATATAGCTTAATATTTAAGATTTATTTCGATGCAAATCAGTCATATATAGGTAAATGGTAAACCTAGACAAGTGTAGAACCGTTATCTGCTGATGTGTTGTGTGAAATTTTAACACACCGTTTATCTGTGTTCCGTGTAGCTCAGTATTTCGGACGTACATGTATTTAATATATATTTTAAAATAATACTTCACCTGAATCCAAAAGTTCATTCATTCTTTTATAACTGTGACTGAATTCAGCTTTTATGTTTCATAATATTACAAAAGAATTTTTTACTTTTCACTGTGAACCAGCTTTTCACCCCTTTTCTAATTCAGAGCTGCACAATATACAAGGTTACTTTACTTCCCACAAAAAGCCATAAATTACCCCCTAATCCTTTCCTAAAACAACACAACTGATATCGGGAATTGTGCTAAAGTAAACATTTTAATTGATCAATGAAACACTGCTACTGTGTACTATGATCCAATTAACAATTTTATATAACACAAGGTGTCCACTTATGCCCTAGGCACTGTCAGATCAGACTAATCAAAGGAGTCAATATACAGGGACCATAAAACTAGAATATCTACAAAGACATGGTGATTGCTACATGTACAGTCAAACCTGTGCTAACGACCACCTCTTAATAGCGACCACCTGTCAACAACGGCCAGTTCAATTCCCCCAGTCCATAATCGTTCTTTAAAAGGCCGTGAATAACGACCACCTGCCGACCGCGACCAACGGCCAGTCAAAAGCATTCCAAACTAAGCCAAAATTAACCCCGAACAACGACCGTGTGTCATTATCGGTCACCAATCAAAGGTGTGAAAAATATATGGTCGTTAGTGCATCAATTTGTAGACAATTAGCCAAGTGGTATGTCCCCACTGGATTATCGGCCTGTTTGATTAGGTCACTTGATTACATATTTGTTTGTTACCAGTTCTAATCTTAAAAAGTTGCAGATGATAACGAGGACGAAGATGACAACTTCCCGATTCATCTTCATGTGCTGGCAAGGCAATTATTTGACTGTGACCTGCAGCAGCTAATTGACATTGACAAAGAATTTCTCACATGTGACAGTGAAAGTCGTGATTGGGATAGGCCAGCAACCGAATTATTGAGTGAGATACGCGCAGAAAATGAATCAGATGATGAGGATACTGAATGTGAAAGTGAAAGTAAACCTGTATGTACAATGGAAGAATGTTTCAATTACATTGAGAAACTGAAACAGTTTGCTGCTTCCCAAGGCAAGGGAGTAATGTTCGATTCAGCTGTAGATATGGAGGAAATTTTACTTAAAATGAAAACAGACAGTTGTTCTAAACAAACGAAAATCAGTGACTTTTTCACTAGATAAGATAATCATAAGATACTTCATTATGTGCTAATATCAACTGTATAAATTTTAAAGACTACAATACATTGTACATTATTTATTAAAAATGATAAAATGATACATATACCTGCTATTTCTTTCTACACAGTACAGTTTAACATTAGTAAGAAAAGAGAGCCAGTGATTGTATATGAAGATCATGATTGATGACCCTCCGAATAAAGACCACCTCTGAACAAAGACCACTTTGCCTATTTCCCAAGGCCGGTCTTTGTTCACAGGTTTGACTGTACTCTGAAAAGTCAGAATAATCCTTTCAGGATATATTGGTTTAAATAAATAAAATTTAAGTCAATAAAAAATATTTAAATTTTTTATATTTTTAATTTTTATTAATTATTACTATTGTATTTATACTAGAACAGCTGAACGACTATGGATACTACTAAGTTCAGCAACGTGGCATTTTAAAGAATGGACATTTACCTTTAATTTGATACCAATCATGACTAGTTGTGTCATGTGGAACATATTGGTTGCTATGGTGTTTTGATTTCACTGCGTCTCCAAATTTTGTTAAAATAAGTCAGAATTTCTACAAATCTTTGACAGCCGTTTTCTCGGAATATTAATCGCGTGAAGTCCATTATTCAAATGGTCATACCTTTGGACTGAAACAAGCTACATGAAGCTACCTATATGATGGTATAGTTAACTCATTATTTATTACACAACACATTTCCTCATACAAAGACATCTCTCTATATATATACAGTGAGTGAGTGAGTATTTGGTTTAACGGCGCATCAGCACAGTTCAGGCTATATCGCGCCGGGTTAAGTATATTGTATACAAGATATCTACAATTAAAAATATTATGTAGATAACATACTGTATGTATTAAAATTGTAATGACGAAAGGTCAATTGCAACAAAATTTATCAAGCTGTAAAAATGATAATAAAACGTCAGTTGTAAAACTTACAATTTATGGAAAATATGTGATTCTTTTAAAAATGCAATAATGTATTTAAAATCAACAGTGTCGAAAAGCTCCTTCATTGTCATAACTGTATAATATTTTCGGCGAATGAGTGCTAAATCTACACAGTGAATTAAGATGTGTTCAACATTTATAGAGGAATGGCATGGTATACACCATGGTGGATCCTCTCTTTTCAATAAAAATGAGTGTGTAAGACGGGTATGTCCAAGTCTCAACTGTGACATTACTGTTTCCTCTCTACGGTTGGAGTGATAAATAAAAGATGATTTGCCAATGTTTGGCTTAATTGGTTGTAGTTTATTGAATTGTATGTTATTCCAAGTGGTTTGCCACTTTGAAGTAATGTAAGAAAGAATCGATTGCCTAGCATCAGTGTATGTATGGTACATGTATTTTAGAATTTATACAGTCTAGTTTAAGTGCATCTTTTGCACTTTGATCAGCCATTTCATTGCCACGAATACCAATATGACTTGGTATCCAGCAATATATAACATGTTTAGTCGATGTAATATCTGTGTGCTTAATAAGTAATTTGTGAATAAGGGTTTTTTATCGTTCATGTTGTCTACTGATTGTAGTACAGATAAAGAATCTGAAAGGATCATAAATGTTCTATCACGTGATGCATCAACAAAATTCAAAGCTAAATCAATAGCCTCTACTTCTGCTGAAAATATAGACGCATGATCAGGTAGTCGTAATTTAGAATTATGTAATTTACTGACAGCAGCACAGCCAACATTGTTGCTGGCTTTAGATCCATCTGTGTATATTGGTGTATAATCTGAAAATATGGTTTTGATTTAATTTAATTTTGATCTAAACATTAGCAGGTTAGTATATGATCTCAGGTTATCATGAAGTTGTAAAATAACGTTGGGTTTAATCACGTCAAAAGAAGCTATGTCTGATATAAAAGTTTCATGAACATTGTCAATGTTAAAATCTACGTTATGAATACCTTCCTCGATGCGAAGTGCAAGAGGACGTATCGCCTTTGGCTTCGCCTCATAGGAAGTTTTATTGTCTAGATCAAACACGACTTTGTACGCTGGATTTCTTGGGTTTGATTTAAGCTTAAAGGCATATTATAGAGATAATTGTTCACATCTGAGGTAAAGGGATGGTTCATTTGCTTTTATATAAACTAGCTATTGGTGATGTTCTGAAAGCTCCGAGTGCAAGTCGTAAGCCTTGGTTATGTATTGGGTCAAGTGTTTTGATATATGATGGTCTGGCTGATCCATACACAATTGATCCATAATCAAGATTAGAACAAACTAGCACTCTATACAGTCTAAGGAGGACCTTTTGATCAGCTCCCCAGTCCGTATGAGCTACTACCTAGATGAGGTTCATTGCCTTGAGGCATCTTGCTTTCAAGTACTTCAAGTGAGTTATAAACTAAAGTTTTTTATCAAATATTACTCCAAGAAATTTAGTCTCGGGAACAACATGAATGGGGACTCCATCAAGAGTTAATACAGGGTCATTGTGTAATTTTCTTGACTGACAAAAGTAAATACAATTGGTTTTGGCCTTCGAAAATCGAAAACTGTTATTGAAAGCCCATGCCTGGATTTTATCTAAACAAAGTTGAAGATGGCGTTCAATAGTAGCCATAGACTTTGATCGATAACATATAACAAAATCAGCTACATATAAAGACCACTCAGTATCTTTGCCAAGGCATTTCACAATGTTATTTATTTTAATATTAAAAAGTGTAACAGATAAAATACTGCCTTGTGTCCCACCCATTTCTTGTTCGTGATTGCTAGAGGGTAGAACCCACTCTAACTTTAAATTGTCTATCCACGAGAAAGTCAGATATAAATTGTGGCATGTGTCCTTTAAGGCCTAACTCGTGTAAGTCTTTCATAATACCATGTTTCCATGTTGTATCGTAAGCTTTTTCAAGATCGAAAAATATAGAAACTACGTGTTGTTTCTTGATAAAAGCATCACGGATAAACGTTTCCAATCGTATTAAATGGTCATTCGTACTTCTACGTTCATTGCAAAATCCACTTTGGAATTCGGAAATTAAATTGTTGGACTCCAGATACCAAACTAGTCTGGAGTTAATCATGCGTTCCATAGTTTTACAAATGCAGCTCGTTAATGCGATAGGACAATAATTGTTTGGATTAGTGTTATCGTTTCCTGGTTTGGGTATTGGGATTACAGTGGCTTCTTTCCAGTAATCGGGTAATATTCCAGATTTCCATATTTTATTAAAAACATCTAAAGGTGCAATTAGTGAATACGTCGGCAAATATTTCAATAATTGATAGTATATTTCATCAGGACCAATAGCGGTATCGTGTGATTTATTTATTGCATCAGTGAGTTCATTGATAGAAAATATCTGATTGTAATTTTCTGAGTTATCAATCTGATTGTAATTTTCAGAGTCGAAACGTAGTGTTCGTTTTTCCTCTCTGGTTTTAACCTTTTGAAATCGTTTATCATAATTTGTGGAAGAAGAGTTTTTGGAGAATGAATCTGCTAGTGTTTGCAATGTCTTCCCTTGAGGTGATGTTTTTATTTGATATATTTAAATGTCCTAAAGAGTTGGATTTCGATTTTTTCCACTAATTTTCCTCACCATATCCCAAACCTTTTTAATTGAAGTCCTAGAGTTAAGTTTAGACACATAACTTTTCCAGGAATCCCTTTTACAGAGTTTCAATGTTCTGCGAGCTTTCGCACAAACTATTTTATAACTATTTTAAACGAGTTTAAGTGTTCTTTTGTTGGTCTAACATTACATTTTTTAAGAACTGAACAACGTTTTCTAATGGCAGTTTTACAGTCATCATTAAACCAAGGCTTTTTAAGTTTTGCTGAATTCGCTGAAGATTTTGGTATACATTCTTCTGCTATTCCATGTAAAATATTTGTAAAAGTTTCAATAGGATCTTCCGTAAGAATTAAATTGTCAATAGTTATTAGATCTTCGCACATTTCTTCAAATGTGTGCCAATCAGCTTTATTTAATTTCCAGTGCTGAATATTATCATCTGCCACTGGTTGTAAACATTTAAGAAAAATTGGAAAGTGATCACTTCTGCAAAGGTCATCTCCTACTTTCCATACAAAATCCAGAAAGACAGATGGATGGCATATAGTTAAATCAAGTGATGAATAATTTCCAGTTGCAGGATGCAGATAAGTATACGATTTGTCATTAAAATACAAAGATCATGTCTATCTATAAAATGTTCAATAAGTTCACCTCTTGGGTTTATATCTTTACACCCCCATAGATTATGGTGTCCATTAAGATCACCTAACATTATGAAAGGTTTTGGATGCTGTTGAACTAAATTATCTAATTCAGCTATTGATGGTTTACTGCTTGGTGGAATATAAAGTGAACAGATGGTGATAACTTTGTGTAGTGTGGCCGAAATAGCAACAGCTTGTAGGTTAGTATTTAGTTTGATAGACCGGTGAAGAGTTTATTACTGACAATGATGGATGAACAACCACATGCTCGTTCTGCATCTGGAATGGTATAGTTATACATAGAATAATTTTTGAAGGAAATGTTGTTAGTTGCTTTTAAAAAGGTTTCTTGAAGACAAAGTACAGAAGTTCCTTGATTCAATAACAGAAGAATTTCATTATAATTGGGTCCTAAACCACGGCAATTCCACTAAATAATATCTGGTTTATTATCCATTTGATTTATTTAAAAATTATGGAACAAAGTACACAATGAATATAGAAACATGTTTATTAATGTTGCGTGAGATCTTGAGGATCCAGTCTCGAGATCTTCTTGCTATCTTTATGGAGTGATGGGGTATCATCCTCATCCTCCATGTCGCTCAGGGCGTTATACCGATTTAGACTGAGCAAGGGATCATCATCACCCTTCCTCCGTCTATCGGTTTTTTGATTTAAATTTATTTCTTGGTGTTTGGTTCACCAGTGCGGGTTTAGAATTACCTGAATTTGTATTAGTGGGTTTAGTATTACCCGATGATGTTGATGTTTTTACAGACTGTGATGAAGATTTATGAAGAGGAACATTTTGTTTTACAGGTGGTGCTTTTGGAATAGTAGAGGTGTTTGCAAACCAGGAGCATTTGATTTCTCATGGTCTGAATCAGCGGTTTGCGTAGACGCATCAAAGCACTGGGTTGATTTATTTGCTTGTGATTTTGTGATAGAGGAATATGTTGCTGCTGGTGTATTGTATCTGGAATTGACAATTTTCCTAGCCTCTGGGAATTTGACCTGGAGAACTTCACGCTCTATCTTCCAGGTCTTGCAGTTGCGAGACTTGGCTGAATGTGGCTCACTGCACACATGCTATTGGATGTGGACACATGTCGCCGTTGTCAGAGTGACCATTGCCAGCACACATGTGACACACCTTTTCAGTTTTACAATTGGTCTCGTTGTGTCCAAATTTAAAACAGTTGTAGCATTGAAGTGGATTTGGGACATAAATGTCCACTTTGGTAAGTAAATAGCCAATTTTGAGTGTACGTGGTAAGATAGGAGTGCAAAATGTGAGAATGATTGTGTTTGTTTGTATTTCTCTATTGTCTCTTTTAATTTTAATGCGTCTAGCTGCAGTGACATGTTGTTCTCGAAGCTCATCCACAATCTCAGTCTCGGCTACGCTAGCAAGGTCAGGGCAGCGAATTAACCCTCTTTATGAGTTGAGAGAGTGGTGTGGATAACACTTGCAGGAACATTGAAGAATAGTGTAAGAGAAAGTAGATTGCGAGAGTGATGAAGATTGCCTACTTCAACATCCACGTTACATATAACATGTAATGAATGCTAACTATCTCTCTCTGTAGCCTCATACACCTTGCATATAACATGCAATGAATGCTTACTCTCAACGTAGCCTCATCCACCTTGCATATAACATGCATTGAATGCTTACTCTCTCTGTAGCCTCATACACCTTGCATATAACATGCAATGAATGCTTACTCTCTCCGTAGTCTCATATACCTTGCATATAACATGCAATGAATGTTTACTACCTCCGTAGTCTCATACACCTTGCATATAACATGCAATGAATGCTTACTCTCTCCGTAGCCTCATCCACCTTGCATATAACATGCATTGAATGCTTACTCTCTCTGTAGCCTCATACACCTTGCATATAACATGCAATGAATGCTTACTCTCTCCGTAGTCTCATATACCTTGCATATAACATGCAATGAATGTTTACTACCTCCGTAGTCTCATACACCTTGCATATAACATGCAATGAATGCTTACTCTCTCCGTAGCCTCATCCACCTTGCATATAACATGCATTGAATGCTTACTCTCTCTGTAGCCTCATACACCTTGCATATAACATGCAATGAATGCTTACTCTCTCCGTAGTCTCATACACCTTACATATGACATGCAATGAATGTTTACTCTCTCCATAGCCTCATATACCTTGCATATAACTTGCAATGAATGTTTACTACCTCCGTAGTCTCATATACCTTGCATATAACATGCAATGAATGCTTACTCTCTCCATAGCCTCATACACCTTGCATATAACATGCAATGAATTTTTACTCTCTCCGTAACCTCATACACCTTGCATATAACATGCAATGAATGTTTACTACCTCCGTAGTCTCATACACCTTGCATATAACATGCAATGAATGCTTACTCTCTACATAGTCTCATATACCTTGCATATAACATGCAATGAATGCTTACTCTCTCCGTAACCTCATACACCTTGCATATAACATGCAATGAATACATACTCTATCCATAGTCTCATACACCTTGCATATAACATGCAATGAATGCTTACTCTCTCCGTAACCTCATACACCTTGCATATAACATGCAATGAATATATACTCTATCCATAGCCTCATCCACCTTGCATATAACATGCAATGAATGCTTACTCTCGCCGTATCCTCATCCACCTTGCATATAACATGCAATGAATGCTTACTCTCTACTTAGTCTCATATACCTTGCATATAACATGCAATGAATGCTTACTCTCTCCGTAACCTCATACACCTTGCATATAACATGCAATGAATACATACTCTATCCATAGTCTCATACACCTTGCATATAACATGCAATGAATGCTTACTCTCTCTGTAACCTCATACACCTTGCATATAACATGCAATGAATGCTTACTCTCTCCGTAACCTCATACACCTTGCATATAACATGCAATGAATATATACTCTATCCATAGCCTCATCCACCTTGCATATAACATGCAATGAATGCTTACTCTCGCCGTATCCTCATCCACCTTGCATATAACATGCAATGAATGCTTACTCTCTCTGTAGCCTCATACACCTTGCATATAACATGCAATGAATGCTTACTCTCTCTGTAGCCTCATACACCTTGCATATAACATGCAATGAATGCTTACTCTCTATGTATCCTCATATACATTACATATAACATCCAATGAATGCTTACTCTCTCCGTATCCTCATTCACCTTGCATATAACATGCAATGAATGCTTACTCTCTCTGTAGCCTCATACACCTTGCATATAACATGCAATGAATGCTTACTCTCTCCGTATCCTCATTCACCTTGCATATAACATCCAATGAATGCTTACTCTCTCCGTATCCTCATTCACCTTGCATATAACATCCAATGAATGCTTACTCTCTCCGTATCCTCATCCACGTTACATATACCATGTAATGAATGCTTACTCTCTATGTAGCCTCATACACCTTGCATATAACATGCAATGAATGCTTACTCTCTCTGTATCCTCATACACCTTGCATATAACATGCAATGAATGCTTACTCTCTCCGTATCCTCATCCACGTTACATATAACATGTAATGAATGCTTACTCTCTATGTAGCCTCATACACCTTGCATATAACATGTAATGAATGCTTACTCTCTCTGTAGCCTCATACACCTTGCATATAACATGTAATGAATGCTTACTCTCTATGTAGCCTCATACACCTTGCATATAACATGCAATGAATGCTTACTCTCCATGTAGCCTCATTCACCTTGCATATAACATCCAATGAATGCTTACTCTCTCTGTAGCCTCATACACATTACATATAACATGCAATGAATGCTTACTCTCCATGTAGCCTCATTCACCTTGCATATAACATCCAATGAATGCTTACTCTCTATGTAGCCTCATACACCTTGCATATAACATGCAATGAATGCTTACTCTCTCTGTAGCCTCATACACCTTGCATATAACATGCAATGAATGCTTACTCTCTCTGTAGCCTCATACACCTTGCATATAACATGCAATGAATGCTTACTCTCTATGTAGCCACATACACCTTGCATATAACATGCAATGAATGCTTACTCTCTATGTAGCCTCATACACCTTGCATATAACATGCAATGAATGCTTACTCTCTATGTATCCTCATACACCTTGCATATAACATGCAATGAATGCTTACTCTCTCTGTAGCCTCATACACCTTGCATATAACATCCAATGAATTCTTACTCTCTCCGTAGTCTCATACACCTTGCATATAACATGCAATGAATGCTTACTCTCTATGTAGCCTCATATACCTTGCATATAACATGCAATGAATGCTTACTCTCTCTGTAGCCTCATACACATTACATATAACATGCAATGAATGCTTACTCTCTATGTAGCCTCATACACCTTGCATATAACATGCAATGAATGCTTACTCTCTATGTATCCTCATCCACGTTACATATACCATGCAATGAATGCTTACTCTCTATGTATCCTCATACACATTACATATAACATACAATGAATGCTTACTCTCTATGTATCCTCATCCACCTTGCATATAACATGCAATGAATGTTTACTCTCTATGTAGCCTCATACACCTTGCATATAACATGCAATGAATCCTTACTCTCTATGTAGCCTCATCCACCTTGCATATTAACATGCAATGAATGCTTACTCTCTATGTAGCCTCATACACCTTGCATATAACATGCAATGAATGCTTACTCTCTATGTAGCCTCATACACCTTGCATATAACATGCAATGAATGCTTACTCTCTATGTATCCTCATCCACCTTGCATATAAAATGCAATGAATGCTTACCCTCTATGTAGCCTCATACACCTTGCATATAACATGTAATGAATGCTTACTCTCTATGTATCCTCATACACCTTGCATATAACATGCAATGAATGCTTACTCTCTCTGTAACCTCATACACCTTGCATATAACATGCAATGAATGTTTACTACCTCCGTAGTCTCATACACCTTGCATATAACATGCAATGAATGCTTACTCTCTACATAGTCTCATATACCTTGCATATAACATGCAATGAATGCTTACTCTCTCCATAACCTCATACACCTTGCATATAACATGCAATGAATACATACTCTATCCATAGTCTCATACACCTTGCATATAACATGCAATGAATGCTTACTCTCTATGTAGCCTCATACACCTTGCATATAACATGCAATGAATGCTTACTCTCTATGTATCCTCATCCACCTTGCATATAAAATGCAATGAATGCTTACATCATCCACCTCGGTTTCCAAATCTTGGATATGGTCCCGTATATTGTTTACTTCGGCATAGCGCAATCTCTGTAACCTATCCTAATAGATATAAATGTATAACATATGGTTAGAGTTATTGTGGATACAGTGTGTATAGTATAAATAAAGTAGGTATTATTCATATTGATATATCTATATGGCATGTAACAATAACTTAGATAACATCAGTTACTTACATAGCATAATAACAATGGGATATACAGTCTCCATACACTCCAGTATACTGGGATATACAGTCTCCAAACACTCCTGTATACTGGGATATACAGTCTCCATACACTCCAGTATACTGGGATATACAGTCTCCATACACTCCAGTATACTGGGATATACAGTCTCCATACACTCCAGTATACTGGGATATGCAGTCTCCAAACACTCCAGTATACTGGGATATACAGTCTCCATACACTCCAGTATACTGGGATATACAGTCTCCATACACTCCAGTATACTGGGATATACAGTCTCCAAACACTCCAGTATACTGGGATATACAGTCTCCATACACTCCAGTATACTGGGATATACAGTCTACATACACTCCAGTATACTGGGATATACAGTCTCCATACACTCCAGTATACTGGGATATGCAGTCTCCAAACACTCCAGTATACTGGGATATACAGTCTCCATACACTCCAGTATACTGGGATATACAGTCTCCATACACTCCAGTATACTGGGATATACAGTCTCCAAACACTCCAGTATACTGGGATATACAGTCTCCATACACTCCTGTATACTGGGATATACAGTCTCCATACACTCCTGTATACTGGGATATACAGTCTCCATACACTCCAGTATACTGGGATATACAGTCTCCAAACACTCCAGTATACTGGGATATACAGTCTCCAAACACTCCAGTATACTGGGATATACAGTCTCCATACACTCCTGTATACTGGGATATACAGTCTCCATACACTCCAGTATACTGGGATATACAGTCTCCATACACTCCAGTATACTGGGATATACAGTCTCCATACACTCCAGTATACTGGGATATACAGTCTCCATACACTCCAGTATACTGGGATATACAGTCTCCATACACTCCTGTATACTGGGATATACAGTCTCCATACACTCCTGTATACTGGGATATACAGTCTCCATACACTCCTGTATACTGGGATATACAGTCTCCATACACTCCAGTATACTGGGATATACAGACTCCATACACTCCTGTATACTGGGATATACAGTCTCCATACACTCCTGTATACTGGGATATACAGTCTCCATACACTCCTGTATACTGGGATATACAGACTCCATACACTCCTGTATACTGGGATATACAGTCTCCATACACTCCTGTATACTGGGATATACAGTCTCCATACACTCTAGTATACTGGGATATACAGTCTCCATACACTCCAGTATACTGGGATATACAGTCTCCATACACTCCAGTATACTGGGATATGCAGTCTCCATACACTCCTGTATACTGGGATATACAGTCTCCATACACTCCTGTCTGTATACTGGGATATACAGTCTCCATACACTCCAGTATACTGGGATATACAGTCTCCATACACTCCAGTATACTGGGATATACAGTCTCCATACACTCCAGTATACTGGGATATACAGTCTTCATACACTCCAGTATACTGGGATATACAGTCTCCATACACTCCTGTATACTGGGATATACAGACTCCATACACTCCTGTATACTGGGATATACAGTATCCATACACTCCTGTATACTGGGATATACAGTATCCATACACTCCTGTATACTGGGATATACAGTCTCCATACACTCCTGTATACTGGGATATACAGTCTCCATACACTCCAGTACACTGGGATATACAGTCTCCATACACTCCTGTATACTGGGATATACAGAATCCATACACTCCTGTATACTGGGATATACAGACTCCATACACTCCTGTATACTGGGATATACAGACTCCATACACTCCTGTATACTGGGATATACCGACTCCATACATTCCTGTATACTGGGATACACAGTCTCCATACACTCCTGTATTCTGGGATATACAGACTCCATACACTCATGTATACTGGGATATATCGACTCCATACACTCATGTATACTGGGATATACAGACTCCATACACTCATGTATACTGGGATATACAGACTCCATACACTCCTGTATTCTGGGATATACAGACTCCATACACTCCTGTATACTGGGATATATCGACTCCATACACTCATGTATACTGGGATATACAGACTCCATACACTCATGTATACTGGGATATACAGACTCCATACATTCCTGTATACTGGGATACACATACTCCATACATTCCTGTATACTGGGATATACAGACTCCATACACTCCAGTATACTGGGATATACAGCCTCCATACACTCCAGTATACTGGGATATACAGACTCCATACACACCTGTATACTGGGATACACAGACTCCATACATTCCTGTATACTGGGATATACAGCCTCCATACACTCATGTATACTGGGATATACAGACTCCATACATTCCTGCATACTGGGATATACAGTCTCCATACACTCCTGTATACTGGGATATACAGACTCCATACACTCCTGTATACTGGGATATACAGTCTCCATACACTCCTGTATACTGGGATACACAGCCTCCATACATTCCTGTATACTGGGATATACAGCCTCCATACACTCCAGTATACTGGGATATACATATTCCATACACTACTGTATACTGGGATATACATACTCCATACACTCCAGTATACTGGGATATACAGACTCCATAATTCCTGTATACTGGGATATACAGTCTCCATACACTCCTGTATAATGGGATATATAGTGACTCCATACACTCCAGTATACTGGGATATACAATCTCCAAACACTCCAGTATACTGGGATATACAGACTCCATACACTCCTGTATAATGGGATATATAGTGACTCCATACACTCCAGTATACTGGGATATACAATCTCCAAACACTCCAGTATACTGGGATATACAGACTCCATACACTCCTGTATAATGGGATATATAGTGACTCCATACACTCCAGTATACTGGGATATACAATCTCCAAACACTCCAGTATACTGGGATATACAGACTACATACACTCCTGTATAATGGGATATATAGTGACTCCATACACTCCAGTATACTGGGATATACAGACTCCATACACTCCTGTATAATGGGATATATAGTGACTCCATACACTACTGTATACTGGGATACACAGCCTCCATACATTCCTGTATACTGGGATATACAGTCTCCATACATTCCTGTATACTGGGATATACAGTCTCCATACACTCCTGTATAATGGGATATATAGTGACTCCATACACTCCAGTATACTGGGATATACAGACTCCATACACTCCTGTATAATGGGATATATAGTGACTCCATACACTCCTGTATACTGGGATATATCGACTCCATACACTCATGTATACTGGGATATACAGACTCCATACACTCATGTATACTGGGATATACAGACTCCATACATTCCTGTATACTGGGATACACATACTCCATACATTCCTGTATACTGGGATATACAGACTCCATACACTCCAGTATACTGGGATATACAGCCTCCATACACTCCAGTATACTGGGATATACAGACTCCATACACACCTGTATACTGGGATACACAGACTCCATACATTCCTGTATACTGGGATATACAGCCTCCATACACTCATGTATACTGGGATATACAGACTCCATACATTCCTGCATACTGGGATATACAGTCTCCATACACTCCTGTATACTGGGATATACAGACTCCATACACTCCTGTATACTGGGATATACAGTCTCCATACACTCCTGTATACTGGGATACACAGCCTCCATACATTCCTGTATACTGGGATATACAGCCTCCATACACTCCAGTATACTGGGATATACATATTCCATACACTACTGTATACTGGGATATACATACTCCATACACTCCAGTATACTGGGATATACAGACTCCATACATTCCTGTATACTGGGATATACAGTCTCCATACACTCCTGTATAATGGGATATATAGTGACTCCATACACTCCAGTATACTGGGATATACAATCTCCAAACACTCCAGTATACTGGGATATACAGACTCCATACACTCCTGTATAATGGGATATATAGTGACTCCATACACTCCAGTATACTGGGATATACAACCTCCAAACACTCCAGTATACTGGGATATACAGACTCCATACACTCCTGTATAATGGGATATATAGTGACTCCATACACTCCAGTATACTGGGATATACAATCTCCAAACACTCCAGTATACTGGGATATACAGACTACATACACTCCTGTATAATGGGATATAGTGACTCCATACACTCCAGTATACTGGGATATACAGACTCCATACACTCCTGTATACTGGGATATATAGTGACTCCATACACTCCTGTATACTGGGATATACAGCCTCCATACACTCCTGTATACTGGGATATACAGTCTCCATACACTCCTGTATACTGGGATATACAGTCTCCATACACTCCTGTATACTGGGATATACAGTGCTCCATACACTCCAGTATACTGGGATATACAGACTCCATACACTCCTGTATACTGGGATATACAGTGACTCCATACACTCCTGTATACTGGGATATACAGACTCCATACACTCCTGTATACTGGGATATACAGACTCCATACACTCATGTATACTGGGATATACAGACTCCATACACTCCTGTATACTGGGATATACAGACTCCATACACTCCTGTATACTGGGATATACAGACTCCATACACTCCAGTATACTGGGATATACAGCCTCCATACACTCCAGTATACTGGGATATACAGACTCCATACACTCCTGTATACTGGGATATACAGACTCCATACACTCCTGTATACTGGGATATACAGCCTCCATACACTCCTGTATACTGGGATATACAGACTCCATACACTCCTGTATACTGGGATATACAGTCTCCATACACTCCTGTATACTGGGATATACAGACTCCATACACTCCTGTATACTGGGATATACAGTCTCCATACACTCCTGTATACTGGGATATACAGCCTCCATACACTCCTGTATACTGGGATATACAGCCTCCATACACTCCAGTATACTGGGATATACAGACTCCATACACTACTGTATACTGGGATATACATACTCCATACACTCCAGTATACTGGGATATACAGACTCCATACACTCCTGTATACTGGGATATACAGTCTCCATACACTCCTGTATAAGGGATATATAGTGACTCCATACACTCCAGTATACTGGGATATACAATCTCCAAACACTCCAGTATACTGGGATATACAGACTCCATACACTCCTGTATAATGGGATATATAGTGACTCCATACACTCCAGTATACTGGGATATACAATCTCCAAACACTCCAGTATACTGGGATATACAGACTCCATACACTCCTGTATAATGGGATATATAGTGACTCCATACACTCCAGTATACTGGGATATACAATCTCCAAACACTCCAGTATACTGGGATATACAGACTACATACACTCCTGTATAATGGGATATATAGTGACTCCATACACTCCAGTATACTGGGATATACAGACTCCATACACTCCTGTATAATGGGATATATAGTGACTCCATACACTACTGTATACTGGGATACACAGCCTCCATACATTCCTGTATACTGGGATATACAGTCTCCATACATTCCTGTATACTGGGATATACAGTCTCCATACACTCCTGTATAATGGGATATATAGTGACTCCATACACTCCAGTATACTGGGATATACAGACTCCATACACTCCTGTATAATGGGATATATAGTGACTCCATACACTCCTGTATACTGGGATATATCGACTCCATACACTCATGTATACTGGGATATACAGACTCCATACACTCATGTATACTGGGATATACAGACTCCATACATTCCTGTATACTGGGATACACATACTCCATACATTCCTGTATACTGGGATATACAGACTCCATACACTCCAGTATACTGGGATATACAGCCTCCATACACTCCAGTATACTGGGATATACAGACTCCATACACTCCTGTATACTGGGATATACAGACTCCATACACTCCTGTATACTGGGATATACAGCCTCCATACACTCATGTATACTGGGATATACAGACTCCATACATTCCTGCATACTGGGATATACAGTCTCCATACACTCCTGTATACTGGGATATACAGACTCCATACACTCCTGTATACTGGGATATACAGTCTCCATACACTCCTGTATACTGGGATACACAGCCTCCATACATTCCTGTATACTGGGATATACAGCCTCCATACACTCCAGTATACTGGGATATACATATTCCATACACTACTGTATACTGGGATATACATACTCCATACACTCCAGTATACTGGGATATACAGACTCCATACATTCCTGTATACTGGGATATACAGTCTCCATACACTCCTGTATAATGGGATATATAGTGACTCCATACACTCCAGTATACTGGGATATACAATCTCCAAACACTCCAGTATACTGGGATATACAGACTCCATACACTCCTGTATAATGGGATATATAGTGACTCCATACACTCCAGTATACTGGGATATACAATCTCCAAACACTCCAGTATACTGGGATATACAGACTCCATACACTCATGTATAATGGGATATATAGTGACGCCATACACTCCAGTATACTGGGATATACAATCTCCAAACACTCCAGTATACTGGGATATACAGACTACATACACTCCTGTATAATGGGATATATAGTGACTCCATACACTCCAGTATACTGGGATATACAGACTCCATACACTCCTGTATAATGGGATATATAGTGACTCCATACACTACTGTATACTGGGATACACAGCCTCCATACATTCCTGTATACTGGGATATACAGTCTCCATACATTCCTGTATACTGGGATATACAGTCTCCATACACTCCTGTATACTGGGCTATACAGACTCCATACACTCCTGTATACTGGGATATGCAGTCTCCATACACTCCAGTATACTGGGATATACAGTCTCCATACACTCCTGTATATTGGGATATACAGTCTCCATACACTCCAGTATACTGGGATATACAGTCTCCATACACTCCAGTATACTAGGATATAAAGACATCCATACACTCCAGTATACTGGGATATACATACTCCATACACTCATGTATACTGGGATATACAGCCTCCATACTGGGATACACATACTCCATACATTCTTGTATACTGGGATATACAGCCTCCATACATTCCTGTATACTGGGATACACATACTCCATACATTCCTGTATACTGGGATATACAATCTCCATACACTCCTGCATACTGGGATATACAGACTCCATACACTCCAGTATACTGGGATATACAGCCTCCATACACTCCAGTATACTGGGATATATTGACTGCATACACTGCAGTATACTGGGGTATACAGCCTCCATACATTCCTGTATACTGGGATACACATACTCCATACATTCCTGTATACTGGGATATACAGTCTCCAAACACTCCAGTATACTGGGATATACAGACTCCATACACTCCTGTATAATGGGATATATAGTGACTCCATACACTCCTGTATACTGGGATACACAGCCTCCATACACTCTTGTATACTGGGATATACAGTCTCCATACACTCCTGTATACTGGGATATACTGACTTCATACACTCCTGCATACTGGGATATACCTACTCCATACATTCCTGTATACTGGGATATACAGTCTCCATACATTCCTGTATACTGGGATATACAGACTCCATACACTCCTGCATACTGGGATACACAGTCTCCATACATTCCTGTATACTGGGATATACAGTCTCCATACATTCCTGTATACTGGGATATACAGTCTCCATACACTCCTGTATAATGGGATATATAGTGACTCCATACACTCCAGAATACTGGGATATACAATCTCCAAACACTCCAGTATACTGGGATATACAGACTCCATACACTCCTGTATAATGGGATATATAGTGACTCCATACACTCCAGTATACTGGGATATACAATCTCCAAACACTCCAGTATACTGGGATATACAGACTCCATACACTCCTGTATAATGGGATATATAGTGACTCTATACACTCCAGTATACTGGGATATACAATCTCCAAACACTCCAGTATACTGGGATATACAGACTACATACACTCCTGTATAATGGGATATATAGTGACTCCATACACTCCAGTATACTGGGATATACAGACTCCATACACTCCTGTATAATGGGATATATAGTGACTCCATACACTACTGTATACTGGGATATACAGTCTCCATACACTCCTGTATACTGGGATATACAGACTCCATACACTCCTGTATACTGGGATATACAGTCTCCATACACTCCTGTATACTGGGATACACAGCCTCCATACATTCCTGTATACTGGGATATACAGCCTCCATACACTCCAGTATACTGGGATATACATATTCCATACACTACTGTATACTGGGATATACATACTCCATACACTCCAGTATACTGGGATATACAGACTCCATACATTCCTGTATACTGGGATATACAGTCTCCATACACTCCTGTATAATGGGATATATAGTGACTCCATACACTCCAGTATACTGGGATATACAATCTCCAAACACTCCAGTATACTGGGATATACAGACTCCATACACTCCTGTATAATGGGATATATAGTGACTCCATACACTCCAGTATACTGGGATATACAATCTCCAAACACTCCAGTATACTGGGATATACAGACTCCATACACTCCTGTATAATGGGATATATAGTGACTCCATACACTCCAGTATACTGGGATATACAATCTCCAAACACTCCAGTATACTGGGATATACAGACTACATACACTCCTGTATAATGGGATATATAGTGACTCCATACACTCCAGTATACTGGGATATACAGACTCCATACACTCCTGTATAATGGGATATATAGTGACTCCATACACTACTGTATACTGGGATACACAGCCTCCATACATTCCTGTATACTGGGATATACAGTCTCCATACATTCCTGTATACTGGGATATACAGTCTCCATACACTCCTGTATAATGGGATATATAGTGACTCCATACACTCCAGTATACTGGGATATACAGACTCCATACACTCCTGTATAATGGGATATATAGTGACTCCATACACTCCTGTATACTGGGATATATCGACTCCATACACTCATGTATACTGGGATATACAGACTCCATACACTCATGTATACTGGGATATACAGACTCCATACATTCCTGTATACTGGGATACACATACTCCATACATTCCTGTATACTGGGATATACAGTCTCCATACACTCCTGTATACTGGGCTATACAGACTCCATACACTCCTGTATACTGGGATATACAGCCTCCATACACTCATGTATACTGGGATATACAGACTCCATACATTCCTGCATACTGGGATATACAGTCTCCATACACTCCTGTATACTGGGATATACAGACTCCATACACTCCTGTATACTGGGATATACAGTCTCCATACACTCCTGTATACTGGGATACACAGCCTCCATACATTCCTGTATACTGGGATATACAGCCTCCATACACTCCAGTATACTGGGATATACATATTCCATACACTACTGTATACTGGGATATACATACTCCATACACTCCAGTATACTGGGATATACAGACTCCATACATTCCTGTATACTGGGATATACAGTCTCCATACACTCCTGTATAATGGGATATATAGTGACTCCATACACTCCAGTATACTGGGATATACAATCTCCAAACACTCCAGTATACTGGGATATACAGACTCCATACACTCCTGTATAATGGGATATATAGTGACTCCATACACTCCAGTATACTGGGATATACAATCTCCAAACACTCCAGTATACTGGGATATACAGACTCCATACACTCATGTATAATGGGATATATAGTGACGCCATACACTCCAGTATACTGGGATATACAATCTCCAAACACTCCAGTATACTGGGATATACAGACTACATACACTCCTGTATAATGGGATATATAGTGACTCCATACACTCCAGTATACTGGGATATACAGACTCCATACACTCCTGTATAATGGGATATATAGTGACTCCATACACTACTGTATACTGGGATACACAGCCTCCATACATTCCTGTATACTGGGATATACAGTCTCCATACATTCCTGTATACTGGGATATACAGTCTCCATACACTCCTGTATACTGGGCTATACAGACTCCATACACTCCTGTATACTGGGATATGCAGTCTCCATACACTCCAGTATACTGGGATATACAGTCTCCATACACTCCTGTATATTGGGATATACAGTCTCCATACACTCCAGTATACTGGGATATACAGTCTCCATACACTCCAGTATACTAGGATATAAAGACATCCATACACTCCAGTATACTGGGATATACATACTCCATACACTCATGTATACTGGGATATACAGCCTCCATACTGGGATACACATACTCCATACATTCTTGTATACTGGGATATACAGCCTCCATACATTCCTGTATACTGGGATACACATACTCCATACATTCCTGTATACTGGGATATACAATCTCCATACACTCCTGCATACTGGGATATACAGACTCCATACACTCCAGTATACTGGGATATACAGCCTCCATACACTCCAGTATACTGGGATATATTGACTGCATACACTGCAGTATACTGGGGTATACAGCCTCCATACATTCCTGTATACTGGGATACACATACTCCATACATTCCTGTATACTGGGATATACAGTCTCCAAACACTCCAGTATACTGGGATATACAGACTCCATACACTCCTGTATAATGGGATATATAGTGACTCCATACACTCCTGTATACTGGGATACACAGCCTCCATACACTCCTGTATACTGGGATATACAGTCTCCATACACTCCTGTATACTGGGATATACTGACTTCATACACTCCTGCATACTGGGATATACCTACTCCATACATTCCTGTATACTGGGATATACAGTCTCCATACATTCCTGTATACTGGGATATACAGACTCCATACACTCCTGCATACTGGGATACACAGTCTCCATACATTCCTGTATACTGGGATATACAGTCTCCATACATTCCTGTATACTGGGATATACAGTCTCCATACACTCCTGTATAATGGGATATATAGTGACTCCATACACTCCAGAATACTGGGATATACAATCTCCAAACACTCCAGTATACTGGGATATACAGACTCCATACACTCCTGTATAATGGGATATATAGTGACTCCATACACTCCAGTATACTGGGATATACAATCTCCAAACACTCCAGTATACTGGGATATACAGACTCCATACACTCCTGTATAATGGGATATATAGTGACTCTATACACTCCAGTATACTGGGATATACAATCTCCAAACACTCCAGTATACTGGGATATACAGACTACATACACTCCTGTATAATGGGATATATAGTGACTCCATACACTCCAGTATACTGGGATATACAGACTCCATACACTCCTGTATAATGGGATATATAGTGACTCCATACACTACTGTATACTGGGATACACAGCCTCCATACATTCCTGTATACTGGGATATACAGTCTCCATACATTCCTGTATACTGGGATATACAGACTCCATACACTCCTGTATACTGGGATATACAGACTCCATACACTCCTGTATACTGGGATATACAGACTCCATACACTCCTGTATACTGGGATATACAGCCTCCATACACTCCTGTATACTGGGATATACATACTCCATACACTCCTGTATACTGGGATATACAGCCTCCATACACTCCTGTATACTGGGATACACATACTCCATACATTCCTGTATACTGGGATATACAGCCTCCATACATTCCTGTATACTGGGATACACATACTCCATACATTCCTGTATACTGGGATATACAGCCTCCATACATTCCTGTATACTGGGATACACATACTCCATACATTCCTGTATACTGGGATATACAGCCTCCATACATTCCTGTATACTGGGATACACATACTCCATACATTCCTGTATACTGGGATATACAGCCTCCATACATTCCTGTATACTGGGATACACATACTCCATACATTCCTGTATACTGGGATATACAATCTCCATACACTCCTGCATACTGGGATATACAGACTACATACACTCCAGTATACTGGGATATACAGCCTCCATACACTCCAGTATACTGGATATATCTACTCCATACACTCCTGTATACTGGGATATATTGACTGCATACACTGCAGTATACTGGGGTATACAGCCTCCATACATTCCTGTATACTGGGATACACATACTCCATACATTCCTGTATACTGGGATATACAGTCTCCAAACACTCCGGTATACTGGGATATACAGCCTCCATACACTCCTGTATACTGGGATACACAGCCTCCATACATTCCTGTATACTGGGATATACAGCCTCCATACACTCCAGTATACTGGGATATACATATTCCATACACTACTGTATACTGGGATATACATACTCCATACACTCCAGTATACTGGGATATACAGACTCCATACATTCCTGTATACTGGGATATACAGTCTCCATACACTCCTGTATAATGGGATATATAGTGACTCCATACACTCCAGTATACTGGGATATACAATCTCCAAACACTCCAGTATACTGGGATATACAGACTCCATACACTCCTGTATAATGGGATATATAGTGACTCCATACACTCCAGTATACTGGGATATACAATCTCCAAACACTCCAGTATACTGGGATATACAGACTCCATACACTCCTGTATAATGGGATATATAGTGACTCCATACACTCCAGTATACTGGGATATACAATCTCCAAACACTCCAGTATACTGGGATATACAGACTACATACACTCCTGTATAATGGGATATATAGTGACTCCATACACTCCAGTATACTGGGATATACAGACTCCATACACTCCTGTATAATGGGATATATAGTGACTCCATACACTACTGTATACTGGGATACACAGCCTCCATACATTCCTGTATACTGGGATATACAGTCTCCATACACTCCTGTATACTGGGATATACAGTCTCCATACACTCCTGTATACTGGGCTATACAGACTCCATACACTCCTGTATACTGGGATATACAGTCTCCATACACTCCAGTATACTGGGATATACAGTCTCCATACACTCCTGTATACTGGGATATACAGTCTCCATACACTCCTGTATACTGGGATATACAGTCTCCATACACTCCAGTATACTGGGATATACAGTCTCCATACACTCCAGTATACTAGGATATAAAGACATCCATACACTCCAGTATACTGGGATATACATACTCCATACACTCCTGTATACTGGGATATACAGCCTCCATACATTCCTGTATACTGGGATACACATACTCCATACATTCTTGTATACTGGGATATACAGCCTCCATACATTCCTGTATACTGGGATACACATACTCCATACATTCCTGTATACTGGGATATACAATCTCCATACACTCCTGCATACTGGGATATACAGACTCCATACACTCCAGTATACTGGGATATACAGCCTCCATACACTCCAGTATACTGGAAATATCTACTCCATACACTCCTGTATACTGGGATATATTGACTGCATACACTGCAGTATACTGGGGTATACAGCCTCCATACATTCCTGTATACTGGGATACACATACTCCATACATTCCTGTATACTGGGATATACAGTCTCCAAACACTCCAGTATACTGGGATATACAGACTCCATACACTCCTGTATAATGGGATATATAGACTCCATACACTCCTGTATACTGGGATACACAGCTCCATACACTCTGTATACTGGGATATACAGTCTCCATACACTCCTGTATACTGGGATATACAGACTTCATACACTCCTGCATACTGGGATATACATACTCCATACACTCCTGTATACTGGGATATACAGTCTCCATACACTCCTGTATACTGGGATATACAGACTCCATACACTCCTGTATACTGGGATATACAGTCTCCATACACTCCTGTATACTGGGATATACAGACTCCATACACTCCTGTATACTGGGATATACAGTCTCCATACACTCCAGTATACTGGGATATACAGACTCCATACACTCCAGTATACTGGGATATACAGACTCCATACACTCCAGTATACTGGGATATACAGACTCCATACACTCCTGTATACTGGGATATACAGTCTCCATACACTCCTGTATACTGGGATATACAGTCTCCATACACTCCTGTATACTGGGATATACAGACTCCATACACTCCAGTATACTGGGATATACAGACTCCATACACTCCTGTATACTGGATATACAGACTCCATACACTCCAGTATACTGGGATATACAGACTCCATACACTCCTGTATACTTGGATATACAGACTCCATACACTCCTGTATAATGGGATATACAGGACTCCATACACTCCAGTATACTGGGATATACAGACTCCATACACTCCTGTATAATGGGATATACAGACTCCATACACTCCTGTATATGGATATACAGACTCCATACACTCCTGTATACTGGGATATACAGACTCCATACACTCCTGTATACTGGGATATACAGACTCCATACACTCCAGTATACTGGGATATACAGTCTCCATACACTCCTGTATACTGGGATATACAGACTCCATACACTCCAGTATACTTGGATATACAGACTCCATACACTCCTGTATACTGGGATATACAGTCTCCATACACTCCTGTATACTGGGATATACAGACTCCATACACTCCAATATACTTGGATATACAGTCTCCATACACTCCAGTATACTTGGATATACAGACTCCATACACTCCTGTATACTGGGATATACAGTCTCCATACACTCCTGTATACTGGGATATACAGTATCCATACACTCCAATATACTTGGATATACAGACTCCATACACTACAATATACTTGGATATACAGTCTCCATACACTACAATATACTGGGATATACAGACTCCATAC
>CM026397.1:87157432-87206793 GCA_014843695.1 Archivesica marissinica | reverse complement strand
ACACTCCTGTATACTGGGATATACAGACTCCATACACTCCTGTATACTTGGATATACAGGCTCCATACACTCCCATATACTGGGATATACAGTCTCCATACACTCCTGTATACTTGGATATATAGACTCCATACACTCCTGTATACTTGGATATACAGTCTCCATACACTCCTGTATACTTGGATATACAGTCTCCATACACTCCTGTATACTGGGATATACAGGCTCCATACACTCCTATATACTGGGATATACAGTCTCCATACACTCCAATATACTTGGATATACAGACTCCATACACTCCTGTATACTTGGATATACAGACTCCATACACTCCTGTATACTGGGATATACAGTCTCCATACACTCCTGTATACTGGGATATACAGTCTCCATACACTCCAGTATACTGGGATATACAGTCTCCATACACTCCTATATTACGGGATATACAGTCTCCATACACTCCTGTATACTTGGATATACAGTCTCCATACACTCCTGTATACTTGGATATACAGTCTCCATACACTCCAATATACTTGGATATACAGACTCCATACACTCCTGTATACTTGGATATACAGACTCCATACACTCCTGTATACTGGGATATACAGTCTCCATACACTCCTGTATACTGGGATATACAGACTCCATACACTCCTGTATACTGGGATTTTGGTATACAGTCTCCATACACTCCTGTATACTGGGATATACAGTCTCCATACACTCCAGTATACTGGGATATACAGTCTCCATACACTCCTGTATACTGGGATATACAGTCTCCATACACTCCTGTATACTGGGATATACAGTCTCCATACACTCCAGTATACTGGGATATACAGTCTCCATACACTCCTGTATACTGGGATATACAGACTCCATACACTCCAATATACTGGGATATACAGACTTCATACACTCCAATATACTGGGATATACAGTCTCCATACACTCCTGTATACTGGGATATACAGACTCCATACACTCCTGTATAATGGGATATACAGACCCCATACACTCCTGTATACTGGGATATACAGACTCCATACACTCCTGTATACTGGGATATACGGACTCCATACACTCCTGTATACTGGGATATACAGTCTCCATACACTCCAATATACTTGGATATACAGACTCCATACACTCCAATATACTTGGATATACAGGCTCCATACACTCCAATATACTTGGATATACAGGTTCCATACACTACCACATACTTGGATATACAGGCTCCATACCCTCCCATATACTGGGATATACAGACTCCATACACTCCTGTATACTGGGATATACAGACTCCATACACTCCTGTATACTTGGATATACAGGCTCCATACACTCCTGTATACTGGGATATACAGGCTCCATACACTCCTGTATACTTGGATATACAGGCTCCATACACTCCTGTATACTTGGATATACAGTCTCCATACACTCCTGTATACTGGGATATACAGGCTCCATACACTCCTGTATACTGGGATATACAGACTCCATACACTCCTGTATACTGGGATATACAGACTCCATACACTCCTGTATACTGGGATATACAGACTCCATACACTCCTGTATACTGGGATATACAGGCTCCATACACTCCTGTATACTTGGATATACAGGCTCCATACACTCCTGTATACTTGGATATACAGACTCCATACACTCCAGTATACTGGGATATACAGTCTCCATACACTCCTGTATACTGTTGTTCTATACTGGATATACAGTCCATACACTCCTGTATACTGGGATATACAGCTCCATACACTCCTGTATACTGGGATATACAGTCTCCATACACTCCTGTATACTGGGATATACAGACTCCATACACTCCAATATACTGGGATATACAGACTCCATACACTCCAATATACTTGGATATACAGACTCCATACACTCCTGTATACTGGGATATACAGTCTCCATACACTCCTGTATACTGGGATATACAGTCTCCATACACTCCTGTATACTGGGATATACAGACTCCATACACTCCTGTATACTGGGATATACAGTCTCCATACACTCCTGTATACTGGGATATACAGACTCCATACACTCCAGTATACTGGGATATACAGACTCCATACACTCCTGTATACTTGGATATACAGGCTCCATACACTCCTGTATACATGGATATACAGGCTCCATACACTCCAGTATACTGGGATATACAGGCTCCATACACTTCTGTATACATGGATATACAGGCTCCATACACTCCAATATACTTGGATATACAGACTCCATACACTCCAGTATACTGGGATATACAGACTCCATACACTCCAGTATACTGGGATATACAGACTCCATACACTCCAGTATACTGGGATATACAGACTCCATACACTCCAGTATACTGGGATATACAGACTCCATACACTCAGTATACTGGGATATACAGACTCCATACACTCCTGTATACTGGGATATACAGACTCCATACACTGTATACTGGGATATACAGGCTCCATACACCCTGTACTTGGATATACACTCCATACACTCCGTATATTGGATATACAGACTCCATACACTCCTGTATACTGGGATATACAGTCTCCATACACTCCTGTATACTGGGATATACAGACTCCATACACTCCAGTATACTGGGATATACAGACTCCATACACTCCTGTATACTGGGATATACAGACTCCATACACTCCAGTATACTGGGATATACAGACTCCATACACTCCAGTATACTGGGATATACAGGCTCCATACACTCCTGTATACTGGGATATACAGTCTCCATACACTCCTGTATACTGGGATATACAGTCTCCATACACTCCTGTATACTGGGATATACAGGCTCCATACACTCCTGTATACTGGGATATACAGACTCCATACACTCCTGTATACTGGGTATACAGACTCCATACACTCCTGTATACTGGGATATACAGTTCCATACACTCCTGTATACTGGGATATACAGTCTCCATACACTCCTATACTGGGATATACAGTCTCCATACACTCCTGTATACTGGGATATACAGTCTCCATACACTCCTGTATACTGGGATATACAGTCTCCATACACTCCTGTATACTGGATATAGATCCATACATAAGTCTCCATACTCCTGTATACTGGGATATACAGACTCCATACACTCCTGTATACTGGGATATACAGACTCCATACACTCCTGTATACTGGGATATACAGTCTCCATACACTCCTGTATACTGGGATATACAGTCTCCATACACTCCTGTATACTGGGATATACAGACTCCATACACTCCTGTATACTGGGATATACAGACTCCATACACTCCTGTATACTGGGATATACAGACTCCATACACTCCTGTATACTGGGATATACAGACTCCATACACTCCTGTATACTGGGATATACAGACTCCATACACTCCTGTATACTGGGATATACAGACTCCATACACTCCTGTATACTGGGATATACAGACTCCATACACTCCTGTATACTGGGATATACAGACTCCATACACTCCTGTATACTTGGATATACAGTCTCCATACACTCCTGTATACTGGGATATACAGACTCCATACACTCCTGTATACTTGGATATACAGACTCCATACACTCCTGTATACATGGATATACAGGCTCCATACACTCCTGTATACTGGGATATACAGACTCCATACACTCCTGTATACTTGGATATACAGACTCCATACACTCCTGTATACTTGGATATACAGTCTCCATACACTCCTGTATACTGGGATATACAGTCTCCATACACTCCTGTATACTGGGATATACAGACTCCATACACTCCTGTATACTGGGATATACAGACTCCATACACTCCTGTATACTTGGATATACAGTCTCCATACACTCCTGTATACTGGGATATACAGACTCCATACACTCCTGTATACTTGGATATACAGACTCCATACACTCCTGTATACTGGGATATACAGTCTCCATACACTCCTGTATACTGGGATATACAGACTCCATACACTCCTGTATACTTGGATATACAGACTCCATACACTCCTGTATACTTGGATATACAGTCTCCATACACTCCTGTATACTGGGATATACAGTCTCCATACACTCCTGTATACTGGGATATACAGTCTCCATACACTCCTGTATACTGGGATATACAGACTCCATACACTCCTGTATACTGGGATATACAGTCTCCATACACTCCTGTATACTGGGATATACAGACTCCATACACTCCAGTATACTGGGATATACAGACTCCATACACTCCTGTATACATGGATATACAGGCTCCATACACTCCTGTATACATGGATATACAGGCTCCATACACTCCAGTATACTGGGATATACAGACTCCATACACTTCTGTATACATGGATATACAGGCTCCATACACTCCAAAATACTTGGATATACAGACTCCATACACTCCAGTATACTGGGATATACAGACTCCATACACTCCAGTATACTGGGATATACAGACTCCATACACTCCAGTATACTGGGATATACAGACTCCATACACTCCAGTATACTGGGATATACAGACTCCATACACTCCAGTATACTGGGATATACAGACTCCATACACTCCAGTATACTGGGATATACAGACTCCATACACTCCTGTATACTGGGATATACAGGCTCCATACACTCCAATATACTTGGATATACAGTCTCCATACACTCCTGTATACTTGGATATATAGACTCCATACACTCCTGTATACTGGGATATACAGTCTCCATACACTCCTGTATACTGGGATATACAGGCTCCATACACTCCAATATACTTGGATATACAGACTCCATACACTACAATATACTTGGATATACAGTCTCCATACACTACAATATACTGGGATATACAGACTCCATACACTACAATATACTTGGATATACAGACTCCATACACTCCTGTATACTGGGATATACAGTCTCCATACACTCCTGTATACTGGGATATACAGGCTCCATACACTACAATATACTGGGATATACAGACTCCATACACTCCTGTATACTGGGATATACAGACTCCATACACTCCTGTATACTGGGATATACAGACTCCATACACTCCTGTATACTGGGATATACAGACTCCATACACTCCTGTATACTGGGATATACAGTCCATACACTCCGTATATTGTCCATACACTCCATACTGGGATATACAGCTCCATACACTCCATATACTGGGATATACAGTCTCCATACACTCCTGTATACTGGGATATACAGTCTCCATACACTCCTGTATACTGGGATATACAGACTCCATACACTCCTGTATACTGGGATATACAGACTCCATACACTCCGTATACTGGGATATACAGCTCCATACACTCCTGTATACTGGGATATACAGACTCCATACACTCCGTATACTGGGATATACAGCTCCATACACTCCTGTATAGGGTATACAGCCATACACTCCTGTATACGGGATATACAGACTCCATACACTCCTGTATACTGGGTATACAGTCCATACACTCCTGTATACTGGGATAACAGTCCATACACTCCTGTATACTGGGATATACAGACTCCATACACTCCTGTATACTGGGATATACAGTCTCCATACACTCCTGTATACTGGGATATACAGACTCCATACACTCCTGTATACTGGGATATACAGTCTCCATACACTCCTGTATACTGGGATATACAGACTCCATACACTCCTGTATACTGGGATATACAGTCTCCATACACTCCTGTATACTGGGATATACAGTCTCCATACACTCCTGTATACTGGGATATACAGACTCCATACACTCCTGTATACTGGGATATACAGTCTCCATACACTCCTGTATACTGGGATATACAGTCTCCATACACTCCTGTATACTGGGATATACAGTCTCCATACACTCCTGTATACTGGGATATACAGTCTCCATACACTCCTGTATACTGGGATATACAGTCTCCATACACTCCTGTATACTGGGATATACAGTCTCCATACACTCCTGTATACTGGGATATACAGACTCCATACACTCCTGTATACTGGGATATACAGACTCCATACACTCCTGTATACTGGGATATACAGACTCCATACACTCCTGTATACTTGGATATACAGTCTCCATACACTCCTGTATACTGGGATATACAGACTCCATACACTCCTGTATACTTGGATATACAGACTCCATACACTCCTGTATACTGGGATATACAGTCTCCATACACTCCTGTATACATGGATATACAGGCTCCATACACTCCTGTATACCTGGATATACAGGCTCCATACACTCCAATGTACTTGGATATACAGTCCATACACTCCTGTATACTGGGATATACAGTCTCCATACACTCCTGTATACTGGGATATACGGACTCCATACACTACAATATACTTGGATATACGGACTCCATACACTACAATATACTTGGATATACAGACTCCATACACTCCTGTATACTGGGATATACAGTCTCCATACACTCCTGTATACTGGGATATACAGTCTCCATACACTCCTGTATACTGGGATATACAGACTCCATACACTCCTGTATACTGGGATATACAGTCTCCATACACTCCTGTATACTGGGATATACAGACTCCATACACTCCAGTATACTGGGATATACAGACTCCATACACTCCTGTATACTGGGATATACAGACTCCATACACTCCAGTATACTGGGATATACAGACTCCATACACTCCAGTATACTGGGATATACAGACTCCATACACTCCAGTATACTGGGATATACAGACTCCATACACTCCAGTATACTGGGATATACAGACTCCATACACTCCAGTATACTGGGATATACAGACTCCATACACTCCTGTATACTGGGATATACAGGCTCCATACACTCCAGTATACTTGGATATACAGTCTCCATACACTCCTGTATACTTGGATATACAGACTCCATACACTCCTGTATACTGGGATATACAGTCTCCATACACTCCTGTATACTGGGATATACAGGCTCCATACACTCCAATATACTTGGATATACAGACTCCATACACTACAATATACTTGGATATACAGTCTCCATACACTACAATATACTGGGATATACAGACTCCATACACTACAATATACTTGGATATACAGACTCCATACACTCCTGTATACTGGGATATACAGACTCCATACACTCCTGTATACTGGGATATACAGACTCCATACACTCCAGTATACTGGGATATACAGTCTCCATACACTCCTGTATACTGGGATATACAGTCTCCATACACTCCTGTATACTGGGATATACAGACTCCATACACTCCTGTATACTGGATATACAGTCTCCATACACTCCTGTATACTGGGATATACAGACTCCATACACTCCTGATACTGGGATATACAGTCTCCATACACTCCTGTATACTGGGATATACAGCTCCATACACTCCTGTATACTGGATATACAGACTCCATACACTCCTGTATACTGGGATATACAGTCTCCATACACTCCTGTATACTGGGATATACAGTCTCCATACACTCCTGTATACTGGGATATACAGACTCCATACACTCCAGTATACTGGGATATACAGACTCCATACACTCCTGTATACTGGGATATACAGTCTCCATACACTCCTGTATACTGGGATATACAGACTCCATACACTCCTGTATACTGGGATATACAGACTCCATACACTCCTGTATACTGGGATATACAGTCTCCATACACTCCTGTATACTGGGATATACAGACTCCATACACTCCTGTATACTGGATATACAGATGTATACTGGGATATACAGACTCCATACACTCCTGTATACTGGGATATACAGACTCCATACACTCCTGTATACTGGGATATACAGACTCCATACACTCCTGTATACTGGGATATACAGACTCCATACACTCCAGTATACTGGGATATACAGACTCCATACAATCCAGTATACTGGGATATACAGACTCCATACACTCCAGTATACTGGGATATACAGACTCCATACACTCCTGTATACTGGGATATACAGACTCCATACACTCCTGTATACTTGGATATACAGGCTCCATACACTCCTGTATACTGGGATATACGGACTCCATACACTCCTGTATACTTGGATATACAGACTCCATACACTCCTGTATACTGGGATATACAGTCTCCATACACTACAATATACTTGGATATACGGACTCCATACACTCCAATATACTTGGATATACGGACTCCATACACTACAATATACTTGGATATACGGACTCCATTCACTCCAATATACTTGGATATACGGACTCCATACACTACAATATACTTGGATATACAAATTGTCCGATTAGCTCAGTGGTTAGCACCCTCGCTTCTCACCAATGCAACCCGGGTTCGATCTTCGGACCGGGAAATATGTGAGATGGTACAGTGGCAAGAAACTTAAATCCATATTCCACTTCTCTCTAACTCCTGGCCTCGGGAGCGATTAAACTAAAGTTGTAAGAATTTGTTTAGCAATCAAACTAAAAAGAATTTTGTATAAATATAACTTGGGTTCGGAATCGAGGTTTCCCAGCGATGTTTTATCGTTTGTGATAGCGGACATTGCTGGAGACTGCGAGTCTGTTCCTAAGCCATTATGGCTTTTGTAACGTATCTTGTCACGTTAATGTTCGCAACCTAACGGAAAATGACATTATGTTTGTAAAATTGTATATTTTGGAAAAGTGTCGAAACATGTAAATAATAATGTACATGTAAATTCACAATTAGAGTGTTGACTTGATTTCTATTTGATTCTATAAATATACATGTAAATTCACAATTAGAGTGTATAAATAGATTTTATAAATACAGTCAAACCTGCTTCAGTGGTCACCTCTATTAAGCAGCCAACCTGTATTAAGCAGCCATTTTCCAGATTCCCAATATGTTGTTTTATTATACATTTAACCTATTAAGCAGCCACCTGTGCTAAGCAGCCACCTGTGCTAAGCAGCCACTTTCTGTGATTCCCTTGGCTGGCTGCTTAACACAGGTTTGACTGTATACACGAAATTCAATTCACAGCAATAAAGTACGGTAAGTAGATTATCAGGTACATATAGTTAATTAAATACAAACAATCCAAAATTTAATTTATTGTTAATTTTATGCAATAACACACTTTTTTTAAATTTATCGTGAAGCCTTTGTGGTGACAATAATGTGCAATTTGATTTGCAGGATTGATTTGTAAAAGATTATATCGGAGACCATCGTACCCTCACATTTACTAATATTTACTTATTTCATTTAAACTGAGATTACAGAAAGGTCAACCTAGTTCCTTTATGATAGACCAGCATATTGGCAAAACACTTATCAATTATTACAATTACAGAGACGTAATTTCAAAACTTCTCCAATTTAAATTGTAAAAGATATTTGTCTATTACGGGATATGATTTGTCGACCTAGTTCTTATATCGAAATTACTGCGAAAAAATATCATTACTTTAGGCATAAAATTCATATGACCTTAGACAAGGTATTTAAATTCCATGTTGCCTCTTCTCTCTCTCTTGTGGCGATGGATTCCATCAGGAATGAGGTCACTAGAGTGATTAATACAAGTTGTAAGAACTTGTTTCGCAATCAAGCTAAAATAAATTTGCATAAACTAATATTATAACCATGTAGGAATATCTTTCTCTAAATTAATTTAGGCAGTCTTGTGTCCCCAAAGAGGGTTTTAAACAGTCTTGTGTCCCCAAAGAGGGTTTTAAACAGTCTTGTGTCCCCAAAGAGGGTTTTAAACAGTCTTGTGTCCCCAAAGAGGGTTTTAAACAGTCTTGTGTCCCCAAAGAGGGTTTTAAACAGTCTTGTGTCCCCAAATAGGGTTTTAAACAGTGTTGTGTCCCCAAATAGGGTTTTAAACAGTCTTGTGTCCCCAAAGAGGGTTTTAAACAGTCTTGTGTCCCCAAATAGGGTTTTAAACAGTCTTGTATCCCCAAATAGGGTTTTAAACAGTGTTGTATCCCCAAATAGGGTTTTAAACAGTCTTGTATCCCCAAAGAGGGTTTTAAACTTTACTGTATCCCCAAATAGGGTTTTAAACAGTGTTGTATCCCCAAAGAGAGCTTTAAACAGTATTGTATCCCCAAAGAGGGCTTTAAACAGTATTGTATCCCCAAAGAGGGTTTTAAACAGTATTGTATCCCCAAAGAGGGCTTTAAACAGTATTGTATCCCCAAAGAGAGCAACAGTATTGTATCCCCAAAGAGGGTTTTAAACAGTGTTGTATCCCCAAAGAGGGCTTTAAACAGTATTGTATCCCCAAAGAGGGCTTTAAACAGTATTGTATCCCCAAAGAGGGCTTTAAACAGTATTGTATCCCCAAAGAGGGCTTTAAACAGTCTTGTATCCCCAAAGAGGGCTTTAAACAGTCTTGTATCCCCAAAGAGGGCTTTAAACAGTCTTGTATCCCCAAAGAGGGCTTTAAACAGTCTTGTATCCCCAAAGAGGGTTTTAAACAGTATTGTATCCCCAAAGAGGGTTTTAAACAGTCTTGTATCCCCAAAGAGGGTTTTAAACAGTATTGTATCCGCAAAGAGGGTTTTAAACAGTCTTGTATCCGCAAAGAGAGCTTTAAACAGTATTGTATCCCCAAAGAGAGCTTTAAACAGAATTGTATCCCCAAAGAGGGCTTTAAACAGTATTGTATCCGCAAAGAGGGTTTTAAACAGTCTTGTATCTGAAAAGAGGGTTTTAAACAGTATTGTATCCGCAAAGAGGGTTTTAAGCAGTCTTGTATCCCCAAAGAGAGCTTTAAACAGTATTGTATCCCCAAATAGGGTTTTAAACAGTCTTGTATCCCCAAAGAGGGTTTTAAACTTTACTGTATCCCCAAATAGGGTTTTAAACAGTCTTGTATCCCCAAAGAGGGTTTTAAACAGTCTTGTATCCCCAAAGAGAGCTTTAAACAGTCTTGTATCCCCAAAGAGGGTTTTAAACAGTACTGTATCCCCAAAGAGGGTTTTAAACAGTCTTGTATCCCCAAAGAGGGTTTTAAACAGTCTTGTATCCCCAAAGAGGGTTTTAAACAGTCTTGTATCCCCAAAGAGGGTTTTAAACAGTCTTGTATCCCCAAAGAGGGCTTTAAACAGTCTTGTATCCCCAAAGAGGGTTTTAAACAGTCTTGTATCCCCAAAGAGAGCTTTAAACAGTCTTGTATCCCCAAAGAGGGTTTTAAACAGTACTGTATCCCCAAAGAGGGTTTTAAACAGTCTTGTATCCCCAAAGAGGGTTTTAAACAGTACTTTATCCCCAAAGAGGGTTTAAACAGTCTTGTATCCCCAAAGAGGGTTTCAAACAGTCTTGTATCCCCAAAGAGGGTTTTAAACAGTCTTGTATCCCCAAAGAGGGTTTTAAACAGTCTTGTATCCCCAAGAGAGCTTTAAACAGTCTTGTATCCCCAAAGAGGGTTTTAAACAGTCTTGTATCCCCAAAGAGGGTTTTAAACAGTCTTGTATCCCCAAAGAGGGTTTTAAACAGTCTTGTATCCCCAAAGAGAGTTTTAAACAGTCTTGTATCCCCAAAGAGGGTTTAAACAGTCTTGTATCCCCAAAGAGGGTTTTAAACAGTCTTGTATCCCCAAAGAGGGTTTTAAACAGTCTTGTATCCCCAAAGAGGGTTTTAAACAGTCTTGTATCCCCAAAGAGGGTTTTAAACAGTCTTGTATCCCCAAAGAGGGTTTTAAACAGTCTTGTATCCCCAAAGAGGGTTTTAAACAGTCTTGTATCCCCAAAGAGGGTTTTAAACAGTCTTGTATCCCCAAAGAGGGTTTTAAACAGTCTTGTATCCCCAAAGAGGGTTTTAAACAGTATTGTATCCCCAAAGAGGGTTTTAAACAGTATTGTATCCCCAAAGAGGGTTTTAAACAGTCTTGTATCCCCAAAGAGGGTTTTAAACAGTCTTGTATCCCCAAAGAGGGTTTTAAACAGTCTTGTATCCCCAAAGAGGGTTTTAAACAGTCTTGTATCCCCAAAGAGGGTTTTAAACAGTCTTGTATCCCCAAAGAGAGCTTTAAACAGTCTTGTATCCCCAAAGAGAGCTTTAAACAGTCTTGTATCCCCAAAGAGGGTTTTAAACAGTCTTGTATCCCCAAAGAGGGTTTTAAACAGTCTTGTATCCCCAAAGAGGGTTTTAAACAGTCTTGTATCCCCAAAGAGGGTTTTAAACAGTCTTGTATCCCCAAAAAGGGTTTTAAACAGTCTTGTATCCCCAAAGAGGGCTTTAAACAGTATTGTATCCCCAAAGAGGGTTTTAAACAGTCTTGTATCCCCAAAGAGGGTTTTAAACAGTCTTGTATCCCCAAAGAGGGTTTTAAACAGTCTTGTATCCCAAAGAGGGTTTTAAACAGTCTTGTATCCCCAAAGAGGGTTTTAAACAGTATTGTATCCCCAAAGAGGGTTTTAAACAGTCTTGTATCCCCAAAGAGGGTTTTAAACAGTCTTGTATCCCCAAAGAGGGTTTTAAACAGTCTTGTATCCCCAAAGAGGGTTTTAAACAGTCTTGTATCCCCAAAGAGGGCTTTAAACAGTCTTGTATCCCCAAAGAGAGCTTTAAACAGTCTTGTATCCCCAAAAAGGGTTTTAAACAGTCTTGTATCCCCAAAGAGGGCCTTAAACAGTATTGTATCCCCAAAGAGGGTTTTAAACAGTCTTGTATCCCCAAAGAGGGGTTTAAACAGTCTTGTATCCCCAAAGAGGGTTTTAAACAGTATTGTATCCCCAAAGAGGGTTTTAAACAGTCTTGTATCCCCAAAGAGGGGTTTAAACAGTCTTGTATCCCCAAAGAGGGTTTTAAACAGTCTTGTATCTGCAAAGAGGGTTTTAAACAGTCTTGTATCCCCAAAGAGGGTTTTAAACAGTCTTTATCCCCAAAGAGGGTTTTAAACAGTATTGTATCCCCAAAGAGGGTTTTAAACAGTCTTGTATCCCCAAAGAGGGTTTTAAACAGTATTGTATCCCCAAAGAGGGTTTTAAACAGTCTTGTATCCCCAAAGAGGGTTTTAAACAGTCTTTTATCCCCAAAGAGGGTTTTAAACAGTCTTGTATCCCCAAAGAGGGTTTTAAACAGTCTTGTATCCCCAAAGAGGGCTTTAAACAGTCTTGTATCCCCAAAGAGAGCTTTAAACAGTCTTGTATCCCCAAAGAGGGTTTTAAACAGTCTTGTATCCCCAAAGAGGGTTTTAAACAGTCTTGTATCCCCAAAGAGGGTTTTAAACAGTCTTGTATCCCCAAAGAGGGTTTTAAACAGTCTTGTATCCCCAAGAGGGTTTTAAACAGTCTTGTATCCCCAAAAAGGGTTTTAAACAGTCTTGTATCCCCAAAGAGGGCTTTAAACAGTATTGTATCCCCAAAGAGGGTTTTAAACAGTCTTGTATCCCCAAAGAGGGTTTTAAACAGTATTGTATCCCCAAAGAGGGTTTTAAACAGTCTTGTATCCCCAAAGAGGGGTTTAAACAGTCTTGTATCCCCAAAGAGGGTTTTAAACAGTCTTGTATCTGCAAAGAGGGTTTTAAACAGTCTTGTATCCCCAAAGAGGGTTTCAAACAGTCTTGTATCCCCAAAGAGAGCTTTAAACAGTCTTGTATCCCCAAAGAGGGTTTTAAACAGTCTTGTATCCCCAAATAGGGTTTTAAACAGTCTTGTATCCCCAAAGAGGGTTTTAAACAGTCTTGTATCCGCAAAGAGGGTTTTAAACAGTCTTGTATCCCCAAAGAGGGCTTTAAACAGTCTTGTATCCCCAAAGAGAGCTTTAAACAGTCTTGTATCCCCAAAAAGGGTTTTAAACAGTCTTGTATCCCCAAAGAGGGCTTTAAACAGTATTGTATCCCCAAAGAGGGTTTTAAACAGTCTTGTATCCCCAAAGAGGGGTTTAAACAGTCTTGTATCCCCAAAGAGGGTTTTAAACAGTATTGTATCCCCAAAGAGGGTTTTAAACAGTCTTGTATCCCCAAAGAGGGGTTTAAACAGTCTTGTATCCCCAAAGAGGGTTTTAAACAGTCTTGTATCTGCAAAGAGGGTTTTAAACAGTATTGTATCCCCAAAGAGGGTTTCAAACAGTATTGTATCCCCAAAGAGAGCTTTAAACAGTCTTGTATCCCCAAAGAGAGCTTTAAACAGTCTTGTATCCCCAAAGAGGGTTTTAAACAGTCTTGTATCCCCAAAGAGGGGTTTAAACAGTACTGTATCCCCAAAGAGGGTTTCAAACAGTATTGTATCCCCAAAGAGAGCTTTAAACAGTCTTGTATCCCCAAAGAGGGTTTTAAACAGTCTTGTATCCCCACAGAGGGTTTTAAACAGTATTGTATCCCCAAAGAGGGTTTCAAACAGTATTGTATCCCCAAAGAGAGCTTTAAACAGTCTTGTATCCCCAAAGAGGGTTTTAAACAGTCTTGTATCCCCAAAGAGGGGTTTAAACAGTACTGTATCCCCAAAGAGGGTTTTAAACAGTCTTGTATCCCCAAAGAGGGTTTTAAACTACTGTATCCCCAAAGAGGGTTTAAACAGTCTTGTATCCCCAAAGAGGGTTTTAAACAGTACTGTATCCCCAAAGAGGGTTTAAACAGTCTTGTATCCCCAAAGAGGGTTTTAAACAGTCTTGTATCCCCAAAGAGGGTTTCAAACAGTATTGTATCCCCAAAGAGGGTTTTAAACAGTCTTGTATCCCCAAAGAGGGTTTTAAACAGTATTTTATCCCCTATTGTCTGTCTGTCTGTCTGTCACAAAGGTTGTCCTGGAGCCGTTACGATTGTGCCCTTTGGCAAGGCATTTAAATTCCACGTTGCCTCTTCTCTCTCCCTCGTGGCGATGAACTCCATCAGGAATGAGGTCTCGAGAGTGATCAATATAAGTTGAAAGAAATTGTTTCGCAATCGAGCTAAAATACATTTGTATAAACAAAGGTTGTCCAGACACGATCTACTTCTTGAGTTATCCTCTCTACACACACACAGACGCAACCAAAAACGATATCCTGCATTCCAATAACAGCGAGGGTTAACAATTAATTTTTTTAGTTGATACAAATTTATTTATCTCGATTGCAAAACAAGTTCTTACAACTTATATTAATCACTCTCGAGACCTCATTCCTGATGGAATCCATCGCCACGAGGGAGAGAGAAGGGGCAACATGGAATTTAAATGCCTTGTCTAAGGGCACAATCGTAACGGCTCCAGCGGGGCTCGAACTCCGGACCTTCTGCACCTGCAGCGAACGTGCATCACATCCACTGTGCTATCACGACTTCCACAAAGGACCGGAAGTGATTCTAGTTTGGGATAAATCACACAGGCGATTAAGCATCTATAGTAAACTATTCATGCTTGTAACCAGAATTTGAAGCAAGATAGACATATATATAGTCAAATCACAATTAGTGGTCACCTCTATTAATCGGCCAATCTGATTAATTAATTAACTTTTTTGGATTTAGTTAAAATAATTAAGCTAATAAGATTTTGACTATCATATATTCAATATCATAAAAGTTAATGTTCCATGTCTGTTGTGGATGTCGCTCAATGGTTATCATGCTTGCAACCCTGGATCCTCAACCTTGGATGATAAGTGGTTATTGCCGGATCGGACAGATGTGTATTCTCCATGTACTCCAGTTAATGGCCACAGAATGCATCCTTGACCCTCAAGGTGAAGGGGTATGGGGTTATTAGAAAGTTCCATTAGAAACAGTCAAACGTGTCATAAGCAGCCAGCCAAGGGAATCACAGAAAATAGCTGCTTAGTGCAGGTTGCTGCTTAATAGAGGTCAAATGTATAATAAAGCAACATATTGGGAATCTGGAAACTGGCTGCTTAATACAGATTGGCTGATTAATAGAGGTCAAATGTATAATAGGGCAACATATTGGGAATCTGGAAACTGGCTGCTTAATACAGATTGGCTGATTAATAGAGGTGACCACTAACTGTGATATGACTATATGTCTATCTTGCTTCAAGATCGGGATAAAGCATGATTGAATAGTGTACTATAGACATAAGAGAGCTGACACTATGCTAACCGCCTGTGTGATTTATCCCAAACTAGAAACACCTTCGGTCCTCCTCGACCGACCGACCGTCCATCTATATATCCAAAAATTTCATCAACAACTTTTTTGAGTTATTGTATCCACACACAAATGCAGCTAAAAAGGATAACTCCCAGCCCCGTTTGTAACGGAGGGAGTTGTTAATGTTTACATTAACTTAATTATGTTGTCATTTTCACTATTTTCACAAACTTTTAATATCCCGGGACCCCTATTCCGACAAAATTCAAAACCGACCTTGGGCACGAATTGATCATCCCAGGTTCATATGTAGGTACGTCTAATACTTTTATATACAGGACTTATCTCTGTATAACTTGCATCTCTTCTAGATACACGAAATACCGACTGACTACACAGAAATGTCCAAATATCCGTTTAACTGAAGTGTCGGAAGTGAAGCAAGATTTGTAAATAGAACGGGTTAACTGGTATGCCGTTAGATACCTATTATCTACCATACCATAATAACCAATCCCTATTTCAATCCTTGGATGAAATAAATCGGCAGACTGACCTGTGGAAGTCATGTCCCGCAGCTTAAACAGATTTGACATAATGACTAATGTAAATAAACTAAACATTGAGATAAAATCACAAAGGACCATGTGCCATTGGCAAATGATACAGAAGAATTTCGCTTCATGATAAGGCCATTTCAAATGGTGATTTGGGAGAATTAAGTATTGTTGATGTTATAAAGAAATGTTGAAATAAACGACTGGGATTGATACTACATGACTGAATAACAAATGAGGTAGGTTAAACCGACTGTACTCTGTATAACGATTGTACCCGAGTATTAATGGTATTGAATTTATTCCCTTTAAGTCTTACACTGCATAGTGGTTTCTCTGGTTCTGCAGTCAATATTGCTCAAAGGTTTTCTAAGTGTTTATTAACACTCTGGATTTTATATTGAATGTTACTCGCTCTGTAACTATATTTTGCTCTTTTATGGTTTATTGTTTATCTATTTGCATTTTAGCGGTGAAAATAACAGTCAAATATGTTGTGCAGTGTCATCACCATTGTGTCTTAGCAACACAATGACACAATTCTAATGAAATTACACGACTTATTTCCAGTTTTCAGTTACAAATGAGAAAAAAACACATTTATGAATTGTCGTCTGCTAAAATTATTTGAACTATTTATAGCCGTTATTTTACCCAGCATGCAAAGAGTTAAAATTTTAATAATAGGATGTTGTGTCATAATAAATGTATGGATTGTGCGGAATTAAAGCAATATTCAAATTTGGATTTTAATCAATTTTAGATAATTATACATATGGATACTAGTTAGACTGGAGATTATATAAACATCTCTTTCAAGTAGGTACAGTTAAACCACTCTATATTGCACAGCCACCAGACCAAAGCAGAAGTTCGGTTTGGACGGTACTGGTATTCTGCTAAGCAAAGGAGATTTCATAGTATTGAAAATGTTTTCCTATATGAACAGTTGTTTTACTATATGAACAATTGTTTTACTATATGAACAGTTGATTTACTATATGAACAGTTGATTTACTATATGAACAGTTGTTTTACTATATGAACAGCTGTTTTACTATATGAACAGTTGTTTTACTATATGAACAGTTGATTTCCTATATGAACAGTTGTTTTACTATATGAACAGTTGTTTTACTATATGAACAGTTGTTTTACTATATGAGTTGTTTTACTATATGAGTTGTTTTACTATATGAACAGTTGTTTTACTATATGAACAGTTGTTTTACTATATGAACAGTTGATTTCCTATATGAACAGTTGTTTTACTATATGAACAGTTGTTTTACTATATGAACAGTTGTTTTACTATATGAGTTGTTTTACTATATGAACAGTTGATTTCCTATATGAACAGTTGTTTTACTATATGAACAGTTGTTTTACTATATGAACAGTTGATTTACTATATGAACAGTTGTTTTCCTATATGAACAGTTGGTTTCCTATATGAACAGTTGTTTTCCTATATGAACAGTTGATTTCCTATATGAACAGTTGTTTTACTATATGAACAGTTGTTTTACTATATGAACAGTTGTTTTACTATATGAACAGTTGTTTTACTATATGAACAGTTGATTTACTATATGAATAGTTGTTTTCCTATATGAACAGTTGTTTTACTATATGAACAGTTGTTTTACTATATGAACAGTTGTTTTACTATATGAACAGTTGTTTTACTATATGAACAGTTGATTTACTATATGAACAGTTGTTTTACTATATGAACAGTTGTTTTCCTATATGAACAGTTGTTTTCCTATATGAACAGTTGATTTCCTATATGAACAGTTGATTTCCTATATGAACAGTTGTTTTACTATATGAACAGTTGATTTCCTATATGAACAGTTGTTTTACTATATGAACAGTTGTTTTACTATATGAACAGTTGTTTTACTATATGAACAGTTGATTTCCTATATGAACAGTTGTTTTACTATATGAACAGTTGTTTTACTATATGAACAGTTGTTTTACTATATTAATTTTATAGTTTAGGACTCAAAATATTTGGTTTGGAGAGAATTCTACTTTAAATTGGGTTCCAGTTTAAATGTGTTTCACTATATCTTCTAAACTGTTATTGCTGTTATTTTAGAACAGTATAATTATTTTCCTTTCACCTACAGGATCTAACTGACTAGTTTATAAAAATATTGACTTAAGTCTTAAAATGTTTGTAATTATTATTGACAAAGTGAAATACAATCTTAAGAATTGGTCAATCTATTATACTTGGTAAAATAGACTATGAAAGAATTGTGTGTGTTTTACGTTTATTTATCGTCGCTACTGGTTGCCCATATGAGCGACGCCTCCTGAAGAGATTAGTCATTTTAGATTTTTGGAGGATAGTGCAATGATACAGACAGAGACTTATTCCAGAGTCTCCGCTGGTTCTTTTACGTGCACTGCGTACAGCACCGACACGAGACCTCAGTTTAAAGTCCCATCTGAAAGACTGTTAAGATATTACGGTCAGACGGGGGATCGAACCCATGATCCCTGGATTACCAGTCCAGCCTATTACCACTAATTGTATAGCAATTACTGGTAAGACAGTTGTTTCTATTTGAAGAGAAATGGGTTGAATTGTGGCCACTTTGTTTCCATGGCTACAATAATACAAAATGGCAGAATATAAACATTTTATTAACTTTAATGTCATTTTATAATACTGCTTTCTGGAATATTATTTTACCTCTGTTGTATGATAGTGAAACAAGTTTTTACAACTTATAATAATCACTCTCGAGATCTCATTCCTGATGGAATCCATCGCCACGAGTGAGAGAGAAAAGGCAATGTGGAATTTTAGTTCCTTGCCTAAGGGCACAATTCGTAATGGTCACAGATGGGCACGAACTCCGGGCCTTTCACACCTCTGTTGTAGCTGTATATGTAAATAGTATATATACTCGCACGAAAAAGAAAGTGTGCACGTGGCTTGGTTAGAGGGAGAATTGTATACTTATATAGATCTATAGGCAAATTTGGTATCAAAATGTGTAAAAATGTATTGGCTACACGATGGTTTACTTTTAATTGAAATTTGATGTGAATATAAGCATAAAATATTCCCTCTAACCAAGTGCACACTTTCTTTTTCGTGTGAGTATAGAACTTTTTTTGTCCAGAATTGAAGAAAGAAGATGGAATGAATGAGTGTGTAACTGAGTGGTTGTGAAGTTGAGCCCTGTCGTAGCCATGACATTTTGATCCAAGTCTCCTCTCTCCCTCATTGGAGTATTCAATCATGAAAGACGTTTCAAGACCAATTATCGTCCGTATACACCATTTCACGCATACATCATTTCGCGCAGCTATCTATTTCCAATATATATTTATTTACACACAAACTGCTGACGTCATACGCCATTTGGATTTTCTTGTGTAAATATAGCGGCAACTTCCTGTCATAAAAAACATGTGGAAAGTCAACATTACACTAAATGTTGTAAGAACTTGTTTCACATTGAAATTAAAGTTAATTGGTATAATACTGTTGCCCTCCCCGTGGCCTAGTGTTTAAAGTTTAAAAGTTTCGATTCCAAATCCGACGCTCTACCACTGGACCACGGACGCCACTGTGTTTGGGTTACTATTTATTAATATTTACATTGTTATATAATACGCTTGCCAGAGTGAGCCCCTTCCAGTCACCTGCGTTTACATTCCGGTGAGCGCAGTTACTCCTGAGACTTTGCTAATGGTTAATATTGTTGTTTGAAGTCACAAATTGCACAAGTTTCTATTCCATTGTCAATATTACCATACGGTGCATTAAAAAGTTTAAAGTTTAAACTACAATCGAGGCTATATTTCGTATATTTGATTCGTTTAAACTTTATTTATTTTACAACAATTGCGAAGCAAGTTTTAACAAATCACTCTCGTTGGTGCGGATGAAAGCGTAAATGTGGTCATTCGTGTGGGAGGAAACGGTATTTCCCTGGAGAAAACCCACCTGTCCGATCTGGCGACCACCGTACCATCTCGCATACTTCCCTGTCCGAGGATCGAATCCTGCGGCTCACAAAAATTCTGACAAAGGGAACCCAGGGCGTGTTTAATACCACGTACAGTAGTATAGTGTTCCAGGTGTTGAACAGTTTATACACTATTTAAAAGAGAAAAGAGAAATAGAAAAAAAACCTAGCCATTTTGACAAGTTCTGTTATATCTGATCTATGCTGTTTGATTCAACTTAATGATATAACTGGTATAGATTGTGAAAGAAGGATCAAGCGGTTAAATACTGTTATTTTACAACTGTGGGTTCAGGAGCGACTAAACTAATGTTGTAAGATGTTGGTGGCGATTGTGTAAGATAAATTTATATTCACTAAAATTGTCGATATAGGAGAAGTTGGCACACTATTGCAGGGATCATTCTAGAGGGCGATGTGGGCCCCACTTCTCCCTATAAAAACGATTTTCAAACAAAACTTTGTCTAGTAAGATACACTGGCCCATTATAAAGCACTCTTTCTATTAAAATGTTGTATTTAATGGTTGTACTGTGCATTTTAACCCTATTTTGGAAATGTATATTAAAGAACACCATTTAACGAAGCGATCAAGCGCTTTCTCACTTCTCCCAAAAATTCTGACCTAGAATGAACCCTGTATTGGTGAAAATAACAGTCAGATAAAAGTAAAAGTAAAGTGTATGTTTATTATAGTAACGCCCTTATTGAAATGGGGGAGTACTGACTTATGAGACACCTATTTTATGAACATCAGTACTTCCCGAATCCTATCCTTGAAGGTCAGGTGCCAGGCAGTCGGTAACCATTATTAAACTAGCTGGCGGCTCACCAACCAGCCACATCAAAATGAACCCCTTATACGGTTCGTACATTCGACCTCCCGCTCCGTAGGCCGACGCATTAACCACTAGGCCACTGAGACGGTCATGGAATTTCATTATAGTGTCGTAGTTTTCAGCTACCAATAAGAAAAACACATTAATGAATTGTCGTCTGCTACAATTATTTGAACTATTTATAGCTGTTATTTTGCCCAGCATGCAAATGTTCAAATCTGTATATCAATAAGCATTACAAATACTACGGCAAACATACAATAAACAGTTAAACGAGGAAGCAACCACAGGTACTCAGCATGGAGCTAGGACACAATAAAGGAGAAAATAGTCACCTCCAGACCAGACCCCACCCACCCCCATGACATGTCTTACAGAGTACATTGGGTTTATTTATGAGGCCACCACAGAGCTCTAGATAAGTTTTGGTGTAAAGGGTATTTTACCCTTGACTGTTTTGGCAAAGGGTAATTTACTCCTAAATATTAAACTTAAAGGGTATCCAGAAAATTTTAATACAACTCATGTAAACTTTCAAATGCCAAACGCCATTTTTGTGAATGGCGCGCTTGGTTGAGCGGAACAATGTTCCTCTAATCGATTATAAGTTCATTTGGGACTAAACCATGCGTTTTATTACGCACAGCTCTCAATCTTCAAATTGTCTGATTAGCGCAGTGGTTAGCGCGCTCGCTTCTCACCAATGCAACACAGGTTTGATCCTCGGACCAGGAAGTATGTGAGATGGTACGGTAGTCGCCAGATTGGACAGGTGCGTTTTCTCCGGGTACTCTGGTTTCCTCCCACACGAATGACCACATTTACGCCAACGAGAGTGATTAATATAAGTTGTTAAAACTTGCTTCGCAATCGTTGTAAAATAAATAAAGTTTAAACTAATCTTCAAAACGTATTTTATGATGTATTTTGATACGTTTCTTAGAAAAACCAATGCGTAATTAATCGTATACGCACCTTATCTAGAGGCCTGCCAACATACCATGGATTGTGCATTAATTGACAATTATTAATATACATGTGGAGAGAAATCCAATAAGCTTTTAGCTTTCATTTCAATCCACTTGTATTTATCGTGTACATAACTTTTTGTTGTAAATTATGTTATACAGTCTACATCCGTTATGTCGAATTCCGGTTGGACCGATCAAATACTTCGACATAACCGAAATTTTACTTAACGAAATTCGATATAAATGGTGCCAATTATATGTACAATGATAGTGTCTGAAACGGGACTTTGATCCGACTTCGAGATAACCGGAGACAGCGACATAACCGACTTTGACATAACGGATGTACACTATATTATGTTGAATAAATATGTTTTAACCAATTATTAATATCTTTCAGGTGTTATATACAGTATAAGTGAATTATGACAGACCTCAATACAGACTAAACATCTCGAACACTGAGCCGGGAATATTCATGAGGATGTTAAGGGGCAGATAATTGATCTCATTCATTTAATATTTTTCTGAACCCAAACACAAAGCAACTATGAATAAAGAACTCAATTTTGATAAACACCTGGAATGGATTTATCGACATGTTACTGATAGATATGGGAAAAATACGTTTTGTTGAAATATGGAATTTTATATCTGTTACGGTTAATAAAACATTTGGAATATTCTGAATATTTTCCCGGAAAAGTTGTACATAAAAAAAAATTAAATAAATATTTCGGAAAAATTAATACCAACAGAGGGAGCTGCTAGAGACCTGACCTCATTATTTATGAGAGATTTCCATGAATTATTAGTGTAAATGTAACATAGCAACCAATCATGAGCCAGCACATACCGGTAGTGTAAATAACATATAAACGTAAAGGAATATTTCTTATATCTGGATACGATATTTGGGGTTTTGCTATCGTTTCAAAATGGGGAATATAATGAAACGAAAACCAGCAGATGATCCAGACTCTGCATGGCAGGAGCAGAACAAGGAAGTCGAGCGCAATCCCATGTACAAATTTGCTCATCTCAACCGTGGTGGTAAACTGGTAGAGGCGTACCGTAAAAGTGGCGTTGTTGCAGTACAGGAAATCGCCCGCAGGGAGATTGGTCCGTATTTATACAATGGCGGAAAAGGAAAAATGTTGCAAAAAATTGACTATATCAAATGGCATAGACAGAAAGAAGCAAATAAATCGGTGAGTATAAATGTCTAAAACATAAATGATAGAGAAACACTAAGAGTCTTATAATGTATTAATTAGGATGTATTGCAATACCCACAATGCCGGCGGCGTATAGGCTTCCTGCTGTCGGTCGCCAATTAGGACAAAAAAGAAACAATGATGCTAAATTTTGTGAATTGGTGAACAAATTTGGCACAACTTTTCTTTTTTTGGCACAACATGTTTTGTCTAATACATTGCTTCAAATATTTATCTGTGAACTATATGGCTCTTAGTTGGCTCCAAGTGTTTCCAATTGGCAACAGAAATGGCGCAGATAACAATTCCGACAGAGGGAACCCTGGGCGTTTTTAACATTGAATCCAATGGAGACAGCAATAACAATACCACGTACAGTAGTATAGGGTTCCAGGGGTTGAACAATTTATACACTATTTAAAAGAGAAGAGAGAAATAGAAAAAAATGTAGCCATTACGAGAAACAAAATTACTGTGCACAATAGAAACGGTGTGGCGTCCGTGGTCCAGTTGTAGAGCGTTGGATTTGGAATCGAGCGGTACCGGGTTCGATACTCGGTCAGGCCACGTATGTAGTGTCATTGAGCAAGGCACCTCACACACATTGCTTAGTACAGGTTAACCACTTAGGTCGGCTAAGCTTGCCCAGGAAAACATGTCTATGTCCCAGCAAGGGGTTTGACATTAATGGACCATACATACATAGAAAATGGTATAATTTTGCATTGTAACGTAAAACGGATTGATCTTGCATATGCCTACCAGAAGTCGCAGTTATCTCTCTCACTCAATCGCTCTATTTCTCAGGTTCACCCTTTTATTTCACTCATTCACTCTCCCTCCAAACTCTTTCTCTCACGTAATTATATATTTATGAACACATTTGTAAAACATAATGTATAAACATTTATGTACCCCAAACTAATCAGTGTATGGTTTTGTTTTGTGTGTTTATATGTTTATTTAACCCTTTTCCTCATAGAAGCACCTCTTGACGCCATTACCAATACGACATACATTAACCCTTTCCCTCATAGAAGCACCTCTTGACGCCATTACCAATACGACATACATTAACCCTTTCCCTCATAGAAACACCTCTTGACGCATTACCAATACGACATACATTAACCCTTTCCTCATAGAAGCACCTCTTGACGCCATTACCAATACGACATACATTAACCCTTTCCTCATAGAAACACCTCTTGACGCCATTACCAATACGACATACATTAACCCTTTCCCTCATAGAAGCACCTCTTGACGCCATTACCAATACGACATACATTGACAATGTAGTAGCCAAACCAATGTTCATAATAAAAGCCAGAATCTCATGTAGTCCCAGTAATATATATGGAGGTGGGATAGATATGGCAACTACTTATCCTGCATGATAGCTAAATGGCTGTCGTTTGTATGGAGATATAATAGTATATTAACCTAAATCTCTATGTAGTCCCAGTAATATATATGGAGGTGGGATAGATATGGCAACTACTTATCCTGCATGATAGCTAAATGGCTGTCGTTTGTATGGAGATATAACAGTATATTAACCTAAATCTCTATGAAGGAAAGGGTTAAATGAAAATAAAAGGAATATATAAATAATAAAAACATACACTGACAAATGAGGAGTTAAAGCAAACATGAGCGTCCATATTAAAGGTCATGTGGAAGTCGTGATAGCGCAGTGGAAGCGCGTTCGCTTTATGTGCCAAAGGCCCGGAGATCGAGCCCCGCTGGAGCCGTTATGGTTGTGCCCTTAAGGCAAGGTATTTAAATTCCACGTTGCCTCTTCTCTCTCCCTCGTGGCGATGGATTCCATCATGGAATGAGGTCTCGAGAGTGATTAATATAGGTTGAAAGAACTTGTTTCGCAATCGAGCTAAAATAAATTTGTATGAACTATTAATGGTTAAAAATAACTTAGTGGATACAACCCATAATTCAGAACACCAAGCAGGCGCGTAGCTGCCATTAGGCCAAAAAGCCCGGGTTTCACATCATTTTGACCAAAAAAAAAATATATATATCATGTTTATTTGTTATAAAAACATGTCCGAATTTGTCTTTTAAATGCAGCAGAATGCTGGAAATTGCATCCTAAAAACCAAAAAATTCCCCCAGACCCCCTAGCAACCTTGTTCACTACACTCACTCAACATTCTTTACCTGGGCCTGCACATAATTTGCCTCTTGGCTACGCCCCTGCCAACCCATGGTTTATTTGCCGATTTACAATGGCAAGACAATTCAATTAGTCAGCTATGACATGTAAATTATTACATCGTTCAAACAAACATACAAATCATTTGTTTCTATCAATAGTGAAATAAACTATGTAGGTTGATGTATATTTGACATGTCGAACAATTTAAAGGCCAGATCAATGATTCCAATGATTTTACTTCTGAGAAAATCGATGCATGGAACTGTATGTATACACAAACAAATCGCCATTTATTCATGTTAGCTGATGCGATAAAAATATTACTATTTTCAGACAAAATTGCCCATTTTGATAAATGAACTGGTCCAAATGTAATTTTCTCATTAATTTATCGGGTCAAAAAATCTCATGGACCAGTCCATGTCAGTTGAATGGATTAATTCACATAATATTGTATAATTACTTAGAATGTGCTGCACACGCAGCGATAATTTAGAAATAGATGCTATTGTCTTAAAATTTCCATTGATTTTGTTCAAATTTTCAGAACAATTTTGGAAGATCTGGCCTCAATTTTAATGAACTTGATATTTATCATATCTTGTATTAGTAGATTTACTAGATTACCTCCTTTTTATGGATATTTATTTAGTATATCACTAATAGCTATGTAAATAAATAAAAAAGTTTAAACTTTATTTATTTTACAACGATTGCGAAACAAGTTCTAACAACTTATATTAATCACTCTCGTTGGCGCGGATGAAAGCGTATATGTGGTCATTTGTGTGGGAGGAAACCGGAGTATCCGGTGAAAACCCACCTGTCCGATCTGGCGACCGCTGTACCATCTCACATACTTTCCGGTCTGAGGGTCGAACCCGGGTTGCATTGGTGAGAAGCGAGCGCGCTAACCACTGCGCTAATTGGACAGCTATGTAAGTTGTGGTTTACTGCAGGTAGTATTAGGATTAATGTTAAACGCTTTGCGTGCTAGCTGCAGATAAAATCACTTTTGCAAATAGCATAGAGCCAGATGAGACTGCACCTGAACCCTCAGTTGTGAAATAACAGTATTTAACCGCTTGATCCTTCTTTCACAATCTATACGAGTTATATCATTAAGTTGAATCACAAACACAATCCTAATTCTTTAACCCTTATCCTGCTAATCACGAACAAAAGTTGACTTTTGCAAACAGTACAGATCAGATATGCCAGAACCTGCCATCTGATCAGGCTCTCTAAGCACTGTTTGCTATTTGTAGAGTGGAGCTAAAACACTTGACAGTGGGTGGATTTGTCCAGGAGGGATAATTAGTATAATAATGACATTACGCTTTGAAATAACAAAGTTTATCAAACTATTGTTGTATATAAATGCCATTAACCCGTAACCTGTCAATGACGACTAAAGTCACTTTTAGAAAACAGCAAGTCCGCCTCTGTGGTCGAGTGGTTAAGGTCGCTGACTTGTATACCACTGTAACCTATCATCACTGATGGTCACGGGTTCGAGCCCCACTCAGACCGTGTTTCATTTATATGAAAAAGTTGGCAGTTTCTTACGGAGGTTGGTGCACCCAAGTACTGGTTAGCCGCTGGAGCCTGCCCAGGAAAGGTGTTGTTAAGTAAACTGCCCACCGGCGATATAGCCCGAAATGGTGCTGATGCAGGCGTAAAACCCGAAATATAAAAATATAAATAAATAAATCACAGAAATTGCCATCTGATCTCTGAGCACTGTTTGCTATTTGTAGAGTGGAGCTAAAACACAAGACAGTCGGTGGATTTGTCCAGGAGGGATAATTAGTATAATAATGACATTACGCTTTGAAATAACAAAGTTTATATAAATGCCATTAACCCGTAACCTGTCAAAGATGACTAAAGTCGCTTTTAAAAACAGCATAGAGCCAGATCAGATGCCAAAGAACATGCCATATGATCAGGCTCTATGCTGTTTGCTATTCAGATTGTGGAGCTAAAGCACTTGGCTGAAGAGCAAACAACATAGATCCTGATCAGATGCAGCTGATCTGGATCTATGTTGTTTGCAAATGTGATTTTATTTACTCAGCAGGCAAAGGGTTAAAGAGATTAATCTTCTAATCTTTTGATCATTGTTATAGTGGGGAATTTATTTAAGCGTGTGATTAAAACACCGTTGATCCAAACCACCACATAGTTGCTAAAGCATTGACCTACCTCATCCTTACTGAGCTTATGAGAAAATAGCAAGGTGTAAGCGGTCATATATAAACGGTTTATAATGACCATTCGGCGTTCAAGCAACAGGTTTAATAAAATAATAAAATAAAATTTGACGCATTAAATAAAACTCGTTGCTGAGCACACTATACTGTGTTTATTGGTTTATTTATCCTTGCAGTATAATTATGAACTTAGATGATAAAGTCTTTATGTTTGGCTGAATGTAATGAAAGAAAACATAAAGGGAGATAATATCTGTGGTAGAGCCTCATTTTTGACGACATATTCTGACCACTCGGGACACTGACCTCTGACCACTCGAATATCCTTGTCCCACACTTGAAGGATACTCTTTAATCTTCATCAAAATGGCATGGCGTTAAAACTGACGACTTTAGGGCGAAATAGTTGCCCTAGGGGCACTCAGACTTCTCCTCAGAAGGCCGCACATCTCTCTAACATAAAAAATTATGTCCAGTAAGATGCACTGGCCGATTAAAGAACACTCCTTCTATTCAATAATACCATACACTGATGCTAGGCAATCGATTCTTTCTTACATTACTTCAAAATGGCAAACCACTTGGAATAACATACAATTCAATAAACTACAATTAATTAGGCCAAACATTGGTAAATCATCTTTTGTTTATCACTCCAACCTTAGAGAGGAAACAGTAATGTCACGGTTGAGACTTGGACATACCCGTTTCACACACTCATTTTTATTGAAAAGAGAGGATCCACCATGGTGTATACCATGCCATTCCTCTATAAATGTTAAACACATCTTAATTCAATGTGTAGATTTAGTACTCATTCGCCAAAAATATTATAGTTATGACAATGAAGGAGCTTTTCGACACTTTTCGATTTTAAATACATTTTTGCATTTTATTTGTTTCATTTTTCATTTCATTTTTGCTTTGGAAGTTTTAGCCTTGGTGTGCCTCAGTGTGGCTACGGGCCTGCTCTCTATATCCAAATTTTTGGCTTAAAAAACCTTCAGGAAAGTGTTAACCAGAAATCCAGAAATCCAGAAATCCGGCTAATTCATTTTCTTTACTAGTTTCCTGTTAGGAACAATCAACAAATAAAATAAAATAGATATGTAAATAAAATATTAATTTACAGCTACTTTTTTTCAATAACTAGATATTTATTCAGAAACTTGTGATATTTAGTTTGTTACTGTAGAGAGCTTTACTCAATCTTTGTTAGTTTTGCACAATATTGCTTGTTAAGTGCTTAGACATGAATGGACTCGACAAGTCAATGTATGGGACAAAATATTTCTTTTTAAAATCCATTGAACGTTGTAAATGTGGAAGTCGTGATAGTGATGAGCGTTCGCTTCAGGTGAGAAAGATTCGGAGTTCGTGCCCGCTGGAGCCGTTACGATTGTGCCTTTAGGCAAGGCATTTAAATTGCACGTTGCCTCTTCTCTCTCCCTCGTGGCGATGGATTCCATCAGAAATGAGGTCTCGAGAGTGATTAATATAAGTTGTATGAACATGTTTCACAATCGAGCTAAAATAAATTTGTATAAACTAAATGTTTTTGTCGAACCACGTATATTTCCACACCAATTCTGTTGTTCAATATCTGTGCGCTTTACAACTTTGGCATGAAATTGAATTTCATATTTTCAGTTTTCGCATGATTGGTATTACGTTAGTCTGTCTTTAATTCCAAATATGTATATAATAATGTGCAATATTTATGGGCCTGCAGGTTGTCACAGAAATATCGAACATCCGAATATTCGAATACTATTTCAGTATTCGAATATTCGGAAAAAATATTATATTGTCCTCAAAAATGCCACCTGTTCAGTCACACGTTTGGAAATGCTTGACTCGCTCTGAGAATAAGAAAACTGCTAGATGTAATCTATGCACATTGGATTTACCATTTTCGGGTACAATATCAATCTCAATAATTATTTGAAGAAGATTACGTTTACGCGTAAAACAGAAATTAGGTTAGTTTGGCAATTTTTATAAGAGTTTGAGTGATTTTGAGTTTTTCATTGAATTCTATCGAATATTCGAATACCGTCCCAACCGAATATTCGAATAGTATAATCGCTATTCGTTGCCATCCCTACAAATTACGATAAATAATATGATACAAATCTTGCTTAACGAGAGTGAGAGAGTGATATAAATTGCTAAAACTTGTTTCGCAATCATTATAAAATAAATAAAAGTTTACAACTTAATATTATGTTATTTATAGGGATCGGCAATCTGGGAGACGAAATCTGACGATGAGCTCGTCGCTGAATGGAATGAGGCTGAAAAGAACAGTCTTAATAAAGTGTTAACGCATGAAGGGTGCTGGGACCTTAATAAACGTGGGGGCGTGGGTGAAACCCCTCTGCACCTCTTATATTTAATGGATAGTGCTGAACATGTAGAAACTGCCAAAATACTGCTCAATATGTATCCTAAGCTGGCCTTGGATTTCTATGAAGCTGATGAATATTATGGTAAGTTAAAGTTTAATATGTTGATGTTGGTAAGTTAAAGTTTAATATGTTGATGTTGGTAAGTTAAAGTTTAATATGTTGATGTTGGTAAGTTAAAGTTTAATATGTTGATGTTGGTAAGTTAAAGTTTAATATGTTGATGTTGGTAAGTTAAAGTTTAATATGTTGATGTTGGTAAGTTAAAGTTTAATATGTTGATGTTGGTAAGTTAAAGTTTAATATGTTGATGTTGGTAAGTTAAAGTTTAATATGTTGATGTTGGTAAGTTAAAGTTTAATATGTTGATGTTGGTAAGTTAAAGTTTAATATGTTGATGTTGGTAAGTTAAAGTTTAATATGTTGATGTTGGTAAGTTAAAGTTTAATATGTTGATGTTGGTAAGTTAAATTTACAATTGTTATGTTGGTACATTAAAGTTATTGTTAGTTAAATTTACAATTGTTATGTTGGTAAGTTAAAGTTATCAATGTTATGTTGGTACATTAAAGTTATTGTAAGTTAAATTTACAATTGTTATGTTGGTAAGTTAAAGTTAATGTAATTTAAAGCCACCATTGTTATGTTGGTAAGTTAAAGTTAGTGTAATTTAAAGCCACCATTGTTATGTTAGTATGTTAATGTTAACATTTTGTTGTTGGTAATTAAAGGTACCATTCTTATATTGGTCAGTTAAAGTTTTTGTAAGTTAAGGTTACCATTGTTATTTTTAGTCAGGTAAAGTTTTTGTAAGTTAAGGTTACCATTGTTATGTTGATCAGTTAAAATTATTGTAAGTTAAAGTTACCATTGTTATGTTGGTCAGTTAAAATTATTGTAAGTTAAAGTTACCATTGCTATGTTGGTAAGTTAAATTGTTGGTAAGTTAAAAGTTACAATTGTTATGTTGTTTGTAAGTTAAAGTTATAATATGTTAAGCTTACCATTACGATTTTAGTAAGTTATCTCGTTATTATTGTTATATTGTTAAGCAGACATCCACTGCAATATATCACATGCTACCTATACAGGGGATCGTTTTTACAAATTGGTTTAGCTCTGTTACGAAACAAGTTCTTACAACATTATATTAATCGCTCTTGAGACCTCATTCCTGATGGAATCCATCGCCATGAAAGAGAGATATAGGCAATGTGGAATTTAAGTGCCTTGCATAAGGACCCATTTGTAACGGCTTCAGCGGGGCTCAAACTTTCAAACCTGAAGCGAAAACTCTTACACTGCGCTTTTAACGATTTCACCTGCTTGGGATCTAATCAGAACGCGGGTTGCAATGAGAAAGTGTCAATCACCGTGTTACTCAAAACAATACTATCAAATTTGTTTGCTATTTTCTAAGCACAGTTTCCATATTGCAGGCGAGAGTTGCCTACACTTAGCAACAGTTTATGGAGATTTCGAATCAGTAAAACTGTTGGTTTCAAATGGTGCCTACGTTAACCAGAGAGCAACTGGTCGATTCTTCCTTCCAGAGGACCAGAAAAAAACAAGAACTAAAGCAACTAACTATGAAGGTAATGTGTTATACCTGTGGTATTTTAGTTGTGTCATACCTGTGATGTCATACCTGTGATATCATAATCATATTCCTCTTTTAGTAATGTCATACCTCTTGGTTGTGTCATATCTGTGATGTCATACCTGTGATATCATAGTCTCATTCCTGTTTCAGTAACATCATACCTCTTAGTTGAGTCATACCTGTGATGTCATAGTCTCATTCCTGTTTTAGTAATGTCATACCTCTTGGTTGTGTCATACCTGTGATATCATAGTCTCATTCCTGTTTCAGTAACGTCATACCTCTAAGTTGAGTCATACCTGTGATACCATAGTCTCATTCCTGTTTTAGTAATGTCATACCTCTTGGTTGTGTCATACCTGTGATGTCATAGTCTCATTCCTGTTTTAGTAATGTTATACCTCTTAGTAGAGTCATACCTGTGATGTCATAGTTTTATTTCTAATTTAGTAATGTCATACCTCTTAGTCAAGTCATACCTGTGATGTCATAGTTTTATTTCTAATTTAGTAGTGTGATGACTCTAGAGTCATAGTAATGTCGTAATAATGAATCCATATTAACATCTGTTGCAGATTATGCACATTATGCACATTATGGGAATATTCCCTGGCCTTCACTGCATGGTTTGATTACCCAGGAATATCCCCTGGCCTTCCCTGCATGTTTTGGTTACCCTGGAATATCCCCTGGCCTTCACTGCATGTTTTGGTTACCCTGGAATATCCCCTGGCCTTCCCTGCATGTTTTGGTTACCCGGATATATCCCCTGGCCTTCCCTGCATGTTTTTGTTACCCGGTCAACTATCGCTAGCATGTTGCACATATCATTATGATGGGGAATATCCCCTGGCCTTCGCTGCATGTTTTGGTTACCGAGACATCTATCTCTTACAGGTTACGCGTATTATGGAGAATATCCCCTAGCCTTCGCTGCATGTTTTGGTTACATGGACATCTATGACTACCTCGTTGACAATGGAGCAGACCCAAACCTCCAAGATTCTTTCGGAAATACATCTCTACATATGGTTGTCATTGCCGATCAACCGGTAAGTTGCCTAACGTCTTTAAAATCAGATCATATATTGACTTTAACTACAGGAGCTTGAAATTTTATCCAATAGTCTGATTTTGCTCAAACTTTACCAACACATATAAATCAAATTATGTTCATGAATGCTTGGTTTCTGTCTGAACACTAGGCGAACATTTCTGAGTAAATCGAGTCTACGTAAACATTGCAGCTCTAATTTTAAACACTTTTCAAACTTGCAACGATAAATAAAATATATAAAATAAACCCAAAACAAACCCCAAGGAGTTAGATATATTTAGTGTAGAACACCAATGATAGGCAGGTCTGTTTGCCAATTATTAGCAATTTGTTCCCTGGTGTCCTGTTATATTCAGCAATAATTACGCACTTGAAGGGTAATCGTGTGTGCATTAACAACGACTTGGTTGCAAAGATTCCTTCAATTATAGGTTTATATACCTCCAATCCGATACATGTTTATACGTGTGTGTTTTACGTTTATTTATCGTCGTTACCGGTTGCCCATATGAGCGACTCCTCCTGAAGAGATTAGTTATTTTAGATTTTGGAGGCTAGTGCATGATACAGACAGACACCCATTCCAGAATCTCCTCTGGTTCTTTTACGTGCACAGTGTAAAGCACCGACACGAGACCTCGGTTTAGCGACCCATCTGAAAGACTGTTAATTTTATTAGGGTCAGACGGGGGATCGAACTGCGATCCCTGGATTACCAGTCCAGCGTGTTACCACTGGACTACAGATCCGTCTGTCATGTTTATAGACACCATATATATAGACACCTTATCATTAACCCTTTGCATGCTAGCGGCAGATCAAATCACTTCTGCAAACAGCATAGAGCCAGATCAGACGGAACAGAATGATCAGGCTCTATGCTGTTTGCTATACGGATAGTGGAGCTAAAACACTTGGCTGAATAGCAAACAACATAGATCCTGATCAGACTCGGCATTGTGCATATGCATATGCTGATCTGGATCTATGTTGTTTGCAAATGTGATTGGATTTATTAAGAAGGTAATGGGTTAATGCAGGAAAAACGACTATACGATATTGGTATACGGTATACTATTGGATTGAGATTAAGAGAACCAATGTGCTAGCTGTGCAATACACAGGCACACAAAAGAAAGTAGAGGGCCTACCTCTTTTTTTTATTTCATAAATTTTAATAAAACGTACTAAAAGTGATTAACGCACATACAATTCATTGCTATTTGGATTTCGATACAGAAACTGAGTTACGGAGATAGCTGAGCGAAAAAAAAAAATTAGAGGTTATTACGTCTTTATTACTTTGATATGAATTTGAACATTTAATAATCAACATCATGTCCTCCATTATCTATTTATCAGGAATAAATCACTGAATTACTGAATCAGATACACGATTGAAATATTACCATGAAACTACAAACATCTGTTATTGACATGTTGCGACTCTACGGGAAGTAAACAAACTAGCACCGAGTGCGCATGCGTTATTTTCTCAGGAGCTAGTTATGATATGGCTTTTTGGGTTTGATACGGGCACGCGACCGTATCAAACCAGCAAGCGTAATATCAGATTGGACAACACAACGTATTAACCTGGGTGGTATTTGGGTTTGATACGGGCACGTGACCATATCTGGTTTTAAACCAGTAAGTGTAATATCAGACTGGACAACACAACGTATTAACCTGGGTGGTAGACGGTATTGTGGTAGGCAAATAACGGCAAAAATTAGGCTAAAATTCATATCCAACTAATAAGATCTTTTATTGTTCAAGTACATTAAAAATATTTTGTGTTGGATTTTCTTTTACTTTGGTAATACATAACAAGAAGAATTAGTCCAATTAGCGCGCTCGCTTCTCACCAATGCAACCCGGGTTCGATCCTCGGACCGGGAAGTATGTAGGATCGTAGGATGGTCGCCAGATCGGACAGGTGGGTTTTCTCCGCGTACTCCGGTTTCCTCCCACACGAATGACCACATATACGCTTTCATCCCCGCTAACGAGAGTGATTAATATAAGTTGTTAGAACTTGCTTAGCAATCATTGTAAAATAAATAAAGTTTAAACTTTTAAGTACAATTTCATAATAACATTATTTTAACCTTTTTAGAAAGTATTTTGAGGATGACTGTAAGTGTATGTTCATTTTTCAGGAAATGTACAAATACATGGTCAAACATCACAAGGTCCCAGCAGAACGTGAGATAGTTAACGCCGCCAAATTAACACCGCTAGCACTTGCCAGTCGGCTAGGACGTCACAAACTGTTTAAGGAGATACTAGAGCTAAGCTGTGTTGTGAGTATAAAAAAGTTTCAATAATTGCAAAACACTACAGGCCTCGAAATAGACTTACCAAAAGTGTAGATCCAGATGAGCCGTCTCATAGCGAGCCGTCTCATCAGGATCTGCATTTTTTGCCAGTAATAATTATTACTACTTTTAGATACTTTTAGATAAAATCAGGGATCATTCTAGAGGGCGATATGGGTGAAATTGTCACCCTAGGGACCCTGACTTCGCCCTCTGGGGGCCCCACTTCTGCCTAAAAAAAATATTCTACTCAAATGTTGTATTTAATGGTTGTACTGTGCATTTTAACCCTATTTTGCAGAAGTATATTAAAGAACACCATTTAAGGAAGCGATCATGCGCTCTCTCACTTCTCCCATCAATTCTGACCTAGAATGAACCCTGTAAAATGACCCATTTTTATAAATGAACTGGTCCAAAAGTAATTTTCTTATTAATTTATTGGTCTAAAAATATCATGCACCAGTCCATGTCAGTTACTTGGGGTTGAATGGGTTAATATCATGCACCAGTCCATGTCAGTTACTTGGGGTTGAATGGGTTAATATCATGCACCAGTCCATGTCAGTTACCTGGGGTTGAATGGGTAATATCATGCACCAGTCCATGTCAGTTACTGGGGTTGAATGGGTTAATATCATGCACCAGTCCATGTCGTTAACTTGGGTTGAATGGGTTAATATCATGCACCAGTCCATGTCAGTTACCTGGGGTTGAATGGGTTAATATCAGCACCAGTCCATGTCAGTTACTTGGGGTTGAATGGGTTAATATCATGCACCAGTCCATGTCAGTTACTTGGGGTTGAATGGGTTAATATCATGCACCAGTCCATGTCAGTTACTGGGGTTTGAATGGGTTAATATCATGCACCAGTCCTTGTCAGTTACTTGGGGTTGAATGGGTTAATATCATGCACCAGTCCATGTCAGTTACTTGGGGTTGAATGGGTTAATATCATGCACCAGTCCATGTCAGTTACCTGGGGTTGAATGGGTTAATATTATGCACCAGGCCTTGTCAGTTACTTGGGGTTGAATGGGTTAATATCATGCACCAGTCCATGTCAGTTACCTAGGGTTGAATGGGTTAATATCATGCACCAGTCCATGTCAGTTACTTGGGGTTGAATGGGTTAAATATCATGCACCAGTCCATGTCAGTTACAAGGGGTTGAATGGGTTAATATCATGCACCAGTCCATGTCAGTTACCTGGGGTTGAATGGGTTAATCACACATGTTGGTGTGGATGAAAGTGTATATATGTTGTCATTTGTGTGCCGGAGTACCAAGAAAAAACCCAGCTGTTCGCGATATGTCCAAGTGCAAATCTTGCAATATGTTGTTTAAGCAGTACTTTGCTAAGAACTAGGCGGAAAGTCATGACTCTTGAAAGAAAGAAATGTTTAAGACTACAGTCAAACCTGTCTTAAGCAGCTAGCCGAGGGAATCACAGAAAGTGGCTGCTTAGGTCAAATGCATAATAAAACAACATATTGGGAATCTGGAAACTGGCTGCTTAATACAGGTTGGCTGCTTAAACCTTTCCCCCTTAGAAGCGCCTCTCGACGCCATTGCCTATTGCACATAGATTGACACATTAGTAGTCAAACAAGCTATATTAATGATAGGAACAACGTAGTGTATACAACCCGTAATAATTCCTAGTAACCTCCATGAAGGTGGAGTAGGCAAGTTCACAGCTTATCCATTGTGTAAGATTGGTAACTTACAACCAAATGTATGAAATAAAACTACATCTCTATGGGACTGATTAACCGCTGGAGCCTGCCCAGGAAAGGTGTTGTTAGGTAAACTGCCCGAAAACCCGAAATATAATAATAACATCTCTGGTGGAAAGGGTTAATAGAGGTGACCACTAACACAGGTTTAACTGTATGTTTATTACTGTTGCTATGGTCTGTAACTGAATCATCAAAGCCAGACTTGGGTCAAAGGTATCTTGTTAACAACACCAATAGTAGTGCTGGAAGGAAGTTCATCAAACTTATTAATCAGAAATGTCAGAAGGTCAATCTCTCAGAGGTCAAGGTCTCACTCGGGGGTCAAAGGACCAATTAGTCCCATTGCGCACAAATATTTTGTTATTTGCAAGAATCGGTAAATATTTTGTTATTTGCAAGAATCGGTAAATATTTGGACTCTACAAGGATAGATATTAGAGTTCTGAGAACCATCTAATATTACAATGCCCCCTCATAAGGTATCAGTGCAGTTTGTCTGTAATTAAAATGTGTGATTGCTTAAGCAAAGGTAGAGATCAATACTCGATCAATAGGTTCTGATTGATTTTTAGCCATGTTTCTCGGCACCAGATAACTATCAGTATTCCGGGTAGCAGATAATAGCGTAATTACCCAATACATGGGACACAAACCGATGTACCTAGTGACGCAAATTGTTTTTATCAATCTGCGTTGGTTACAAGGAATTGAGAGAGTTTAAGAGTCTTTGGTTTAATTGAACAGTCTTTGGTTTAATTGAATGGACCAATTTCATCCCCTGGTATTGATAAATGGTGGAAAGGCAGAGACACTATTGGCCTTTTCACATGATTTATAATGAGCAATCTGTTTGTTGATGTGCCCGATGTATTGCTAGGGATCGGTTATCATATAGCAGCCTCCATTGTGAAATGGATACAGTGTCCGCCTCGTAGCCGAGACGTTGCGAGTTTGAGCCCATAGCGGTGGTGTCCTTAGGCAAGACTCTTAAATCCATGTTGACTCTTGACAAGATTGAGGTCTCCAGAGTGACTAGTTTCTCAATCAAGCTAAAGGAGAGAAACTATATAAGCTCTGCTTCCGTCTTGATCCTTTCCTATTCTTTGATGTTGTGTGCATGTATTGTTTTGTGAATGTATATAGTGGAATAAATATGTTTAAACCAATCAAGCTAAAATAAATTTGTATGAACTAATTATAATATGGTAATGATTGGTTATCATTTGGTGTTTATTGGTTATCATTTGGTGGTAACTGGTTATCATTTGGTGGTTATTGGTTATCATTTGGTAGTTATTGGTTATCATTTGGTGGTTATTGGTTATCATTTGGTGGTTATTGGTTATCATTTGGTGGTTATTGGTTATCATTTGGTAGTTATTGGTTATCATTTGGTGGTTATTGGTTATCATTTGGTGGTTATTGGTTATCATTTGGTAGTTATTGGTTATCATTTGGTAGTTATTGGTTATCATTTGGTGGTTATTGGTTATCATTGGTGGTTATTGGTTATCATTTGGTGGTTATTGGTTATCATTTGGTGGTTATTGGTTATCATTTTGTAGTTATTGATCAGTTATCGTTTGGTGGTTATTGATCGGTTTTCGTTTGGTGGTTATTGATCGGTTATCATTTGGTGGTTATTGATCGGTTATCATTTGGTGGTTATTGATCGGTTTTCGTTTGGTGGTTATTGATCGGTTATCATTTGGTGGTTATTGATCGGTTTTCGTTTGGTGGTTATTGATCGGTTATCATTTGGTAGTTATTGATCGGTTATCATTTGGTAGTTATTGGTTATCATTTGGTGGTTATTGATCGGTTATGATTGATGGTATTGATCGGTTATCATTTGGTGGTTATTGATCGGTTATCATTTGGTAGTTATTGATCAGTTATCATTTGGTGGTTATTGGTTATCATTTGGTGGTTATTGATCGGTTATCATTTGGTAGTTATTGGTTATTATTTGGTGGTTATTGATCAGTTATCATTTGGTGGTTATTGATCAGTTATCATTTGATGGTTATTGATCAGTTATCATTTGGTGGTTATTGATTGGTTATCATTTGGTGGTTATTGATCGGTTATCATTTGGTAGTTATTGGTTATCATTTGGTGGTTATTGATCGGTTATCAGTTGGTAGTTATTGATCGGGTATCATTTGGTGGTTATTGATCGGTTATCAGTTGGTAGTTATTGATCGGTTATCATTTGGTGGTTATTGATCGGTTATCATTTGGTGGTTATTGATCGGTTATCATTTGGTGGTTATTGATCGGTTATCAGTTGGTAGTTATTGATCGGTTATCATTTGGTGGTTATTGATCGGTTATCAGTTGGTAGTTATTGATCAGTTATCATTTGGTGGTTATTTGTTATCATTTGGTAGATATTGGTTATCATTTGGTAGTTATTGATTGGTTATCAGTTGGTAGTTATTGATCAGTTATCATTTGGTGGTTATTTGTTATCATTTGGTAGTTATTGATTATCATGTGGCACTGATTGGTTATCACATGTTTATAATTGGTTATCAAAAGCCGACATCGTTAGAGACATGCACCAATAATCGAAGTTTGATTACAATTTAATCTCTTGATGATCAGACATTAATGGCTGCAGCATACCTGATTAACCCAGTCTTACACATCCACATTAATTGGTATGTTGGTTATGAATCACAATTGATTGAAATATATGGCATTCAATATTTATGTTGATGAAATTTTATGATTTTGTTTCCACATTTTTTGGCAACTTTTTATATTTTCGCCAATTGGATTGTTTATTAGCCAATGTTCATGTATTTTCACCCGATGGCTAAATTTGCGATCAAGCTGCTTAACAGAGATTTATAGAGATTTAGGTTAATATACTATTATATCTCCATACAAACGACAGCCATTTAGCTATCATGCAGTGGATAAGTAGTCGCCATATCGATCCCACCTCCATAGATATTACTGGGACTACATGAGATTTAGGTTAATATACTATTATATCTCCATACAAACGACAGCCATTTAGCTATCATGCAGTGGATAAGTAGTCGCCATATCTATCCCACCTCCATAGATATTACTGGGACTACATGAGATTTAGGTTATATACTATTATATCTCCATACAAACGACAGCCATTTAGCTATCATGCAGTGGATAAGTAGTTGCCATATCTATCCCACCTCCATAGATATTACTGGGACTACATGAGATTTAGGTTAATATACTATTATATCTCCATACAAACGACAGCCATTTAGCTATCATGCAGTGGATAAGTAGTGCCATATCTATCCCACCTCCATAGATATTACTGGGACTACATGAGATTTAGGGTAATATACTATTATATCTCCATACAAACGACAACCATTTAGCTATCATGCAGTGGATAAGTAGTCGCCATATCTATCCCACCTCCATAGATATCACTGGGACTACATGAGATTTAGGTTAATATACTATTATATCTCCATACAAACGACAGCCATTTAGCTATCATGCAGTGGATAAGTAGTCGCCATATCTATGCCACCTCCATAGATATTACTGGGACTACATAGAGATTTAGGTTAATATACTATTATATCTCCATACAAACGACAGCCATTTAGCTATCATGCAGTGGATAAGTAGTCGCCATATCTATCCCACCTCCATAGATATTACTGGAACTACATGAGATTCTGGCCTTTATTATGAACATTGGTTTGGCTACTACATTGTAAATGTATGTCATATTGGTAATGGCCTCAAGCGATGGAAAGGGTTAAGAGATGGAGTGGACACAAACTGTTATGCATTTGACCTTGACCTTGTATTAACAATTCTCGATATTCTCGATGGTCGTGAGTTCAAGCTCTGCTCAGTCCATGTCTCATTTATATGAAAAAGTTGGCCGTTTCTTATGGAGGTTGGTTCACTAAGTACTGGTTAACTGATGGAGCATTGAAAGATGTTGTTAGGTAAACTGCCCGCCGGCGATATAGCCCAAAATGTTGCTGATGCAGGCGTAAAACACAAACAAACAAATTGTGCCACATTATTTCAAAATGTTTCAATCAGAAGTCGGAGAACGATATTGTCAAGTATAATGGAATGCAAAATATATCCATCGCCCTGGACCTGCTCATATATTAGCCCTTAAAATGCTGAATAAATTGGAAGGAATGTGCAAACAACATAGATCCAGATCAGCCGTGGTGTAATGCCCCATCTGATATGGATCTATGTTGTTTGCTATTCATCCAAGTGTTTTAGCTCCACTATCTGAATAGCAAAACAGCATAGAGCCTGATCAGACGGCGCTTTTTGTGAAAGCTCTGTGCCATCTGATCTAGCTCTATACTGTTTGCAAAATGACTTTAGTCGTGATTAGCAAGTTTTTATTTTAAATTTTATTTATTCTACAACGTTTGCGAAGCAAGTTTTAACAACTTATATTAATCACTCTCGTTGGCGCGGATGAAAGCGTATATGTTCGTGTGGGAGGAAACCGGAGTAACCAGAGAAAACCCACCTGTCCGATCTGGTGACAACCGTACCATCTAACATACTTCCCGGTCCGAGGATCAAACTCGGGTTGCATTAGTGAGAAGCGAGCGCGCTAGCCACTGCGCTAATCGGACAGCCATGTTGAGGGTTAAGAAGAAAACCTGTTGTTTATTGGTTCCTACTAATGTATTTTTATGGCATCCATTTTGTTCTTAGAAACAAATTAATAATACATATGCATACTATTATCAGGGATTCTAATTTTAAAGCTGTTACCATTATTTTATGTTATATACGGTAGCTGGTTCAAAAGCTCACTCAGAGCTTGTGTTGTATTGTTGCTATCTTGTCGACTCAAAATAAAATTCATCTTATCTTTTCTTGGAATCTGTCCAGCGTTCTGCATTGTTGGAGTTGAATACTGGATAAGTGTGTTATACGTTTATTTATCGTCGCTACCGGTTACCCATATGAGTGACGCCTCCTGAAGAGATGAGTCATTTTAGATTTTGGAGGATAGTGCAATGATACAGACAGAGACACATTTCAGAGTCTCCTCTAGTTCTTTTACGTGCACGGTGTAAAGCACCGACACGAGACCTCGGTTTAACGTCCCATCTGAAAGACTGTTAATTTTATTAGGGTCAGACGGGGGATCGAACCTGCAATCCCTGAATTACCAGTCCAGCGTGTTACCACTGGACACTTAACCAATTAGTTAAGAAGGTTATCCACTGTTTAGTTAACCAATGGCTTGTGTAACAGTTGAGCAACCATAATTTATTCAATGGTTTTCCTGTCTTTGGGCAACTGGGTCACGGCTACAGATACAAAATATTGGGTATGTTATCTTAAGACATAGTGTGACCTTTAACCTTGAACCAGTTTCTATTCCATTGTCGATAATACCATACGCTGCATTAGTAACGCCGCTGTTCCAGTAAAGATCTACCCACAAATGAATTGGTTTTAATAATAATTACCTCCCTTTATGTTTATATTTATTAATGGTGGTTTACCGAGAGATAACAAGTAAAATGCTGAATAAATTGGACATTCTGTCTTGCACCCTTCACATCATCTTGATATATTACACATAAGACCTTTAACCTTGTGCTACCTTGACCGGAGGATGAAAAGTCTGCACCTTATATTAATTAAAGCGACATTACATCGCAAAAATCAACTAAGATGCATTTTTTCACGTATAAATGCATTGCTACTAGAAATTCTTCCGAATACATTTGAACACTGACATTGAATCAATAAACAGTGTTTTTATGATCTACAATCTTTCAAAATTGAAAGTAGGATTTCATATAGCGATCATCTACGCTCCTGAATTGACGTTTGTTTGTCATCAGAGTCAATACTAAGCGCGAGATAATGTCGTTTAAAGATAATTTAACTAAGACTAGTCTACAAATAAATATGCATAGGCACACATGTGAGATATAACGGTAAATCTGTACCATAAATCGTGTTATAAAGGATACACGAGTTGTATTAAGCACGAATGTCGACCCTATTTACATTATTTTGTTATGTCAACAAACCGCGTATACGACGTTTGCTTATTAGTTGAAATACTCAGTATTTGAGGCAAATATTTGTAAAAAAATTATAATATATAATAGGAAAATACATTCTGTAGAAATTTGCGTTTTCACTAATGTAGTGTCGCTTTAAATAACTTCTCTTAGGGAATGGCCATAACTAATGTTGCTAGAACCTGTTTGCTTTCCTTTAATTTATCATGTTTTGTATTCACATATATATATAATGAATCGAGCAATAAAATATGATTAAACTAAATAGGTTCTCCCATGTTATTTTGCCAGATTTAATAATAGAATTGTCGTAGGAGGGTTTCATCTCAAGTCCCCCAGACATATTGATACAGATTGCAGATTACTGATTCTAAAGAGCAGTACAGAGATGTAGATGATTTAGAATGACATGGAACTGGGTTTGTTTGTTGCCGTACAGGTCTCGTTTCTGCTGGAAATAGCTGCATATGATACAGAAGTGTTTAATTAGTGGAAGTGGTATTGTGGGTAACATGCTACAATTAAGCTGTCTGCTGAAATCAATTGCAGATTGGGTATATACAATATGCTTGATGCATGCTTAAATCATTTGGAATGCTTTGACCTTTTTGTTTGACAAGAAATCTAATCATTTGAAAAATGAAACTGTAGTTGCCACTGCAGATGCAAATTTAACCTAGCATTGTCCCATGACCTGCTAATCTCTACTAAAGTTGCTTTTGCAAACAACATAGAGCCAGATACGACGGTACGGAACGTCTCAGAATGTGCTGTCTGATCAGGCTCTATGCTTTTTGCTATTCGGGTTGTGGAGTTAAACATTTAATTGGCGGAATAGCAAACAACATAGATCCTGATCATTGTGGGCAGATCTTTACTGGAACAGTGACATTACTAATGCACCATATGACTTTCCAATTAGCGCAGTGGTTAGCGCGCTCGCTTCTCACCAATGCAACCCGGGTTCGATCCTCAGACCGGGAAATATGTGAGATGGTATGGTGGTCACCAGATCTGACAGGTGGGTTTTCTCCGGGTACTCCGGTTTTCTCCCACACGAATGACCACATGCCGTATATGCTTTCATCCGTGCTTCGCAATCGTTGTAAAATAAATAAAATTTAAACTAAAATATAATGTACCGTATGGTAATATTGACAATGGAATAGAAACCTGTGAAATTTGTGACTTCAAACTAGCCTGGGTTCCAGTCTGTCGATTGTTCACTTTTTAACTTCTAGCCAAATGACAGCCTGGGGAAACTGGATTTCCGAACGTAGCGCCATCTACTTACACCCACTTTTTTGAGGGTGTAGATTTGAAGAACGACAACTCTTCTCTACAAGATAATATCGCTAAATATAGAAACGGAATTCTATCGGAAATCGCCGAACAGACACGATTATACACGATCATTTCCAAATATACACGAATGTTCCCGTAGACTCATTTACATATAATGTCCTGTTTCTGTGTTATATCGACGAGATAGCGGAAATCGCCGAACAGGCATGATTATACACGATCATTTCCGAATATACACGAATGTTCTATCGACGAGATGGCGGATTTTAAATATTACATTTAGATGGTAATAGATCGATTCGGCGTAATTGAACTAAGGACGACTTAAATATTTAGTAAATATGTCAAATCAGACACACATTGTACTTTTTAAAACTATTTATCGTTCCGTTGACCCATAAACAATGGCGGCCAATTATAAAGTTTTATCAGCATTGCAGTGCCTCGCTTACGATTCGAGTACGTCATTAACTAAGTCACGTACTATTATAGGCCTATTAATAGGATTAATAATTTCACGGGAAACCCCGCCTGTTTCCCAAGGCGTTAATATGTCAGAAACTCAATATGGCCCAATTAATAGTCTCGGTGTTAAAATATATTTATTTGACTGACCAGGCAAAATATATCGACGCCTGTTCCCAGGCTACCTCGCATCTGGCGAACCATGATAGGTTGCATAGCTTACATACACCATACACGTGAAATACCCCTCCCACCACACCCTTCAAACAACAATTTAACCATCAGCAAAGTCTCAGGAGTAACTGCGCTCACCGGAATGTAAACGCAGGTGACTGGAAGGGGCTCACTCTGGCGAGCGTAATATAACAATGTAAATATTAATAAATAGTAACCCAAACACAGTGGCATCCGTGGTCCAGTGGTAGAGCGTCGGATTTGGAATCGAACGGTCCCGGGTTCGATACTCGGTCAGGCGACGTATGTAGTGTCATTGAGCAAGGCACCTCACACACATTGCTTAGTACTGGTTAATCGCTTAGGTCGGCTAAGGCTGCCCAGGAAAACATGTCTTAAGTCCCCACGAGGGGTTTGACATTAAAGGAACATACATACATACAGTAAGCCGCATTTCTAATAATCCATTCCATTGAATCAAAGTTTGTGTTTCTGTATTTCTGTGTACACTTGTTATACAAATTTATTTTAGCTCAATTGCGAAACAAGTTCTTTCAGCTTATATTAATCAATCTCGAGACCTCATTCCTGATGGAATCCATCGCCACGATGGAGAGAGAGAAGAGGCAACGTGGAATTTAAATGCCGTGCCTAAGGGCACAATCGTAACTGCTCCAGCAGGGCTCGAACTTTGGGCCTTTCGCACATGAAGCGAACGCGCTTCCACTGCGCTATCATGACTTCCGCTTGACATTTAACCCTTTCAACACCACAGACCTCTAAATAGGCTTACAAAAAGTGTAGATCCAGATGAGCCGGCTCGTGACGAGCCATCTCATCAGGATCTGCAATTTTTGCCAGTGATATGACTATTTTTAGACATAATTACCCATTTTGATAAATGAACTTGTCCAAATGTGATTTTCTGATTCATTTATTGGTTTATGAATAACATGGACCAGTCCATCTGAGTTACTTGGTGTTGAAAGGGTTAATTCAAATCGTCCCGATGATATTACAACCTCCCCCCATCAACCTCAAAGATTCCTGACATCGATTTCCTTCGTGTTATATATTATTCTATATTTGTTATGCTGCATGGTATGGGAAGCAGCTTTTGGTTCCCGTCTCCTGCAAGTCTATATTTGTTATGCTGCAAGGTATAGGATGCAGCTTTCGGTTCCCGTCTCATACAAGTCTATATTTGTTATGCTGCATGGTATAGGAAGCAGCTTTCGGTTCCCGTCTCATACAAGTCTATATTTGTTATGCTGCATGATATAGGAAGCAGCTTTCGGTTCCCGTCTCCTGCAAGTCTATATTTGTTATGCTGCAAGGTATAGGATGCAGCTTTCGGTTCCCGTCTCATACAAGTCTATATTTGTTATGCTGCAAGGTATAGGATGCAGCTTTCGGTTCCCGTCTCATACAAGTCTATATTTGTTATGCTGCATGGTATAGGATGCAGCTTTCGGTTCCCGTCTCCTGCAAGTCTATATTTGTTATGCTGCATGGTATAGGATGCAGCTTTCGGTTCCCGTCTCCTGCAAGTCTATTTGTTATGCTGCATGGTATAGGATGCAGCTTTCGGTTCCCGTCTCATACAAGTCTATATTTGTTATGCTGCAAGGTATAGGATGCAGCTTTCGGTTCCCGTCTCATACAAGTCTATATTTGTTATGCTGCATGGTATAGGAAGCAGCTTTCGGTTCCCGTCTCCTGCAAGTCTATATTTGTTATGCTGCATGGTATAGGAAGCAGCTTTCGGTTCCCGTCTCCTGCAAGTCTATATTTGTTATGCTGCATGGTATAGGAAGCAGCTTTCGGTTCCCGTCTCCTGCAAGTCTATATTTGTTATGCTGCAAGGTATAGGATGCAGCTTTCGGTTCCCGTCTCCTGCAAGTCTATATTTGTTATGCTGCATGGTATAGGATGCAGCTTTCGGTTCCCGTCTCCTGCAAGTCTATATTTGTTATGCTGCATGGTATAGGAAGCAGCTTTCGGTTCCCGTCTCCTGCAAGTCAGATAAGACTGTTTACTTTAACCGTGTGGTGTGCACCGTGATCATGCAAACTATTGATCTGCAAGAGAAAATGGTAAACAAACAAAATTGTTTTCTCTACAAATAAGATTAATAGGAAAATCATTGCTTCATTAAAAACATTGATTTATTATTAATGATCATGTTTATATTCCTCTACTTGTGTGCGTAGGGGATTACGTACAGTGTCAAGGCAGGGCTATTAAATGTGCATAGGAGATTACGTACAGTGTCAAGGCAGGGCTATTAAATGTGCATAGGAGATTACGTACAGTGTCAAGGCAGGGCTATCAAATGTGCATAGGAGATTACGTACAGTGTCGAGGCAGGGCTATCAAATGTGCATAGGAGATTACGTACAGTGTCAAGGCAGGGCTATCAAATGTGCATAGGAGATTACGTACAGTGTCAAGGCAGGGCTATCAAATGGCATAGGAGATTACGTACAGTGTCAAGGCAGGGCTATCAATGTGCATAGGAGATTATGTACAGTGTCAAGGCAGGGCTATCAAATGTGCATAGGAGATTACGTACAGTGTCAAGGCAGGGCTATCAAATGTGCATAGGAGATTACGTACAGTGTCAAGGCAGGGCTATCAAATGTGCGTAGGAGATTACGTACAGTGTCAAGGCAGGGCTATCAAATGTACGTAGGAGATTACGTACAGTGTCAAGGCAGGGCTATCAAATGTACGTAGGAGATTACGTACAGTGTCAAGGCAGGGCTATCAAATGTGCGTAGGAGATTACGTACAGTGTCGAGGCAGGGCTATCAAATGTGCATAGGAGATTACGTACAGTGTCAAGGCAGGGCTATCAAATGTACGTAGGAGATTACGTACAGTGTCAAGGCAGGGCTATCAAATGTACGTAGGAGATTACGTACAGTGTCGAGGCAGGGCTATCAAATGTGCATAGGAGATTATGTACAGTGTCAAGGCAGGGCTATCAAATGTGCATAGGAGATTATGTACAGTGTCAAGGCAGGGCTATCAAATGTGCGTAGGAGATTACGTACAGTGTCGAGGCAGGGCTATCAAATGTGCATAGGAGATTATGTACAGTGTCAAGGCAGGGCTATCAAATGTGCATAGGAGATTATGTACAGTGTCAAGGCAGGGCTATCAAATGTGCATAGGAGATTACGTACAGTGTCGAGGCTGGACTATCAAACTTACATATTAGATTACGTACAGTGTTGAGGCAGGGCTATCAAACATACGTAGGAGATTACATACAGTGTCGAGGCAGTACTATCAAATGTGCATAGGAGATTACGTACAGTGTCAAGCCAGGCTATCAAACGTGCGTAGTAGATTACGTACAGTGTCAAGGCAGGGCTATCAAACGTAAGTAGGAGATTACGTAATGTGTCGAGGCAGGGCTATCGAACATACGTAGGAGAATACGTACAGTGTCAAGCCAGGCTATCAAACATGCATAGAAAAGTATCAATATTATTTAATGTCAAGGCAAGATTTGTCTGCGCTTCATCTCCAAAACCCCTTGCTGGATTTCCACCAAACAGACAGGGAAGCATCCAGTATGATGTCTAGTTGTGCATATTGTAATCCTGTTCCGGTTGGATAAATCTTTGCTGATACAGCCATATGGACATTTTCATAACACAAAGCATGTCCGCGCTTCGTCTCCAAAAGACCTTTTTGCTTTTGTCACCAAGCTTGGCATGAAGCATCAGTATGATGTCTAGTTGTGCATATTGTGATCCTGTTCCAGTTGGATGATTTCTGGCTGATTTACAACCATTTGAACATTTTTATAACACAGAGCTTGTCCGTGCTTCATCTCCAAAACTGCATAATACTACATATGGCTTTTATTGCAATACCTGTGTGTGTGTTTTACATTTATTTATTGTCGCTACCTGTTGCCCATATGAGCGACGCCTCCTGAAGAGATTAGTCATTTTAGATTTTTGGAGGATAGTGCAATGATACAGACAAAGACCCAGTCTCCTCTGGTTCTTTTACTTGCATGGTGTACAGCACCGACACGGGACCTTGGTTTAAAATCCCATCTGAAAGACTGTTAATTTTATTAGGGTCAGACGGGGGATCGAACCTGTG
>CM026397.1:87105536-87156432 GCA_014843695.1 Archivesica marissinica | reverse complement strand
TGTGTATCTTACTGGCTTTATAATGTGTATCTTACTGGCTTTATAATGTGTATCTTACTGGCTTTATAATGTGTATCTTACTGGCTTTATAATGTGTATCTTACTGGCTTTATAATGTGTATCTTACTGGCTTTATAATGTGTATCTTACTGGCTTTATAATGTGTATCTTACTGGCTTTATAATGTGTATCTTACTGGCTTTATAATGTGTATCTTACTGGCCAAAGTTTTGTATGTAAATAAAATTTTCTAGAAATTCTTCTTTTCAAAATTGTTAAATTGTGACTTTTAACCTTATTTTGTTGAATTTATTAATAACACAATTTAAGCGTGCAACCTGGTTGTATGTGAGGTGACACTACCCACATGGCCTGACCGAGTATCAAACCCGGACAGTTCTAGTGAACGCGATGCAACCACCCAATGTCTCACTTCTCCCAAAAATTATTACCTAAATTGAGCCCTGTGACAAGTGTTGCATTTTCCGTAATGCTACTTTTCATTTCTCTTACAGATATTACCAGTGACTTACCGAGGGCGATGGTGTTAGAAGGATATAATAATTTGATTATAAATCCTACATTTATATTTAATTTTGACAAATGCCATTTTAGGAATTTTCGTATTATCATCTCAATGTAATGGGGAATGTTTCTGTTAAAACTGTTATAATACTGCTATGCGAAATGATAAACAATGTCGTCGCTAGATTTGTCTGATGACATATTCAGCAGCGAAGATGAGGATGTTATCATTGCGAATATGGAGACGAAGTCTGGGCTTCCAGAGAAAGGAAAAACCACTAATGGTAATAAACAAGCTTTAACAATGATTCAGACGGAAACATCTGTCGCGACAGTGAAGATGTCGGGAATGATACGACAGGGGCACAATCTGTACGATTCCTCGGAGTCGGAAGGTGAAGAGATTATGAACAGCATTGATGATAGTCTAATACAGACGTCGCTGGATAGGACTGGTTTTGTGTCCTCAAAATTGAACAAGGCTTCCGATGAGGCAATATTAACAATGAAATCTTCGTCTGAAGCTACATTCAATGGCATTGTAAGTGTAAGTACAGACAGGTCTGAGGTAAACGGCACTATTGGTAAGAGGCAGGGTTCTGTAAACTCAATACCGTCGAGCGACTGTAGCGATATGGCAGAGATGCCTTCAAGCTACAAGGAATCCAGGTTCAACCCATTTGACCGAGACCTACATCTCGATGAGGACCATTTTGACGTGAAACAAGTGAATCATCTGACCAGGCCACAAGCGGGGAAATTAAAATCCGGTAAGAGACACAAAAGGGAAAGGCTGGGTTGTGGGCAGAATTCGCTTTTATCCAAAATCATGGTTCCCTCTGTCTGAATGTTTGTCTGCTCCACTTCTGTCGCCAATTGAAAAAACACGGGAGCCAATTGAAAAAACACTGGAGCCAAAAAGAGCCATTTAGTTCACAAATAAATATTTGAAACCATGTATTTGACAAAACATGTGCCAAAAAAAAATTGTGCCAAATAGTTTCGCCAATTCACAAAATTTAGCGTCAATATTTGTTTATTGTCGGAATTGTTACTTTTAGCGACCAACAGCGGGAACCCTGCAAATATTACAATGAATTCACCTCAAATGGCTAATTTTTATGTCCTAAAATTAAATGATATGTTGAGTGTTCCTAACTAGTAATATATATATGTGGTCCTATCTACATCCAAATTTTCGGCTTAAAAAGCCTTTTTCATGGAAAACATAAATTCATTTTCTCTAAGATTGTTACCACAGTCTCATCTTAAAGCGACGCTACATCACAAAAACCAAAAAAAAAAAATTCACGTATAAATGCATTGCTGCTACACATTCGAACACTTAAAAACATTGAATCAATAAACAAGGTTTTGTGGTCTACAAACTTTCAAACGTGAGAGCAGGATTTCATATAGCGGTCATCCACGCTCCTGAATTGACATTTTTTTGCCATTGGAGTAAATACTAAACGCATGTTACTGTCACTTAGAGATACTTTAACTAAGGTTAGTCTACAAATACATATATGCATAGGCACAACTGTAAGATATAACAGTAAATCTTTACCATAAATCGTATTATTCAGGATGCACGCATTGATTTACATATGTATGTCGACCCTATTTACATTATTTTGTTATGTCAACAAACCGCGTATACGACATTTGGTTATTAGTTGAAATACTCAGATTATGAGGCAAATATATGGGAAACAAATTATACCAGATAATAGGAAAATACATTCTGTAGAAATTTGCGTTTTCACTGATACAGTGTCGCTTTTAAGAAAATGAATTAGCCTGATTTTTGTTTTTCTTGAAACAGGCTTTTTAAAGCCGAAAATTCAGATGTAGAGATGACCACATATATATATAATTAAATGTCCTATTTTATCAACAGTGAACACTAATAATAATATAATACATTGTATATCAAAGAATAGTTTTTGCATGTTCAGCATTTTTGCATTAGTTGACTACTAAACCATTTATTTAAGCTTCTATTAAAACATTTATGGCACCCATTTTGACGTCGACACTGTACACAATGCGTCGAGACATCCAGGGTTTTGTAATTGTTTCAGAATGTTTCAAAAATTACAGACTTACAGTGTCATATTTTATTGAGGGGCGGGTAGGGTTGAACTTTATTGATGGGTGGGTGGGGTTGGACTTTATTGCGGGGCGGGTGAGGTTGGACTTTATTGCGGGGCGGGTGGTGGTTGGACTTTATTGAGGGGCGGGTGGTGGTGGACTTTATTGCGGGGCAGGTGGTGGTTGGACTTTATTGAGGGGCAGATGTGGGTTGGACTTTATTGAAGGGCATGTGGGGGTTGGAGTTTATTGAGGGGCAGGTTGGGTTGGACTTTATTGAGGGGCAGGTGGGGGTTGGATTTTATTGAGGGGCGGGAGGGGGTTGAACTTTATTGAAGGGCAGGAGGGGGTTGAACTTTACATGTATTGAGGGACGGGAGGGATGTGAACTTTACATGTATTGAGGGATGTGAACTTTACATGTATTGAGGGACGGAAGGGATGTGAACTTTACATGTATTGAGGGACAGGAGGGATGTGAACTTTACATGTATTGAGGGACGGAGGGATGTGAACTTTACATGTATTGAGGGACGGGAGGGGGTGAACTTTACATGTATTGAGGGACGGGAGGGATGTGAACTTTACATGTATTGAGGGACGGGAGGGATGTGAACTTTACATGTATTGAGGGACGGGAGGGGGTGAACTTTACATGTATTGAGGGCAGGGGGGTGAAATTACATGTATTGAGGGCAGGGGGGTGAACTTTACATGTATTGAGGGACGGGAGGGGGTGAACTTTACATGTATTGAGGGACGGGGGGGGGTGAACTTTACATGTATTGAGGAACGGGAGGGGGTGAACTTTACATGTATTGTGGGACGGGGGGGGTGAACTTTACATGATTGAGGGACGGGCGGGTGAACTTTACATGTATTGAGGGACGGGCGGGTGAACTTTATATGATTGAGAGGCAGGTGGGGGCAATAATAGTGATAAATCAAAAGTATCTCCTGGACTATTGCAAGTTTTTGAGCTATTCTCGCCAGTTTAAGTACCAGTAAGCTTCTGTTATAACAACTGTCGACAGCATGACATGTACATGTAATATTGATTTAAACTTTATTTTACTTTATTTATTTTATTTTACAATGATTGCGAAACAAGCTTTAACAACTTATATTAATCACTCTCGTTGGCTCGTAAATGTGGTCATTCATGTGGGAGGAAACCGGAGTACCCGGAGAAAACCTGCCTGTCTGATCTTGCGACCACCGTACCATATTGATTGCCTTTTGTAGGTGGAAAAGGTTTGTTGTGTCATAGAAAATAATGAATGTCCAGACATATACGACATATCTCATGTTGCATCTGTCTTGCACTAAGCAGTTTATACAAGTTTATTTTAGTGTGATTGTGAAACAAGTTCTTACAAATTTAGATAGATCAAGATCTCATGTCTGCATGTTTCAGAATCCAATGCCAGCTCGTTGTGGACAGAATCGAGTATACCGGCGTCACACGCAAGCGATGACATCACATTTGCCGATCTAGGGCTTTCCGAGGACCATTACTCACATCCCGAGGTAAAACACATGTACACCCACCGTACGCAACACGATACAACACATGTACACCCACCGTACGCAACACGATACAACACATGTACACCCACCGTATGCAACACGATACAACACATGTACACCCACCGTACGCAACACGATACAACACATGTACACCCACCGTATGCAACACGATACAACACATGTACACCCACCATACACAACACGATACAAAACATGTACACCCACCGTACGCAACACGATACAACACATGTACACCCACCATACACAACACGATACAACACATGTACACCCACCATACACAACACGATACAACACATGTACACCCACCATACAACACATGTACACCCACCATACACAACACGATACAACACATGTACACCCACCATACGCAACACGATACAACACATGTACACCCACCATACACAACACGATACAACACATGTACACCCACCATACACAACACGATACAACACATGTACACCCACCGTACACAACACGATACAACACATGTACACCCACCGTACACAACACGATACAACACGATACAACACATGTACACCCACCGTACGCACCACGATACAACACATGTACATACACAACACGATACAACACATGTACACCCACCATACACAACACGATACAACACATGTACACCCACCATACACAACACGATACAACACATGTACACCCACCATACACAACACGATACAACACATGTACACCCACCATACACAACACGATACAACACATGTACACCCACCATACACACCACGATACAACACATGTACACCCACCATACACAACACGATACAACACATGTACACCCACCGTATGCAACACGATACAACACATGTACACCCACCATACACAACACGATACAACACATGTACACCCACCGTACGCAACACATGTACACCCACCATACACAACACGATACAACACATGTACACCCACCATACACAACACGATACAACACATGTACACCCACCGTACGCAACACGATACAACACATGTACACCCACCATACACAACACGATACAACACATGTACACCCACCATACACAACACGATACAACACATGTACACCCACCATACACAACACGATACAACACATGTACACCCACCGTACGCAACACGATACAACACATGTACACCCACCATACGCAACACGATACAACACATGCACACCCACCGTACGCAACACGATACAACACATTTGTCATTGCTGTGATAAGTTGATGCAACGGAACATGGAGATCGAGAGATTGGTTTATACAAATTTATTTTATCTCGATTGCGAATCAAGTTCTTACAACTCTCGAGACCTCATTCCTTATGGAATCCATTGCCATGAGGGAGAGAGAAGAGGCATGTGGAATTTAAATGCCTTGCCTAAGCTAAGGGTACAATCGTAACGGCTCCAGCGGGTCTCGAACCCCGGACCTTTCGCACCTGAAGCGAACGCACTACCACTGCGCTATCATGCAAATATTATGTTTAGGTACATATGATATTTTACCCATTTGCAGAAATAATTATGAACTACATCATCCAGGTATTTTCAAAATAAAGACATTGGACATTTGATCCTTGTTTGGGTGTTAATTTCTTAACCCTTTGCCTGCTAAATAAAATCACATTTGCAAACAACATAGATGCTGTTTGCTAATCGGATAGTGAAGCCAAACCTCTTGGCTGAATAGCAAACAACATAGATCCTGGTGTAGATAGATAGATTACGCCGCGGCTGATCTGGATCTATGTTGTTTGCACATTCCTAACAATTTATTCAGTATTTTAAAAGCGACATTACATTGCAAAAAGCAAATAAAAAAAATTGTTCAGGTATAAATGCGTTGTTACTACAAATTCTTCCGAATACATTCGAACACTAACATTGAATCAATAAACAGTGTTTTTGTGATCTACAACCTTTCAAAATTGAAAGTAGGATTTCATATAACGATCATCCATGCTCCTGAATTGACGTTTGTTTGTCATCGGAGTCAATACTAGACTACGAGATAATGCCGTTTTAAAGATTAAACTAAGACAAATAAATATGCATAGGCACACATGTGAGATACAACGATAAATCTGTATCATAAATCGTGTTATTCAGGATACACGAGTTGTATTACGCATGTATGTCGACCCTATTTACATTATTTTGTTATATCAACAAACCGTGTATACGACGTTTGCTTATTAGTTGAAATACTCGGTATTTGAGGCAAATATTTGGAAAACAATATATCATATAATAGGAAAATACAATCTTGCGTTTTCACTAAATGTAGTGTCGCTTTAAGGATTAAAGACGATTTACTTTATTTGACAACGATTGCGAAGCAAGTTTTAACAACTTATATTGATCCGCCTCCGTGAACGAGTGGTTACGGTCGCTGACTTGTATACCACTGTAACCTATCATCACTGATGGTCACGGGTTCGAGCCCCACTCAGACCGTGTCTCATTTATATGAAAAAGTTGGCAGTTTCTTACTGAGGTTGGTGCACCCAAGTACTGGTTAACCGCTGGAGCCTGCCCAGGAAAGGTGTTGTTAAGTAAACTGCCCGCCGGCGATATAGCCCAAAACGGTGCTGATGCAGGCGTAAAACCCGAAATATAAAATATAACGTAACAACTTATATTAATCACTCTCGTTGGCGCAGATGAAAGTGTAGATGTTGTCATTCGTGTGGGAGGAAACCGGAATACCCGGAGAAAACCCACCTGTCCGATTTGTCCATCCGACAACCGTACCATCTCACATACTTCCCGGTCCAATGATCGAACCCGGTTTTCATTGGTGAGAAGTTAGTGGGCTAATCGGACAGCCTGTAAACAATTTGCATATATATAGTTCCCACGGCCTGTGAAAATAGTCAAAAGCACTGATATGTTGTTATTGTTATGCAATATTTAGAGGTTATTAAACGGCTGCGGTGGATATTGGCGCACCCTATGGAGATATTGGATAGGTGCGCCAATATCCACAAATGGCCACCGCAGCCGTTTAATAACTTCTTTATTGGATACATAGCCGTATGTTTCTTCTGCTGTTATTTGCTTATTTCGCTCAGCCATTTTACCGTCAAGAGACAACAATCTGTCAGACAACGACTTTAGTGTTGCTTCGGCGGCCATGTTTACACAATGTAGTTACTATGTTGTTGCTACCTGTGACACGTGCTCGTGCCGAAAATCGAAATATATTGCCCGCGTCGACCAGATATTTTGCTTTTCTACCATTAAATTTGTTACTATTTATAGTAACTTATGCAATATTGACTGATATTTTAGGGGTATTTTGGTATGAGTAGCACAGAGGAGTTGGAAATGGCAATAGAGACATGTAAGGAGATGATTATTACTGCTCAAGCACATTCCGACAGACAGAAAAATCTCGTCAAAAAGTTGGTACAACTTCGTCTGAAGCTGCAGGAACTGAAGGTATGACGCAAATCCCAATGGGAGCTCATCACTGATGGTCACGGGTTCGAGCCACTCTCAGGTCGTGTCTCATTTATATGAACAAGTTGGTAGTTTCTTACGGAGGTTGGTGCACCAAGTACTGGTTAAATGCTGGAGCCTGCCCAGGAAAGGTGTTGTTAGGTAAACTGCCCGCCGGCGATATAGCCCAAAATGGTGCTGATGCAGGCGTAAAACCCGAACCAACAAGCAAAACAATGAGAAATTTGTTGAATGTGCCAAGTGTCCCCTTTCTATACCTGTAAGCATACGGTATGTACCATCCATACTCTCAAATAAGACGACCCTCCCCCATCTTTGGTCCTGAAATCTGTGGGTTTTAGCATGTACTCGCAAATAAGGCGACCCTACCCCCATATTTGGTCCTGAAATCTGTGGGTTTTGGCATGTACTCGCAAATAAGGCGACCCTCCCCCCCATATTTGGTCCTGAAATCTGTGGGTTTTGGCATGTACTCGCAAATAAGGTGACCCTCCCCCCATATTTGGTCCTGAAATCTGTGGGTTTTGGCATGCACTCACATATAAGACGACCCTCTCCCATCTTTGGTCTCGAAATATGTGGGTTTTGGCATGCACTCGCATATAAGACGACCCTCCCCCATCTTTGGTCCTGAAATCTGTGGGTTTTGGAATGCACTCGCATATAAGACGGGTTGATAAAATGGACACCAGACACAAGTATAAATTGCATGTTTGGCCAGTGCAAGTTGAAGACATTTTCAGTGTCAGGGTGGTTTCTTTTCTCAAACATAATTATGGATACCATAAACATTAACATATTTTAAAAAATATTATTTTTAATATTTTTTTTAGCACTCACTTATTGTCTAAGACGGGAAGCCACTTTGTGGCCATAATGTGGTGGTAAAAACTTGTCTTATAGGCGAGTATGTACGATAAGGGAGAAGTCTGTACAATTAGGCAAGAGTTCTCGTCTGTTGTGATATGTATACGGTTTCCACCTCATAGTTTACCAGTATGTACAATGTTTAGAATGCAGTTTACCAGTATGTACCATGCTTAGAATGCAGTTTACCAGTGTGTACCATGTTTAGAATGCAGTTTACCAGTATGTACCATGCTTAGAATGCAGTTTACCAGTACATACAATGTTTAGAATGCAGTTTACCAGTATGTACAATGTTTAGAATGCAGTTTACCAGTATGTACCATGCTTAGAATGCAGTGTTCCAGTATGTACAATGTTTAGAATGCAGTGTTCCAGTATGTACAATGTTTAGAATGCAGTTTACCAGTACATACAATGCTTAGAATGCAGTTTACCAGTATGTACCATGCTTAGAATGCAGTTTACCAGTATATACCATGTTTAGAATGCAGTTTACCAGTATGTACCATGCTTAGAATGCAGTTTACCAGTATATACCATGTTTAGAATGCAGTTTACCAGTATGTACCATGTTTAGAATGCAGTTTACCAGTATGTACAATGTTTAGAATGCAGTTTACCAGTATGTACCATGTTTATAATGCAGTTTACCAGTATATACCATGTTTAGAATGCAGTTTACCAGTATGTACAATATTTAGAATGCAGTTTTCCACTACATACAATGTTTAGAATGCAGTTTACCAGTACATACAATGTTTAGAATGTAGTTTACCAGTACGTACAATGTTTAGAATGCAGTTTACCAGTACATACAATGTTTAGAATGCAGTTTACCAGTATGTACAGTGTTTAGAATGTAGTTTACCAGTACATACAATGTTTAGAATGTAGTTTACCAGTATGTACAATGTTTTAGAATGCAGTTTACCAGTACATACAATGTTTAGAATGCAGTTTACCAGTACATACAATGCTTAGAATGCAGTTTACCAGTACATACAATGTTTAGAATGCAGTTTACCAGTACATACAATGTGTAGAATGCAGTTACCAGTATGTACAATGTGTAGAATGCAGTTTACCAGTACATACAATGTTTATAATGCAGTTTACCAGTATGTACACTGTTTAGAATGTAGTTTACCAGTACATACAATGTTTAGAATGCAGTTTACCAATATGTACAATGTTTAGAATGCAGTTTACCAGTACATACAATGTTTAGAATGCAGTTTACCAGTACATACAATGTTTAGAATGCAGTTTACCAGTACATACAATGTTTAGAATGCAGTTTACCATTATGTACAATGTTTAGAATGCAGTTTACCAGTACATACAATGTTTAGAATACAGTTTACCAGTACATACAATGTTTAGAATGTCCGCCTCCGTGGTCGAGTGGTTAAGGTCGCTGACTTGTATACCACTGTAACCTATCATCACTGATGGTCACGGGTTCGAGCCCCGCTCAGGCCGTGTCTCATTTATATGAGAAAGTTGGCAGTTTCTTACGGAGGTTGGTGCACCCAAGTACTGGTTAACCGCTGGAGCCTGCCCAGGAAAGGTATTGTTAGGTAAACTGCCCGCCGGCGATATAGCCCGAAATGGTGCTGATGCAGGCGTAAAACCCGAAATATAACATAACATAACAATGTTTAGAATGCAGTCTACCAGTATGTACAATGTTTAGAATGCAGTTTACCAGTACATACAATGTTTAGAATGTAGTTTACCAGTACATACAATGTTTAGAATGTAGTTTACCAGTACATACAATGTTTAGAATGCAGTTTACCAGTACATACAATGTTTAGAATGTAGTTTACCAGTACATACAATGTTTAGAATGCAGTTTACCAGTACATACAATGTTTAGAATGCAGTTTACCAGTACATACAATGTTTAGAATGCAGTTTACCAGTACATACAATGTTTAGAATGCAGTTTACCAGTACATACAATATTTGGAATGCAGTTTACCAGTACATACAATGTTTAGAATGTAGTTTACCAGTACATACAATGTTTAGAATGCAGTTTACCAGTATGTACAATGTTTAGAATGCAGTTTACCAGTACATACAATGTTTAGAATGCAGTTTACCAGTACATACAATGTTTAGAATGCAGTTTACCAATACATACAATGTTTAGAATGCAGTTTCCAATATGTACCATGTTTAGAATGCAGTTTACCAGTACATACAATGTTTAGAATGCAGTTTACCAGTATGTACAATGTTTAGAATGCAGTTTACCAGTATGTACCATGTTTAGAATGCAGTTTACCAGTATGTACCATGTTTAGAATGCAGTTTACCAGTACATGCAATGCTTAGAATGCAGTTTACCAGTATGTACCATGCTTAGAATGCAGTTTACCAGTATATACCATGTTTAGAATGCAGTTTACCAGTATGTACCATGTTTAGAATGCAGTTTACCAGTATGTACAATGTTTAGAATGCAGTTTACCAGTATGTACCATGCTTAGAATGCAGTGTTCCAGTATGTACAATGTTTAGAATGCAGTGTTCCAGTATGTACAATGTTTAGAATGCAGTTTACCAGTACATACAATGCTTAGAATGCAGTTTACCAGTATGTACCATGCTTAGAATGCAGTTTACCAGTATATACCATGTTTAGAATGCAGTTTACCAGTATGTACCATGCTTAGAATGCAGTTTACCAGTATATACCATGTTTAGAATGCAGTTTACCAGTATGTACCATGTTTAGAATGCAGTTTACCAGTATGTACAATGTTTAGAATGCAGTTTACCAGTATGTACCATGTTTAGAATGCAGTTTACCAGTATATACCATGTTTAGAATGCAGTTTACCAGTATGTACAATATTTAGAATGCAGTTTTCCACTACATACAATGTTTAGAATGCAGTTTACCAGTACATACAATGTTTAGAATGTAGTTTACCAGTACGTACAATGTTTAGAATGCAGTTTACCAGTACATACAATGTTTAGAATGCAGTTTACCAGTATGTACAGTGTTTAGAATGTAGTTTACCAGTACATACAATGTTTAGAATGTAGTTTACCAGTATGTACAATGTTTTAGAATGCAGTTTACCAGTACATACAATGTTTAGAATGCAGTTTACCAGTACATACAATGCTTAGAATGCAGTTTACCAGTACATACAATGTGTAGAATGCAGTTACCAGTATGTACAATGTGTAGAATGCAGTTTACCAGTACATACAATGTTTATAATGCAGTTTACCAGTATGTACAATGTTTAGAATGTAGTTTACCAGTACATACAATGTTTAGAATGCAGTTTACCAGTACATACAATGTTTAGAATGCAGTTTACCATTATGTACAATGTTTAGAATGCAGTTTACCAGTACATACAATGTTTAGAATGCAGTCTACCAGTATGTACAATGTTTAGAATGCAGTTTACCAGTACATACAATGTTTAGAATGCAGTTTACCATTATGTACAATGTTTAGAATGCAGTTTACCAGTACATACAATGTTTAGAATGCAGTTTACCAGTACATACAATGTTTAGAATGCAGTTTACCACCTATGTACAATGTTTAGAATGCAGTTTACCAGTACATACAATGTTTAGAATGCAGTCTACCAGTACATACAATGTTTAGAATGCAGTTTACCAGTACATACACTGTTTAGAATGCAGTCTACCAGTATGTACAATGTTTAGAATGTAGTTTACCAGTACATACAATGTTTAGAATGTAGTTTACCAGTATGTACAATGTTTAGAATGTAGTTTTCCAGTATGTACAATGTTTAGAATGTAGTTTTCCAGTATGTACAATATTTAGAATGCAGTTTACCAGTATATACCATGTTTAGAATGTAGTTTACCAGTATGTACAATGTTTAGAATGTAGTTTACCAGTACATACAATGTTTAGAATGCAGTTTACCAGTATATACCATGTTTAGAATGTAGTTTACCAGTATGTACAATGTTTAGAATGTAGTTTACCAGTACATACAATGTTTAGAATGCAGTTTACCAGTATGTACAATGTTTAGAATGCAGTTTACCAGTACATACAATGTTTAGAATGCAGTTTACCAGTATGTACAATGTTTAGAATGCAGTTTACCAGTACATACAATGTTTAGAATGCAGTTTACCAGTACATACAATGTTTGGAATGCAGTTTACCAGTACATAGAATGTTTAGAATGCAGTTTACCAGTATGTACCATGTTTAGAATGCAGTTTACCAGTACATACAATGTTTAGAATGCAGTTTACCAGTACATACAATATTTGGAATGCAGTTTACCAGTACATACAATGTTTAGAATGCAGTTTACCAGTATGTACAATGTTTAGAATGCAGTTTACCAGTATGTACCATGTTTAGAATGCAGTTTACCAGTATGTCATTGTTTGTGGTTTTTACAATGTTTAGAATGCAGTTTACCAGTACATACAATGTTTAGAATGCAGTTTACCAGTACATACAATGTTTAGAATGCAGTTTACCAGTATGTACAATGTTTAGAATGCAGTTTACCAGTATGTACCATGTTTAGAATGCAGTTTACCAGTATATACAATGTTTAGAATGCAGTTTACCAGTATGTACATGTTAGAATGCAGTTTACCAGTATATACAATGTTTAGAATGCAGTTTACCAGTATGTACCATGTTTAGAATGCAGTTTACCAGTATGTACAATGTTTAGAATGCAGTTTACCAGTATGTACCATGTTTATAATGCAGTTTACCAGTATATACCATGTTTAGAATGCAGTTTACCAGTATGTACAATATTTAGAATGCAGTTTTCCACTACATACAATGTTTAGAATGCAGTTTACCAGTACATACAATGTTTAGAATGTAGTTTACCAGTACGTACAATGTTTAGAATGCAGTTTACCAGTACATACAATGTTTAGAATGCAGTTTACCAGTATGTACAGTGTTTAGAATGTAGTTTACCAGTACATACAATGTTTAGAATGTAGTTTACCAGTATGTACAATGTTTTAGAATGCAGTTTACCAGTACATACAATGTTTAGAATGCAGTTTACCAGTACATACAATGCTTAGAATGCAGTTTACCAGTACATACAATGTTTAGAATGCAGTTTACCAGTACATACAATGTGTAGAATGCAGTTACCAGTATGTACAATGTGTAGAATGCAGTTTACCAGTACATACAATGTTTATAATGCAGTTTACCAGTATGTACACTGTTTAGAATGTAGTTTACCAGTACATACAATGTTTAGAATGCAGTTTACCAATATGTACAATGTTTAGAATGCAGTTTACCAGTACATACAATGTTTAGAATGCAGTTTACCAGTACATACAATGTTTAGAATGCAGTTTACCAGTACATACAATGTTTAGAATGCAGTTTACCATTATGTACAATGTTTAGAATGCAGTTTACCAGTACATACAATGTTTAGAATACAGTTTACCAGTACATACAATGTTTAGAATGTCCGCCTCCGTGGTCGAGTGGTTAAGGTCGCTGACTTGTATACCACTGTAACCTATCATCACTGATGGTCACGGGTTCGAGCCCCGCTCAGGCCGTGTCTCATTTATATGAGAAAGTTGGCAGTTTCTTACGGAGGGTGGTGCACCCAAGTACTGGTTAACCGCTGGAGCCTGCCCAGGAAAGGTATTGTTAGGTAAACTGCCCGCCGGCGATATAGCCCGAAATGGTGCTGATGCAGGCGTAAAACCCGAAATATAACATAACATAACAATGTTTAGAATGCAGTCTACCAGTATGTACAATGTTTAGAATGCAGTTTACCAGTACATACAATGTTTAGAATGTAGTTTACCAGTACATACAATGTTTAGAATGTAGTTTACCAGTACATACAATGTTTAGAATGCAGTTTACCAGTACATACAATGTTTAGAATGTAGTTTACCAGTACATACAATGTTTAGAATGCAGTTTACCAGTACATACAATGTTTAGAATGCAGTTTACCAGTACATACAATGTTTAGAATGCAGTTTACCAGTACATACAATGTTTAGAATGCAGTTTACCAGTACATACAATATTTGGAATGCAGTTTACCAGTACATACAATGTTTAGAATGTAGTTTACCAGTACATACAATGTTTAGAATGCAGTTTACCAGTATGTACAATGTTTAGAATGCAGTTTACCAGTACATACAATGTTTAGAATGCAGTTTACCAGTACATACAATGTTTAGAATGCAGTTTACCAATACATACAATGTTTAGAATGCAGTTTCCAATATGTACCATGTTTAGAATGCAGTTTACCAGTACATACAATGTTTAGAATGCAGTTTACCAGTATGTACAATGTTTAGAATGCAGTTTACCAGTATGTACCATGTTTAGAATGCAGTTTACCAGTATGTACCATGTTTAGAATGCAGTTTACCAGTACATGCAATGCTTAGAATGCAGTTTACCAGTATGTACCATGCTTAGAATGCAGTTTACCAGTATATACCATGTTTAGAATGCAGTTTACCAGTATGTACCATGTTTAGAATGCAGTTTACCAGTATGTACAATGTTTAGAATGCAGTTTACCAGTATGTACCATGCTTAGAATGCAGTGTTCCAGTATGTACAATGTTTAGAATGCAGTGTTCCAGTATGTACAATGTTTAGAATGCAGTTTACCAGTACATACAATGCTTAGAATGCAGTTTACCAGTATGTACCATGCTTAGAATGCAGTTTACCAGTATATACCATGTTTAGAATGCAGTTTACCAGTATGTACCATGCTTAGAATGCAGTTTACCAGTATATACCATGTTTAGAATGCAGTTTACCAGTATGTACCATGTTTAGAATGCAGTTTACCAGTATGTACAATGTTTAGAATGCAGTTTACCAGTATGTACCATGTTTAGAATGCAGTTTACCAGTATATACCATGTTTAGAATGCAGTTTACCAGTATGTACAATATTTAGAATGCAGTTTTCCACTACATACAATGTTTAGAATGCAGTTTACCAGTACATACAATGTTTAGAATGTAGTTTACCAGTACGTACAATGTTTAGAATGCAGTTTACCAGTACATACAATGTTTAGAATGCAGTTTACCAGTATGTACAGTGTTTAGAATGTAGTTTACCAGTACATACAATGTTTAGAATGTAGTTTACCAGTATGTACAATGTTTTAGAATGCAGTTTACCAGTACATACAATGTTTAGAATGCAGTTTACCAGTACATACAATGCTTAGAATGCAGTTTACCAGTACATACAATGTGTAGAATGCAGTTACCAGTATGTACAATGTGTAGAATGCAGTTTACCAGTACATACAATGTTTATAATGCAGTTTACCAGTATGTACAATGTTTAGAATGTAGTTTACCAGTACATACAATGTTTAGAATGCAGTTTACCAGTACATACAATGTTTAGAATGCAGTTTACCATTATGTACAATGTTTAGAATGCAGTTTACCAGTACATACAATGTTTAGAATGCAGTCTACCAGTATGTACAATGTTTAGAATGCAGTTTACCAGTACATACAATGTTTAGAATGCAGTTTACCATTATGTACAATGTTTAGAATGCAGTTTACCAGTACATACAATGTTTAGAATGCAGTTTACCAGTACATACAATGTTTAGAATGCAGTTTACCACCTATGTACAATGTTTAGAATGCAGTTTACCAGTACATACAATGTTTAGAATGCAGTCTACCAGTACATACAATGTTTAGAATGCAGTTTACCAGTACATACACTGTTTAGAATGCAGTCTACCAGTATGTACAATGTTTAGAATGTAGTTTACCAGTACATACAATGTTTAGAATGTAGTTTACCAGTATGTACAATGTTTAGAATGTAGTTTTCCAGTATGTACAATGTTTAGAATGTAGTTTTCCAGTATGTACAATATTTAGAATGCAGTTTACCAGTATATACCATGTTTAGAATGTAGTTTACCAGTATGTACAATGTTTAGAATGTAGTTTACCAGTACATACAATGTTTAGAATGCAGTTTACCAGTATATACCATGTTTAGAATGTAGTTTACCAGTATGTACAATGTTTAGAATGTAGTTTACCAGTACATACAATGTTTAGAATGCAGTTTACCAGTATGTACAATGTTTAGAATGCAGTTTACCAGTACATACAATGTTTAGAATGCAGTTTACCAGTATGTACAATGTTTAGAATGCAGTTTACCAGTACATACAATGTTTAGAATGCAGTTTACCAGTACATACAATGTTTGGAATGCAGTTTACCAGTACATAGAATGTTTAGAATGCAGTTTACCAGTATGTACCATGTTTAGAATGCAGTTTACCAGTACATACAATGTTTAGAATGCAGTTTACCAGTACATACAATATTTGGAATGCAGTTTACCAGTACATACAATGTTTAGAATGCAGTTTACCAGTATGTACAATGTTTAGAATGCAGTTTACCAATATGTACCATGTTTAGAATGCAGTTTACCAGTATGTACCATGTTTAGAATGCAGTCTACCAGTATGTACCATGTTTAGAATATAGTTTACCAGTACATACAATGTTTAGAATGCAGTTTACCATTATGTACACTGTTTAGAATGCAGTTTACCAGTACATACAATGTTTAGAATGCAGTTTACCAGTACATACAATGTTTAGAATGCAGTTTACCACCTATGTACAATGTTTAGAATGCAGTTTACCAGTACATACAATGTTTAGAATGCAGTCTACCAGTACATACAATGTTTAGAATGCAGTTTACCAGTACATACAATGTTTAGAATGCAGTCTACCAGTATGTACAATGTTTAGAATGTAGTTTACCAGTACATACAATGTTTAGAATGTAGTTTTCCAGTATGTACAATGTTTAGAATGTAGTTTTCCAGTATGTACAATGTTTAGAATGCAGTTTACCAGTATATACCATGTTTAGAATGTAGTTTACCAGTATGTACAATGTTTAGAATGTAGTTTACCAGTATGTACAATGTTTAGAATGCAGTTTACCAGTATATACAATGTTTAGAATGCAGTTTACCAGTACATACAATATTTGGAATGCAGTTTACCAGTACATACAATGTTTAGAATGCAGTTTACCAGTATGTACAATGTTTAGAATGCAGTTTACCAGTATGTACCATGTTTAGAATGCAGTTTACCAGTACATACAATGTTTAGAATGCAGTTTACCAGTACATACAATATTTGGAATGCAGTTTACCAGTACATACAATGTTTAGAATGCAGTTTACCAGTATGTACAATGTTTAGAATGCAGTTTACCAGTATGTACCATGTTTAGAATGCAGTTTACCAGTACATACAATGTTTAGAATGCAGTTTACCAGTACATACAATATTTGGAATGCAGTTTACCAGTACATACAATGTTTAGAATGCAGTTTACCAGTATGTACAATGTTTAGAATGCAGTTTACCAGTATGTACCATGTTTAGAATGCAGTTTACCAGTACATACAATGTTTAGAATGCAGTTTACCAGTACATACAATATTTGGAATGCAGTTTACCAGTACATACAATGTTTAGAATGCAGTTTACCAGTATGTACAATGTTTAGAATGCAGTTTACCAGTACATACAATGTTTATAATTGCAGTTTACCGTTTACCAGTACATACAATGTTTAGAATGCAGTTTACCAATATGTACAATGTTTAGAAAGCAGTTTTCCAATACGTACCATGTTTAGAATGCAGTTTACCAGTATGTACCATGTTTACACAAATTCCTCTCACTTTCACCATACACTCGTATAATGTCGTGTTGTGTTTGTAGGAAGGTCCAGAGCCGGTAGAGGAGGGTGTCAAGCTTGCTGTGGGTCACAAGTTTGTTCTTCATGCCGGGGCTGGATCTAAGCACTACTGTGAGAAGTGTAATGCCGTCATCTGGGGTGTACTCCAACAGTGGTATAAATGCTCCAGTGAGAAACCTACTTTATATCTTAGTTTAGAGACAGACAAGTCCGCCTGCGTGGTCGAGTGGTTAAGGTCACTGACTTGTATACCACTGTGACCTATCATCACAGATGGTCACGGGTTCGAGCCCCGCTCAGACCGTGTTTCATTTATATGAAAAAGTTGGCAGTTTCTTACGGAGGTTGGTGCACCCAAGTACTGGTTAACTGCTGGAGCCTGAAATATAACAGACAGACAGACAGACAAACAATTTAGTTTATTATTACATTGGTGGTATTCAGTTTCATACAGCCATCACATATTTTCTTATATGTACACACGTGTAATGCAACCTGGAAATGGATTTATCGTCGCTACCGGTTGCCCATATGAGCAACACCTCCTGAAGCGATTAGTCATTTTATTTTTTTGGAGGATAGTGTAATGATACAGACGGAGACCCATTCCATGTACAGCACCGACTCAAGACCTCGGTTTAAAGTCCCATCTGAAAGACTGTTAATTTTATTAGGATCAGACGGGGTCGAACCTGCGATCACAGACTTTTAAATAATACTGTTTATAAATACACATCCTGGTGGTACATGTATGATGTTACAACTTATCTTTAAAGTATCAACTAATAATGACATATGCACAGAATATCCCATAAAACTTTAGCACCATAGGGTTCATTGTTGCGGTGACATTGTGTCAGATTGTGATAAGCTATTTTGTCTTTCCAGAATGTGGTTATTGTTCCCATGAGAAGTGCCTTAATCAGATCACGAGGACGTGTGCTAGTGTGAAAGTACAGGAGAATCCCACGTACAACCTTGATATCTGTGATGAGAGAGGATTGTCCTCGCAAAACTATCGGTGTGCCGAGTGTAGGGGGCCGATATCATTCAGTAAGTGATCCACTATGGTAGTAGACGTTGTGATAGTGCAGTGGTAACGCATTCGCTTCATGCGCGAAAGACCAGGAGTTTGCGCCCAGTTGTAGCGTCTCCGTGGCCTAGTGGTAAGGCGTCCGCTTACGGAGCATGAGGTCGAAGGTTCGAATCTCGTCAGGGGTTCGTTCTGATATGGCCGGTTGGTGAGCCGCCAGCTAGTTAAATAATGGTTACGATTACCTACCAGCCTGGCACCTGGCATACAAGCATAGGATTCGGGAAGTACTGATGTTCATAAAAAGAGGTGTCTCATAAGTCAGAAATGGCTGACCCTTTAAATAGGGGTGACACTTTAATAAACAACAGGGTTCATTCTAGGTCAGAATTTCTGGGAGAAGTGAGAAAGGGCGTGATCGCTTCCTTAAATGGTGTTCTTTAATATATTTCTGCAAAATAGGGTTAAAATGCACAGTACAACATTTGAATAGAAGGAGTGCTTTATAATGGGCCAGTGTATCTTACTAGACAAAATTTTGTTTGAAAATCGTAAAAACCCAAACAAAATTATTTTTTTAGGGAGAAGTGGGCGAAGTCAGGGTCCCTAGGGCAACAATTTCGCCCACATCGCCCTCTAAAATGATACCTGAAACAAATACAAATACTTTTGTAGTTGTTACGATTGTGCCATTAGGCAAGCAAAGCATTTAAATTCCACTTCGCCTCTTCTCTCTCCCACATTGTGATGGATTCTATCGGGAATGAGGTCCCGGTACGATTAATCTAATGTTGTAAAAACTTGTTTCGCAATCGAGCTAAAATAAATTTTGTAGACTACAGTGAAACCTGTGTTAGTGGTCACCTCTATTAAGCAGCCAACCTGCATTAAGCAGCCAATTCCCAATATGTTACTTTCTTATACATATGACCTCTATTAAGTAGCCACCTGTGCTAAGCAGTCACTTTCTGTGATTCCCATGGCTGGCTGTTTCAGACAGGTTTGACTGTACTGCAGTAGAGGAGTTGTACCGTATGGATAAACTCAATGACAGACATTGCTGGTTATTCTGTTACCTCCCTTGGCAGATAAAGTCTGATTTATCCCGAAATGAATATTTGTCCTGTTAGTTGGAATCCTTTGTTTTTACGGTTGTTCCTAAACCAATTGATGCTGTAGGATAAATGTAATTTTATCAAAATCATGTTAATTAATTGATAACAATGTTTAACATTTAAAGTATCCATTGGATATACTTACAGATGGATACATAGTGCAGTGGTAACACACTGGACTGGTAACCCAGTGATCGCAGGTTCGATCCACCGTCTGACACTAATAAAATTAACAGTCTCGTGTTGGTGCTGTACACCGTGCACGTAAAAGAACTAGAGGAGACTCTGGAATGAGTCTCTGTCTGTATCATTGCACTATCCTCCAACAATCTAAAATGTCTAATCTCTTCAGGAGGCGTCACTCATATGGGCAACCGGTAGCAACGATAAATAAACTTAAAACACACGCTGTAGGATATCTGGCTTCAGTGAACTGTGCATCCCGTGCATGTATTTTATTGCTGCATTTCAGAATCGGGCTTTAGAGAACCGTGCATCCTTACATGTATTATATTGCTATATTTCAGAATCCAGCCTCAGTGAACCGCGCATCCCTTACATATATTATATTGCTATATTTCAGAATCCGGCTTCAGTGAACCGCGTATCTGTGATTACTCAGGGAATTATTACTGTGACCTCTGTCATTGGAATGATGACATGCTAATACCAGGGAGAGTCCTGCACAATTGGGACTTTGATGAATGGAAGGTATAATAAGAAAATATTGTGATATCTCGTGGAATAAAATAAACCTGTGGCATTTATTGGTGTATATGATACAGTTTAAGGTGTGTGGGCGGGGGCGGGGGGGGTCCACATTGTTGTCACATTAATTTGTATGGCTTTCCATAATAACCATGATTTAGCAGGGTTCTTTCTAAGTCAGAATTTTTGGGAAAAGTGAGAAAGCACGTGATCACTTCCTTAAATGGTGTTCTTTAATATACTTCTGCAAAATAGGGTTAAAATGAACAGTACAACCATTAAATACAACATTTGAATAGAAGGAGTGCTTTATAATGGGCAATAGACAAAATTTTGTTTGAAAATCGTAAAAACCCAAAAAAAAAAATTAGGGAGAAGTGTCAGGGTCGCTAGGGCGACTATTTTGCCCACATCGCCCTCTAGAATGATCCCTGATTTAGATATCTCATATAATTATTTAAGGAATAAAAGTTTAAATACAGTTTAAAGTGTGGGGGGGGGGCTCCACATATACCTTAAACATTCAGCTCGCTTCTCACCAATACAACCCGGGTTCGATCATCGAACCGGGACGTATGTGAGATTGTACGGTGGTCGCCAGATCGGACAGGTGGATTTTCTCCGGGTACGCCCCCCCACCCCCCCCCACACACACAAATGGCCACGAATACGCTTTCATTCGCGCCAACGAAAGTGATTAATATAAGTTGTTAGAACTTTTAAATAAAACAATTGTGTTCTATGCCCCAATAAACAAACCACAGCTTCATTTTACTCCTTACATTTCATTTTTCTGAGGGTTTTAAGACTGTAGCTGGCCATAACTGAAACAAGCGTTGTATTAAACATTTATATACGTCGTTTCGTTTCAATTAATGGTACAGCGACGTTACTAATACGCTGCTTTGTATTATTGACATCGGAATAGAAGCGCGTGCGATTTGTGGCATCAAATAACTTTAATTAGCGCAGTGGTTACGCACTCGCTTCTCACCAATGCAACCCGGGTTAAATCCTCGGGAAGTACGTGAGATTGTACGGTGGTCGCCAGATCGGACATGTGGGTTTTCTCCAGGTACTTCAACATGATGAACTGAAGTATATACATCAACACTGATGATGAACATGAAGTATACACCAACACTGATGCTGAACATGTAGTATACATCAACACTGATGATGAACATGTAGTATACACCAACACTGATGCTGAACATGAAGTATACATCAACACTGATGATGAACATGAAGTATACACCAACACTGATGCTGAACATGTAGTATACATCAACACTGATGATGAACATGTAGTATACACCAACACTGATGCTGAACATGAAGTATACATCAACACTGATGCTGAACATGAAGTATACACCAACACTGATGCTGAACATGAAGTATACATCAACACTGATGCTGAACATGAAGTATACACCAACACTGATGATGAACATGAAGTATACACCAATACTGATGCTGAACATGAAGTATACACCAACACTGATGATGAACATGAAGTATACATCAACACTGATGATGAACATGAAGTATACATCAGCACTGATGCTGAACATGAAGTATGCACCAACACTGATGATGAACATGAAGTATACATCAACACTGATGATGAACATGAAGTATACATCAACACTGATGATGAACATGAAGTATGCATCAACACTGATGATGAACACGAAGTATACATCAACACTGATGCTGAACATGAAGTATACACCAACACTGATGATGAACATGAAGTATACACCAACACTGATGATGAACATGAAGTATACACCAACACTGATGATGAACATGAAGTATACACCAACACTGATGCTGAACATGAAGTATACACCAACACTGATGATGAACTGTGGAAGTCGTGATAGTGCAGTGGATGCGTGTTCGCTTCAGGTGCGAAAGGGCCGGTGTTCGAGCCCCGCTGGAGCCATTACGATTGTGCCCTTAGGCATTTAAATTCCATGTTGCCTCTTCTCTCTCCCTCGTGGCAATGGATTCCATCAGGAAGTGATTATTATAAGTTGTAAGAACTTGTTTCACAATTGAGCTAAAATAAATTTGTATAAACTAACACTGATGATGAACATGAAGTATACACCAAGCGTTGTATTATTGCAGATATGCCGAGCCTCGAGGCAGTTCCTGAAGCTGATGGAGGATAAAGCTGTGATACGTATACAAGATATCAACCCCATGCTCTTCAGCTTTGTTGAAGAACTCAATGAAGTCAAGGTATTGTGCGACGTTAGTCTCCCACACGGGGCGGCATATATAGTAATTGTACAGTCCATTGCTCAGTAACAGTAATTACCAGTGTCCATTCCGTCAGACAGTTTATCTTTCTTTCAGTTTCGAATGACCACATTTACGCTTTCATCCTCGCCAACGAGAGTGATTAATATAAGTTGTTAAAACTTGCTTCGCAATCGTTGTAAAATAAATAAAGTTTAAGCTTTCTTTCAGTTACTTATTTTGCGAATAAAACATGGTTTGGAGTTCTGACGCGTAGGACTTAATCGTGTAGGTTTTAGGCCTAAGTTGTTAATTCCGGCACTCTGAACGACAAACCATATTTTATTCGACTGTAAATAAGGCAAATACTAATATTATTTCAATTCTAACATGACCAAAATATCTAAACGGCGCAAAAATAGTTTGTGTTATTTTTTACAGGTTGTAAATTGATTTCACAAAACCACAAACATGCTAGTAAATGGACTTCATTTGATGTCACTCACTAAACAATGTTTTTTGCAGTTTTAAGCACAGTAAATTCCCTCTGCGTATACAGACAAAATGCCGAGTCATGTTAGATGCTTCATTGGCTGAAACTACTGAAGCATAATTTGAGTGTGTGTTTTACGTTTATTTATCATCGCTACCGGTTGCCCAATGTTTCAAATGCATACTCTATTAAGAGCTCAAATGGTTCATTTTCACCATTTATGTGTCTTCGTAAATGGATAGCTGTAACCATACCAGCAGGTTGCTTTCTCCCCAATCCTACATATATGTACATATTATAAATACTTCACTATAGTGGAGAGGCAGAATTGAGAAAGTGGTCTGGATAAGGAATCGAAATAAGTTTTTAATAAAATTAAACAGTCTTTCATTGGGACTTTAAACCGATATTTCGTGTCGGTGCTGAAGAGATTAGTCATTTTAGATTTTTGGAGGATAGTGCAATGATACAGACAGAGACCCATTCCAGAGTCTCCTCTGGTTCTTTTATGTGCACGGTGTAAAGCACCGACACAAGACCTCGGTTTAAAGTCCCATCTGAAAGACTGTTAATTTTATTAGGGTCAGATGGGGGATCGAACCTGCGATCCCTGGATTACCAGTCCAGCGTGTTACCACTGGACTACAGATCTGTCTGTGCGCCTAAGTATATTTAACTTCCATGCTTTTATTACTCCACTGAAGAAACAGTGAGTGGGGAGATATTGATGATATTTGTGTATATTAGTGTAACATAGGATTTTACTTTATCGAGTGATTCACCGATATTTGTATTTCCACGAGTGACGTTAGCGAAATACATATTTCAGTGATCACAAGATGAAATCATTTCCTGTCTTACACTAATAAGCACAAATCTTCCTCTTTTATGGTTTCCAATGATTGTGCGTTATATAATATTTGTTATCAAATTTAATTCACTTTAACTGCCCCTGCTGTCAGGAGTCTCATTTCACTACAATACACAACTGCACAACCACATGTTAATGTGAACGTCCGTAATAAGAAATAGTAGTAATTGATAATTAACTGTTCATGATTGTCAGAAAATAGCTAAGATACAAAAGTACACCCAACCGCGGAGGAATACGAAACTCAAGCAGTGGCAGTGAAAAAGCCATCTTCCACAGTTTGAAACAGTGAAAGATAGCAGTTCCTTTGGATCATTCTTTGGAAAGCATAAAATAACGTTTTAAGTTTAAACTTTATTTATTTTACAACGATTGCGAAGCAAGTTCTAACAACTTATATTAATCACTCTCGTTGGCGCGGATGAGAGCGTAAATGTGATCATTCGTGTGGGAGGAAACCGGAGTATCTGGAGAAAACCCACCTGTCCGATCTGGCGACCACTGTACCATCTCACATTCGTCCCGGTCTGAGGATCGAACCTGAGTTGCATTGATGAGAAGCGAGCGCACTAACCACTGCGCTAATCGGACAGCCGATAACGTTTGTTCCTGCATATATTTCAGAAGTTACGAGAAGAGCTGCTTATCATGAAACGTTACATCCTGATGTGTGCAGTAGCCATGAACAAAAAACTCCTGCTACAGTTGCGGACTAGGCAGCATTTTGTGGAAAGTTCAGAAATATACTCCATGCAAGATCTCATGGACGTTCACCGAGATGCCTTGCTGCCCGAGCTTGTCCAGGTACACTCGAGCTGGGCACAACACATCAAGACGGACTGCGAGGTAATGCCCTCTACCAGTCAGATACTGTACATGGCTTAATTGATACAAGTGCATTATTTGGAGGAGGGTTCTCCCACTACTTGGAGGAGGGTTCTCCCACTACTTGGAGGAGGGTTCTCCCACTACTTGGAGGAGGGTTCTCCCACTACTTGCAGGAGGGTTCCCCCACTACTTGGAGGAGGGTTCTCCCACATTTGGAGGAGGGTTCTCCCACTACTTGGAGGAGGTTTCGTCATCTACTTGGAGGAGGATTCTCCCACATTTGGAGGAGGGTTCTCCCACTACTTGGAGGAGGGTTCTCCCACTACTTGGAGGAGGGTTCTCCCACTACTTGGAGGAGGATTCTCCCACTACTTGGAGGAGGGTTCTCCTACATTTGGAGGAGGGTTCTCCCACTACTTGGAGGAGGGTTCTCCCACATTTGGAGGAGGGTTCTCCCACTACTTGGAGGAGGGTTCTCCCACTACTTGGAGGAGGGTTCGCCCTCTACTTGGAGGGTTCTCCCACTACTTGGAGGAGGGTTCTCCCTCTACTTGGAGGGTTCTCCCACTACTTGGAGGAGGGTTCTCCCACATTTGGAGGAGGGTTCTCCCACATTTGGAGGAGGGTCCTCCCACTACTTGGAGGAGGGTCCCCCACTACTTGGAGGAGGGTTCTCCCACTACTTGGAGGAGGGTTCTCCCACTACTTGGAGGAGGGTCCCCCCCACTACTTGGAGGAGGTTCTCCCACATTTGGAGGAGGGTCCTCCCACATTTGGAGGAGGGTCCCCCCACTACTTGGAGGCGGGTCCCCCACTACTTGGAGGAGGGTTCTCCCACTACTTGGAGGAGGGTCCCCCCACTACTTGGAGGAGGGTTCTCCCACTACTTGGAGGAGGGTCCCCCCACTACTTGGAGGAGGGTTCTCCCACTACTTGGAGGAGGGTTCTCCCACTACTTGGAGGAGGGTCCCCCCACTACTTGGAGGAGGGTCCCCCCACTACTTGGAGGAGGGTTCTCCCACTACTTGGAGGAGGGTCCCCCCACTACTTGGAGGAGGGTCCCCCCACTACTTGGAGGAGGGTCCCCCCACTACTTGGAGGAGGGTCCCCCCACTACTTGGAGGAGGGTCCCCCCACTACTTATAGGAGGGTCCCCCCACTACTTGGAGGAGGGTCCCCCCACTACTTGGAGGAGGATTCCCCCACATTTGGAGGAAGATTCGTTAGTCCACATTTGAAGGAGGATTCTCCCACTACTTGGAGGAGGGTTCTCCCACAAGGAGGATTCTCCCACGAGGAGGATTCTCCACATTTGGAGGAAGATTCGTTTGTCCACATTTGGAGAAGGGTTCTCCCATGAGGAGGGTTCTCCCTCATGAGAGAAGGAATCTTCCTTAAATTCTTCACTTCTTCCAATTTTAAGCTGCAAGGGAAGTTTTATATATATACTGTATATTGAGCTACTCTCTAATATACCTAAAACTTCTCCCTAATATACCTGAAGCATCTCTAATATACCAGAAACACCTCTCTAATATACCAGAATCATCTCTCTAATATACCAGAAACATCTCTCTAATATGCCAGAAACATCTCTCTAATATGCCAGAAACATCTCTCTAATATGCTAGAAACATCTCTCTAATATGCCATAATCACCTCTCTAATATACCAGAAACACCTCTCTAATATGCCAGAAACATCTCTCTAATATGCCAGAAACATCTCTCTAATATGCCAGAAACATCTCTGATGATCTCTCTAATATGCCTGAAGCTTCTCTAATATGCCAGAAACATCTCTCTAATATGCCTGAAGCTTCTCTAATATGCCAGACTCATCTCTCTAATATACCAGAAACATCTCTCTAATATGCCAGAAACATCTCTCTAATATGCCAGAAACATCTCTAATATGCTAGAAACATCTCTCTAATATGCCAGAATCACCTCTCTAATATACCAGAAACACCTCTCTAATATGCCAGAAACATCTCTCTAATATGCCAGAAACATCTCTCTAATATGCCTGAAGCTTCTCTAATATACCATAAGCTTCTCTAATATGCCAGAAACATCTCTCAAATATGCCAGAAACATCTCTCTAACATGCCTGAAGATTCTCTAATATGCCAGAAACATCTCTCTAATATGCCAGAAACATCTCTCTAATATACCATAAGCTTCTCTAATATGCCAGAAACATCTCCCTAATATACTAGAAACTTCTCCCCTAATATACCTGAAGCTGTTTTGTCAGTTCTGTTGGGTGGTTTGTCCGTCGGTTTGTTGTTTGGCATTTCAGTTGGGTGATTTGACAGTCCAATTAGGTGGTTTGTCAGTCCGGTTGGACATTTTGTTAGTCCAGTTGGGTGATTTTTCAGTCCAGTTGGGTGATTTGTCTGTCCAGTTGGGTGATTTGTCTGTCCGGTTGGGTGTTTTGTCAATCCGGTTGTGTGATTTGTCAGTCCAGTTGGGTGGTTTGTCTGTCCGGTTGGGTGTTTTGTCCGTCCGGTTGTGTTATGATACTTTGCAGTGTATAAATCTGTTCATAGAGACATGTTCTGTCGTTTCAGTTGTGTAGAGCCAAAGGCTTCATCTGTGAAATGTGTGATATGGACGAGATACTGTTCCCGTTTGACAACATAGCTGTAGTATGTTCCGAGTGTTCATGTGTTCAACATAGGTATATATAATTATGTGCATGTCTCACTACAGTCAAACCTGTCTTAAGCAGCCAGCCAAGGGAGTGGTAAAAATTGGCTGCTTAACACAGGTGGCTGCTTAATAGAGGTTAAATGCTGAACCATTTGCCACAGTGGGAGTTTGGTTACTGGCTGCTTAATAGATGTTGGCTGCTTAATAGAGGTGACCGCTAACACAGGTTTGACTGTATATCTCTAAGCCTTTCTCACATAGAAGTTCTTATCAACACCATTACCGCAAAGTTAGCGCGTTCGCTTCATGTGCGAAAGGCCTGGAGTTCGCACCCAGCTGTAGCCGTTAGGATTGCACCCTTAGGGAACACGTTTTAATTCCATATTGCCTCTTCTCTCTCCCTCGTGGCGATGAGGAATGAGTGATTAATATAAGTTTTATAGGAACTTGTTTTGCAATAGAGGTAAAATAAATTTTAACCATATTTTGTTGAAATTTATTAAATAACATCATTTAAGGACACGATCACGCGCTTTCTCACTTCTCCCAAAAATTCTGACCTAGAATGTACCCTGCTACCGGCCAGGACACATGTTTCCAGGCAGTACAACTAACCCATGTGGAATTACGTTATTCGTAATTTTTCGGTTTACCAGTACACTAATTTGTGAGCGAAATCAATGCAACAAAAATTGGCCGAGCAAGAAGAAAGTTCAATATGCTCTGGTGTGGGAAAAGGGATTTGTCAGAGCCCCGTTTCCGATGACACATTCTGACCACCCTGATGGAATATTCCTGGATACTCTTAATCTTACATGTATTTGAAAAATTGAAGATTTGAAAATACAATCTGCCAAAATCCAGAGATTCAAACAGTATTTGCAGAGTATAGAGCCATATCAGCTGCCACGGAACGTGCCGTCTCATCAGTCTATATGCTGTTTGCTATTCAGATGATCTTGCTAAGACATTTGGCTATGTAGCAAACAACAGCATGACGCTGCGTGCTGATCAGGATCTATGTTGTTTGCAAAAGCCTTTTAAATGAAATGGGTTGATTAATATTTGTTTTAGAGTTGTTAAATGTTAGCTTACGTATCTGCAGATACATTGGTATGTTAGCAACTGTTATCAACTTCAATAGGAAGAATGTTCAATATGCTCTGGTGTGGGAGAAGGGATTTGGCAGAGCCCCGTTTCCAATGACACATTCTGACCACTCTGAGATGGAATATTCTTGCCCCACACCAGTACTTGTGAAGGATACTCTCAGTTTATACAAATTTATTTTAGCTCGATTGCGAAACAAGTTCTTAGAACTTATATTAATCACTCTCGAGGCCTCATTCATGATGGAATCCATCGCGACATGGAAGAGAGAAGAGGCAACATGGAATTAAATGCCGTGCCTTAGGGCACAATCGTAACGGCTCCAGCGGGGTTCGAACTCAGGATCTTTCGCACCTGAAGCGAACGTGCTACCACAACTTCCACAAAGAATAATCTTACATGTACAAAGTAAAGTGTTTGTTTATTATAGTGTCACCCCTATTTAAAGGGCCAACCTTCGACCTCCCGTCTTAACCACTGGGCTACAGAGACGGTACATGTATTTGAAAGATTGAAGATTTTATAAAATACAGTCTGCCAATATCCAGAGATTAATTAATATTTGTTTTGGAGTTGCTAAATTTACGTATCTGTAGATACATTTGTATGTTATCAACTGGGCCCATTTTTAGGAACCAATTTCAATTGCTATCGATACATTTTGGGCCTTGTTCTTGTTTTTCAGACATTGTTTTGCCAAGCGCGGAGGTATTTGTCCAAGATGTGACAGGCGAAATAAACGAAAAACTGAAAATCAAGATTCATAGCCCAGATAGAGCACGTTATATGTGTTCCGTGTGTTTGAAATGTCGAGATTCCTAGCCCAGATAGAGCACGTTATATGTGTTTGAAATGTCGAGATTCATAGCCCAGATAGAGCACGTTATATGTGTTTGAAATGTCGAGATTCATAGCCCAGATAGAGCACGTTATATGTGTTTGAAATGTCGAGATTCATAGCCCAGATAGAGCACGTTATATGTGTTTGAAATGTCGAGATTCATAGCCCAGATAGAGCACGTTATATGTGTTTGAAATGTCGAGATTCATAGCCCAGATAGAGCACGTTATATGTGTTTGAAATGTCGAGATTCATAGCCCAGATAGAGCACGTTATATGTGTTTGAAATGTCGAGATTCATAGCCCAGATAGAGCACGTTATATGTGTTTGAAATGTCGAGATTCATATCCCAGATAGAGCACGTTATATGTGTTCCGTGTGTTTGAAATGTCGAGATTTTGTGTACAAGTTTTAGGTGTAATGATATATTCCTGTTTGAAATTGCACTGGATGCGAGTAGGTCGTTTTTTATACTTGCAACGTGAATAAGACGTGCTAAAACTGAATCTAATTCTCATTTACTAAGCGGATATAACGGGATACAAAAATATTAAATTTTATGACAAGTCAATCGGGAATGCTCGGAAACGATTGGTGATACTACTTTGTATATGTTGAGCTATTTCTATGCTGTGACAATCAGTGATGATAGTTTACAGTTGTATGCAAGTCAGCGACCGTACCCACTCGTTTTTTATTGTTTTTTATACAAATTTATTTTAGCTCGATTGCGAAACAAGTTCTTTCAACTTATATAAATCACTCTCGAGACCTCATTCCTGATGGAATCCATCGCCACGAGGGAGAGAAGAGGCAACGTGGAATTTAAATGCCTTGCCTAAGGACACAATCGTAACGGCTCCAGCGGGGCTCGAACTCCAGACCTTTCGCACCTGAAGCGAACGCGCATCCACTGCACCATCACGACTTCCACAAAGCGACCGTACCCACTCGTGTGTTTTATGTTTATTTATCGCCGCTACCGGTTGCTCATATCAGCGACGCCTGCTGAAGAGATTAGTCATTTTTGGAGGATAGTGCAATGATACAGACAGAGACCCATTCCAGAGTCTCCTCTGGTTCTTTTACGTGCACGGTGCACAGCACCGACACGAGACCTCAGTTTAAAGTACCATCTGAAAGACTGTTAATTTTATTAGGGTCAGACGGGGGATCGAACCACGGAGGTGGTATTAAGGGTTGTTAAGAATTGTTTTAATCTTAGCTGATTGTCCAAGTTGTTTTTATCTCATGTTTATTAATGTATAGTATTGTTATTGTAGTTCAATTAGGATATTATTGCAACCCATAATGCACTATATATGTTTACGTGGAAATCTGTTTTGACTCTTTGCACGCTAGCGGAGAAAATTACAGTCATGGAAATTAATTAAAATTTAGTCTAGTAACAAAATTCTGTCGGTCAAATTTTTTTCCAGCTACAAATACGAAAAAACCTTAAATGAATTGTCAATTATTTGAACTATTTATAGCCTTTGATTTACCCAGCATGCAGAGTAAAATCGGAAGAGAAAAATGTTTAAATGGCAAAGCAAACCTGAAATGTAAGTGTAAAATCGGGGCTGTTCATTACACACATTAAACTAAAAGTATGTCCCATCCCTCTCACAGACCCCAACTTCCCATCCCTCCCATAGACCTCAACTTCCCATCCCTCTCACAGACCCCAACTTCCCATCCCTCTCAGACCTCAACTTCCCATCCCTCAACTTCCCATCCCTCTCAGACCCCAACTTCCCATCCCTCTCACAGACCCCAACTTCCCATCCCTCTCACAGACCCCAACTTCCCATCCCTCTCACAGACCCCAACTTCCCATCCCTCTCATAGACCCCAACTTCCCATCCCTCTCATAGACCCCAACTTCCCATCCCTCTCATAGACCCCAACTTCCCATCCCTCTCATAGACCCCTACTTCCCATCCCTCTCATAGACCTCAACTTTGAAATGTGAAACCAAAATGTTACGGTGCCATTTTTTTAAAACCTGAAATGTGTTGATGGGCAGTAAAACCCAGCTCAACAACTTTATGTTTTTATACCTAGTTGTTCATACGACTGTTTTATTTTCAATAGTTTAATTTCTATCTTTTTAATTAGATATGTTTTGGTGAGTAAGAAATACTCCCATGTTATTACTTAGATTGAATGTTGGCCTATTTTTCCCATGTTATTACTTAGATTGAATGTTGGCCTATTTTTCCCATGTTATTACTTAGATTGAATGTTGGCCTATTTTTCCCATGTTATTACTTAGATTGAATGTTGGCCTATTTTTCCCATGTTATTACTTAGATCGAATGTTGGCCTATTTTCCCCGTGTTATTACTTAGATTGAATGTTGGCCTATTTTTCCCATGTTATTACTTAGATTGAATGTTGGCCTATTTTTCCCATGTTATTACTTAGATCGAATGTTGGCCTATTTTCCCCGTGTTATTACTTAGATTGAATGTTGGCCTATTTTTCCCATGTTATTACTTAGATTGAATGTTGGCCTATTTTTCCCATGTTATTACTTAGATCGAATGTTGGCCTATTTTCCCCGTGTTATTACTTAGATTGAATGTTGGCCTATTTTTCCCATGTTATTACTTAGATCGAATGTTGGCCTATTTTCCCCGTGTTATTACTTAGATTGAATGTTGGCCTATTTTCCCCGTGTTATTACTTAGATTGAATGTTGGCCTATTTTCCCCGTGTTATTACTTAGATTGAATGTTGGCCTATTTTTCCCCATGTTATTACTTAGATTGAATGTTGGCCTATTTTTCCCGTGTTATTACTTAGATCGAATGTTAGCCTATTGTGTGCTGTTATTTGCCTACCACAATACTGTCTACCACCCAGATTGATACGCTGTGTTTTGCAGTCTGATATTTCGTTTGATGGTTTGATACGGTCACTAGCCCGTATCAAACCAGAAAAAACAGTATCATAACTAGTTCCTGAGAAAATAACACAAGCGCAATTGGGGCTAGTTTGTTTGTTTACTTCCTGAAATGTCCTATTGGATAACAAATGTTTGTAGATTTGTTATAATATTTCAATCGTTTTCGTGTATCTAAGTCAGTAATTGTGATTTATTCCTGATAAATGGAGAACATGATTTCGATTATTAAATGTCAAATTCATATCACAGTACCGGTAATAAAGATGTTATTACCTGGCTAGTTTCATAGCAGCCTAGGTGTTGACCCTCGGTCTCCGGCTGATATCAAGTTACCTCGGGTCGATACCAGTCCTATGTTGATATGAAACTAGCCACATATAAACCTCCTAAGTATTACGAGTGTACAAGATGAATGATGCCTCAAGTTGGTGTGCATTTACACGTATAATGTACATGTATAATGTACATGTATACGAATAATGTCCGAAGTTGGTAATCAGAGTGAGTGAGAGGGGCTTTGCATAAAATATTACGATAGTATTGCTCATAACTTGAACCATTCCATGAACTTGCCATTGTTTATTATTTACATTCTGCAAACAAAAAATATGTGTGTGTTTTACGTTTATTTATCATCGCTACTGGTTGCCCATATGAGCGACGCCTCCTGTAGAGATTAATCATTTTAGATTTTTGGAGGATAGTGCAATGATACAGACAGAGACCCATTCCAGAGTCTGCTCTGGTTCTTTTACGTGCACGGTGTAAAGCACCGACATGAGACCTAGGTTTAACGTCCTATCTGCAAGACTGTTAATTTTATTAGGGTCAGACGGGGAATCGAACCTGCGATCCCTGGATTACCAGTCCAGCGTGTTACCACTGGACTACAGATCCATCTGTAAAACAAAAAATAATTCCTTCGAAGCCACTTTACATTCATTTTCCTACAAACAACCACAACAAGTCGTGATAGCGCAGTGGATGCTCGTCCGCTTCAGATGCGCAAGGTCCGGAGTTCGAGCCATTACGATTGTGCCCTTAGGCAAGGCATTTAAATTCCACATTGCCTTTTCTCTCTCCCTCATGACAATGGATTCCATCAGGAATGAGGTCTCGAGAGTGATTAATATAAGTTGTAAGAACTTGTTTCGCAATCGAGCTAAAATAAATTTGTATAAACTAAACAGGAAATCTACCAAGTTCAAAATGTATAACTATGCAACTCCTGGCCTCGAGGTTATAAAACTGTTCTCCTATCTCAAACTCAGTCTCAAGCTTCTGATTGGTTCAACTGGCAGTAAAACTCAGAATCAACCAATCAAATCATTTGAGATATGAGAAAAATGTTATAACAGGTATATAGTTCCGTTAAACTTGTTTATGTAAAAATCAGAATTTATATTTTTGTAGTCATTTTGTTCATTAACCCATTTGATTCTGGATACCGTTCAAACAATATTTGCAAAGAACATAGAGCCAGATCAGGCTCTATGCTGTTTGCTATTCAGATGATCTTGCTAAGACACTTAGCTATGTAGCAAACAACATAGATCCTGATCAGCATACAGCGTCATGCTGCGACTAATCTGGATCTATGTTGTTTTCAAAAGCCTTTAAATGTATCTAGAATGAATATTAATTAATAAAATTAATTATATATTAATACTTCACGTGCAACATTGCATGACTATGAGTATCATCGACTACGAGTGATTTTATTGTGATGATGTTTTATAGCATTGGTTTTATTTGTGTTAACTTTTTATGTGTGTATCATTTTAAAATGTGTTTACAAAAAGGATCAAAATCAACTCTATTTTACACATTGGTTTGGTTGGTACCGTATATACCCTGGTTTGTATGGTACCGTATATACCCTGGTTTGTATGGTACCGTATATACCCTGGTTTGTATGGTACCGTATATACCCTGGTTTGTTTGGTACCGTATATACCCTGGTTTGTTTGGTACCGTATATACCCTGGTTTGTTTGGTACCGTATATACCCTGGTTTGTTTGGTACCGTATATACCCTGGTTTGTTTGGTACCGTATATACCCTGGTTTGGTTGGTACCGTATATACCCTGGTTTGGTTGGTACCGTATATACCCTGGTTTGGTTGGTACCGTATATACCCTGGTTTGGTTGGTACCGTATATACCCTGGTTTGTTTGGTACCGTATATACCCTGGTTTGGTTGGTACCGTATATACCCTGGTTTGGTTGGTACCGTATATACCCTGGTTTGGTTGGTACCGTATATACCCTGGTTTGGTTGGTACCGTATATACCCTGGTTTGGTTGGTACCGTATATACCCTGGTTTGTTTGGTACCGTATATACCCTGGTTTGGTTGGTACCGTATATACCCTGGTTTGGTTGGTACCGTATATACCCTGGTTTGTATGGTACCGTATATACCCTGGTTTGTTTGGTACCGTATATACCCTGGTTTGTTTGGTACCGTATATACCCTGGTTTGGTTGGTACCGTATATACCCTGGTTTGTTTGGTACCGTATATACCCTGGTTTGTTTGGTACCGTATATACCCTGGTTTGTTTGGTACCGTATATACCCTGGTTTGTTTGGTACCGTATATACCCTGGTTTGGTTGGTACCGTATATACCCTGGTTTGTTTGGTACCGTATATACCCTGGTTTGGTTGGTACCGTATATACCCTGGTTTGTTTGGTACCGTATATACCCTGGTTTGTTTGGTACCGTATATACCCTGGTTTGGTTGGTACCGTATATACCCTGGTTTGTTTGGTACCGTATATACCCTGGTTTGTTTGGTACCGTATATACCCTGGTTTGGTTGGTACCGTATATACCCTGGTTTGGTTGGTACCGTATATACCCTGGTTTGTTTGGTACCGTATATACCCTGGTTTGTTTGGTACCGTATATACCCTGGTTTGGTTGGTACCGTATATACCCTGGTTTGGTTGGTACCGTATATACCCTGGTTTGTTTGGTACCGTATATACCCTGGTTTGTTTGGTACCGTATATACCCTGGTTTGGTTGGTACCGTATATACCCTGGTTTGGTTGGTACCGTATATACCCTGGTTTGTTTGGTACCGTATATACCCTGGTTTGTTTGGTACCGTATATACCCTGGTTTGGTTGGTACCGTATATACCCTGGTTTGGTTGGTACCGTATATACCCTGGTTTGTTTGGTACCGTATATACCCTGGTTTGTTTGGTACCGTATATACCCTGGTTTGGTTGGTACCGTATATACCCTGGTTTGTTTTGTACCGTATATACCCGGCTATAAGTCGAGATCGTTAGGGTTCATTCTATGTCGGAAGTTTTGGGAGAAGTGAGAAAGCTCGCGATCGCGTCCTTAAATGGTTTTATTTACCGGTAATAAATTTCACCAAAATATGGTTAAAATGAACCCTGGGAATTGTAACAACATTCGACACGGAGGTTAACGGCTAATTGGCTGTCCAATTAGCGCAGTGGTTAGCGCGCTCGCTTCTCACCAATGCAACCCGGGTTCGATCCTCAGTCCGGGATGGTATGGTGGTTGCCAGATCGGACAGGTGTGTTTTCTCCGAGTACTCTGGTTTCCTCCCACATGAATGACCACATATACGCTTTCATCTGCGCCAATGAGAGTGATTAATATAAGTTGTTAAAACTTGCTTCGCAATCGTTGTAAAATAAATCTTCACAATCGTTAAAGCGACATTACATCGCAAAAAGCCAAAAAAATGTATTTGTTATAAATGCATTGATACTACCAATTTTTCCGAATACATTCGAACACTAATATTGAATCAATAAACAATGCTTTTGTGATCTACAAACTTTCAAAAGTGAAAGTAGGATTTCAAAACTTGTCGTCCATGCTCCTGAATTGACGTTTGTTTGTTATTGGTGTCAATACTTCTAAGATTAGTTACAAATAAATATGCATTGACACAAATGTGATAATATAGCGGTAAATATGTACCATACCTCGAGTTATTCAAGATACACGCGTTGTATTCCACATGGATGTCGACACTATTTACATTATTTTGTTATATGTCAACAAACGTTTGTTTATTAGTTGAAATACTCATTTTTTGAGGCAAATATTTGGGGGGGGGAGAATATACCACAGGAAATTACATTCTGTAGAAATTTGCGTTTTTCACTGATACTACATAGTGTCGCTTTAATGACTGCGAGTTACATTCCATTCTGACTATAGATAGGTAAGGCCATTATAGTCATTACTCGATTCTCGTCCCATTATTGGCGCCACCCTCTAAACGTTATCGAGAGATGACGATTTGTAATGGATTTTCGACGGTGCTAGGATTACTGCTCGTCTTTCATGTATATGATCACTCGTTATAAAGATACCAAATATTTTATATTTGTAAAATAAAACATTCATTACATATAGGTTTTGTTGTATTATTAACTGTGGCCGTTTAAATTGGCTTTCGCTTCAGATGAGAAAGGTCCAGAGTTTGAGCCCAGCTGTAACCATTTCCTGTAAAAATTCCACATTGTCTCTCTCCCTCGTGGATATGGATTGCATCAAGAGTGATCAATTTAAGTTGTAGAAACTTAGGTTATACACATTTTTTAGCTCTATTGCGAAACAAGTTCTTTCAACTTATATTAATAACTCTCGAGACCTCATTCCTGATGGAATCCATCGCCAAGAGGAACTTGTTTCGCAATCGAGCTAAAACAAATTTGTATAAAGTTTGTCCAAATTGTGTCACAGGACTGAAACTAGGTCAACGTAAAAGAAAACCACAACTAAAAGACTGTTTTTTTCCATTTCACGACCCTGATTTTTGAAGTTGGGTAGCTAGGTACGAAAACATTTCACTTGCGTACGTTCTGTACAAAATGGTCCAAAGGAAAAAGGTCAATAAAAATAGTTCAGTCAGGAAATGGGAAACAAAAACCTTTTTTATTCTGGCCTAACGGATATCTTATGAAACATTGAGTATTGTTGCCTAATCTGGACAGTAGAATCCTACAGCGACCTCCACTAAGTTTGTTTGATTGGGGTCAGAAACTAGGTCAACTTACATGACTTGTGCAAAATATGGCCTGTAGCATGTATCCTTGCAATAACATGTAACAAAGTATGGACTTGAGGGGGGGGGGGGGGGGTGCAGGACATAATCAAGACTTCATGGCCTCTTTGTAAATCACCTCCAATATAGGAGAACTTTACCTCCAATATAGGAGAGCTTCAATCAATATAGGAGAACATCACCTCCAATATAGGAGAACTTCACCTCCATATAGGAGAACTCACCTCCAATATAGGAGAACTTCACCACCAATATAGGAGAACTACACCTCCAATATATGAGAACTTCACCTCCAATATAGAAGAACTTCACCTCCACTATAGGAGAACTTCACCACCAATATAGGAGAACTTCACCTCCAATATAGGAGAACTTCAATCCAATATAGGAGAACATCAATCAATATAGGAGAACTTCAATCAATATAGGAGAACTTCAACCAATATAGGAGAACATCACCTCCAATATAGGAGAACATCAATCAATATAGGAGAACTTCAATCAATATAGGAGAACTTCAACCAATATAGGAGAACATCACCTCCAATATAGGAGAACATCAATCAATATAGGAGAACTTCAATCAATATAGGAGAACTTCAACCAATATAGGAGAACATCACCTCCAATATAGGAGAACATCAATCAATATAGGAGAACTTCAATCAATATAGGAGAACTTCAACCAATATAGGAGAACATCACCTCCAATATAGGAGAACATCAATCAATATAGGAGAACTTCAATCAATATAGGAGAACTTCAACCAATATAGGAGAACATCACCTCCAATATAGGAGAACATCAATCAATATAGGAGAACTTCAATCAATATAGGAGAACTTCAACCAATATAGGAGAACATCACCTCCAATATAGGAGAACATCAATCAATATAGGAGAACTTCAATCAATATAGGAGAACATCAATCAATATAGGAGAACTTCACCTCCAATATAGGAGAACTTCACCACCAATATAGGAGAACTTCACCTCCAATATAGGAGAACTTCAACCAATATAGGAGAACTTCACCTCCACTATTGGGGGGGGGGAACTTCACCTCCAATATATGAGAACTTCACCACCATTATAGGAGAACATCACCTCCAATATAGGAGAACTTCACCTCCAATATAGGAGAACTTCACCACCATTATAGGAGAACATCACCTCCAATATAGGAGAACATCACCTCCAATATAGGAGAACTTAACCTCCAATACAGGAAAACATTACTTGAACACATGCACAATGCACCTTTTCCAATTTATAAATGACAATTTACATAGTACAAGCACAATCATTCAATTGTTGTAAAATAGTATAAATAGTTGTCTCCCTTATTCCATAAAGTGGCATTTACGTATTTTGTGTAAGTTTGAACGGTCTATTTACAGAGTATATTTGGATGTATAGGTTCTTAACCCATTCAACACCAAGTAACTGACATGGACTGGTGCACCCATTCAACACCAAGTAACTGACATGGACTGGTGCACCCATTCAACACCAAGTAACTGACATGGACTGGTGCACCCATTCAACACCAAGTAACTGACATGGACTGGGGCACCCATTCAACACCAAGTAACTGACATGGACTGGTGCACCCATTCAACACCAAGTAACTGACATGGACTGGTGCACCCATTCAACACCAAGTAACTGACATGGACTGGTGCACTCATTCAACACCAAGTAACTGACATGGACTGGTCCATGATATCTTTAGACCAATAAATAAATCAGAAAATTACATTTGGTCTAGTTCATTTATCAAAATGGGTAATTTTTGTCTAAAAATAGTAATATTACTGGCAAAAGGTGCAGATCCTGATGAGATGGCTCATCAAGAGACGGCTCATCTGGATCTACACTTTTTGTAAGCCTATTTAGTGGTCTGTGGTGTTGAAAGGGTTAACACTCTTGTCAAATGTATGGAATCATTTTCCGCAGTGAATCCACACATCGTGTTACATCTTCCAGCAATTATTTGAAGCATACAAATTGAGAAGTTACGGTCTCGATAATAGAATTGCTGGAGAATGTGAACGCACCATCTCACGCTGCAAAAAATACAGTCCGCACACCAAGTGGCTTAACGTGCACAGTTGCACATTAACCCAAAGTTTCATATCAACACCATGGTGGTTTTCGGAGCTCCTTAAAATTCTTGTCAGCTGGGCTTGGGCCGCTCATAGGACATCTTAATAAAGTTGTCATTTTCAGGGTCACATTTATCCGCAGACTGAAAAAAACAAAAACAATTACAATTACAGACAGTTCTGTAGTCCAGTGGTAACACGCTGGACTGGTAAATCAGGTCCGCAGGTTCGATCCCCCGTCTGACCCTAATAAAATTACACGAGGCGATGTGTTCAAGCAAACAGGAGTGTACTAGTTTACCGAGTTCGAGGCAGCGAAGTTCGACTATATATTTAATATCTATATAGTTCTGCGCTGGGAATCTGTAGTCCAGTGGTTAACACACTGGACTGGTAATCACACTGGACTGATAATTCAGGGAGCGCAGGTTTGATCCCCCGTATGACCCTAATAAAATTAACAGTCTTTCAGATGGGACGTTAAACCGAGGTCTCGTGTCGGTGCTTTACACCGTGCACGTAAAAGAACCAGAGGTGACTCTGGAATGGGTATCTGTCTGTGTCATTGCATTATCCTCCAAAAATCTAAAATGACTAATCTGTTCAGGAGGCGTCGCTCATATGAGCAACCGGTAGCGAAAATACATAACAGCGCCAGAATATGAAACATCAAATAACTGACATGGACTGGAAAGCATCAATAAAAGTTTGGCTGTCCGATTAGCGCAGTGGTTAGCACGCTCGCTTCTCACCAATGCAACCCGGGTTCGATCCCTCTCATTGGCGCGGATGAAAGCGTAAATGTGGTCATTCGCATGGGAGGAAACCGGAGTACCCGGAGAAACCCCACCTGTCTGATCTGGCGACCACAGTACCATCTCACATACTTCCCGGGTCCGAGGATCGAACCCGGGTTGCATTGGTGAGAAGCGAGCTCGCTAACCACTGTGCTAATCGTACAGCCAAATTGAGGTAACAATAGCTCGTGTGAGATCAGGTGAACTAAAATAATTTACGGTAATAAATAAATTTTTACCACAAATTTTGATGATCTCTCGGTGAAATAAATTCTAATCTTACACAAATATCATCTACTTCCTGTACAGGTTCAAATATCATCTACTTCCTGTACAGGTTTACTTACTGTGCAACCGGCTTCTCTGGCTATACCTTGAACCTTTTCTGCAAACAGCTTCACCTGTTCCTGTTTCAACTCCAGCATGTATCTGTACCATACAACAAACAAAGAGAATTATGCTGCTGTAGTCTCTCAGATTAACTCAATTACTACAAATACGGTAACTGGAAAATATCCACAGTTAAAACATATGTACAGTCTACATCCGTCATGTCGAATCCCGTCGGATCGAACAAAATACGTCGACATAATCGAAATTTAAATATGTTTCAATTAATGTTATTTAAGATGCAACTTTATTAATGAAATACTTTAGAAAGCTGTTGCAGACAGAAGGTGTGTATATGTGACGCGATTTATCAAAAGGGTCCCTGGGTGAAATTTTCGAAAATGTTTTTTTTCCACAATTATGTTATTCAGTCATTTCCTTAAGCGATTTTCAACATTTAAGGTAATTCTGTTTAGATTTGTTCTAAATATGAATTTTAAAGTTACATGTATAGCGCGAACGTTGCCGTTTTCACTTTCGTCAGGTGTAACATCATGTCAAGCGTAATGTCATTTATAAAATCCATTGTCAATTCTTTCAGTCCCACGCGACCGTTCGTCCATATGGTTCGCAGGAGGCGAGGTTAACTAAGTTTAAACATCATCATTATCTCCCACGCGACTACGGATTTACACCTTCAGTTAACAGCGCGATTGCTTGACGTAACATTAGATGTCATTTCTCGACGTAACGTCATCCACCCAGTGGGTTTCTTTTGGTAAATCGCGTCACATATATTTCTATCATACCTTGCAGACTCTATTATAACTGTTGCTCGGTCGTCAAACATCGGGTTTACTTCTGGCTTCAATAAATGCACCATACTGTAAGGACAAAACTTGTGATCTGAGATAGGAACCAGAAAAACATGTTCTTCTATTTAACAAAATGTATATATTCGCAAAAAGGAAATAAAATGCATTTGTTCACGTATAAATGCATTGCTACTACAAATTCTTCTGAATACATTCGAACACTAACATTGAATCAATAAACAGTGTTTTTGTGGTATACAAACTTTCAAAAGTGAAAGTTAGATTTTATATAACGGGCATCCATGCTCCTGAATTGACGTTTGTTTGTCATTGGAGTCAATACTAAACACGCGATACTTTCACTTAGAGATAATTTAACTAAGATTAGGCACAAATGTGAGATATCACGGTAAATATGTTCCATATATTTCATTATTCAGGATAAACGTTTTGTATTACGCATGAATGTCGACCCTATTTACATTATTTTATTATGTCAACAAACCGCGTATACGACGTTTGTTTATTTGTTGAAATACGCAGTTTTTGAGGCAAATATTTGGAAAAAATATTACCATATAATAGCAAATTACATTCTGCAGACATTTTCACATTTTCACTGATGTAGTGTCACTTTAAATTACTGTCTTATAAATTTTAATTTATTAGTCGAGTTGGAGAAAATATACGAGGTGAGGCCGAGCCTTGTATTTTTTCGGAGACAAGCCTAATAATTTAAAATTTATAAGACAGTAACCTAATATTCTATTTATCCTATCTTCTGATAAAAAACGAAGATTGCCAAATATTCATGACCTGAAGTGTATCATGCCATCTGTGAACATATGACGTCATAAACACAGCGTTATGACGTCATAAAGATTTATTACGCCGTTTTTGACAATTATCAGGCATGAAAGTATGATAAATCTACGAATATCGAAAAACTCGATGATCTTAGGTTTAACGTCACACTGATGGCATAGGTCACATGGCAATGTGTCAATATACGCTTAATTAGTGGAGGACGACGAAGCATTTAGTTTATACATATTTATTTTAATTCGATTGCGAAACAAGTTCTTACAACTTATATTAATCACTCTCGAGACCTCATTCCTGATGGAATCCATCGCAGCGAGGTAGAGAGAAGAGGCAATGTGGAATTTAAATGCCTTGCCTAAGGGCACAATCATAACGGCTCCAGCGGGGCTCGAACTCGGGGCCTTTCGCACCTGAAGCGAACGGGCTACCACTGCGCTATCATGGCTTCCACAAGTATTTCAAAGCACTCATGTGCATAAATGCTTTATTCTATAAAATCAGCATGTGTATGTACCTACCTATTTGAGAAGTAAGCATTCTATATGATCAGCATGTGTACGGTATGTATGTACCTATTTGAGAAGTAAGCATTCTATATGATCAGCATGTGTACGGTATGTATGTACCTATTTGAGAAGTAAGCATTCTATATGATCAGCATGTGTACGGTATGTATGTACCTATTTGAGAAGTAAGCATTCTATATGATCAGCATGTGTACAGTATGTATGTACCTATTTGAGAAGTAAGCATTCTATATGATCAGCATGTGTACGGTATGTATGTACCTATTTGAGAAGTAAGCATTCTATATGATCAGCATGTGTACGGTACATATGTACCTATTTGAGAAGTAAGCATTCTATATGATCAGCATGTGTACGGTATGTATGTACCTATTTGAGAAGTAAGCATTCTATATGATCAGCATGTGTACGGTATGTATGTACCTATTTGAGAAGTAAGCATTCTATATGATCAGCATGTGTACGGTATGTATGTACCTATTTGAGAAGTAAGCATTCGATATGATCAGCATGTGTACGGTATGTATGTACCTATTTGAGAAGTAAGCATTCTATATGATCAGCATGTGTACAGTATGTATGTACCTATTTGAGAAGTAAGCATTCTATATGATCAGCATGTGTACGGTATGTATGTACCTATTTGAGAAGTAAGCATTCTATATGATCAGCATGTGTACGGTATGTATGTACCTATTTGAGAAGTAAGCATTCTATATGATCAGCATGTGTACAGTATGTATGTACCTATTTGAGAAGTAAGCAATTTGGAAGAGCCGTTTATATTTGCTCTTCTTGCCAAGGTCATTCAAGGACCCTACTGGTAGGAATGTAATCTGTACATCTTCTAGAGGTAGTGGCACTGAAATACATAATACTCATGTGTTAGGGGAAATGGCACTGAAATATATAAATAATTCTCATTTGTTAGGGGAAATGGCACTGAAATATATAATGCACATTTGTTAGAGGAAATGGCACTGAAATATATAAATAATTCTCATTTGTTAGGGGAAATGGCACTGAAATATATAATGCTCATTTGTTAGAGGAAATGGCACTGAAATATATAAATAATTCTCATTTGTTAGGGGAAATGGCACTGAAATATATAATGCTCATTTGTTAGAGGAAATGGCACTGAAATATATAAATAATTCTCATTTGTTAGGGGAAATGGCACTGAAATATATAATGCTCATTTGTTAGAGGAAATGGCACTGAAATATATAAATAATTCTCATTTGTTAGGGGAAATGGCACTGAAATATATAATGCTCATTTGTTAGAGGAAATGGCACTGAAATATATAAATAATTCTCATTTGTTAGGGGAAATGGCACTGAAATATATAATGCTCATTTGTTAGAGGAAATGGCACTGAAATATATAAATAATTCTCATTTGTTAGGGGAAATGGCACTGAAATATATAATGCTCATTTGTTAGGGGAAATGGCACTGAAATATATAAATAATTCTCATTTGTTAGGGGAAATGGCACTGAAATATATAAATAATTCTCATTTGTTAGAGGAAATGGCACTGAAATATATAAATAATTCTCATTTGTTAGGGGAAATGGCACTGAAATATATAAATAATTCTCATTTGTTAGGGGAAATGGCACTGAAATATATCAATAATTCTCATTTGTAAGTTCAAATTACAGTACGTCAAGTATTGAAACGATAACGTTAAACTGTTAAACTGTAGTCATAGATAATGGGATCAGAATTTTGAATTCAAAGTAACTTGTTTCTATCTTACCGTAATCTTCAGTCAATGTTTCATGTGAGTCTTCTGATTCACAGCCATTCGATTCCTCATTAAACGTATCAATGAGCTCTTTCTTCTTCTGGTCTTCACTCATCTTCTCTGTTTCTGTTTCATCTTCCTCAGAGATCTCTAGAATTATACTTACCATATAAATTATAGCACTAGTTTATCGTTAACCCATTTCATTCTGGATACATTTAAAGGCTTTTGCAAACATCATAGATCCAGATCAGCCGCAGCGTGACACTGCATGTTGATCAGGATCTATGTTGTTTGCTACATAGCCAAGTGTCTTAGCAAGATCATCTGAATAGCAAACAGCATAGAGCCAGATCAGACGGAACGTTCCGTGGTGGTTGATCTGGCTCTATGTTCTTTGCAAATACTGTTTTAACGGTATCCAGAATGAAGTGGGTTAATTACCATACATACTCCCCTATAACACGACTTTATTGCACAGATTATAGCTTCAATGTGTCTTATAAGTGAGTACTAAAAAAATTAAATTTCAAGTGATTAAACTAATGTTGCAAGAACTTGTTTTGCAATCAAGCTAAAATAAATAAATGTGTATAAACTAAATATTTCATTACTAAACCGATATTACTGGTACCCAAGTTTTGCAGTAAAGAAATCCATCCCTTTTTTTAATGTACTTGAACATTGTTGAAAAATACACAATCTTATTTTGACTACCGTAAACTCGCCTATAAGACGACTTTCTTACCACCAGATTGACTACCGTAAACTCGCCTATAAGACGACTTTCTTACCACCAGATTGACTACCATAAACTCGCCTATAAGACGACGTTCTTACCACCAGATTGACTACCATAAACTCGCCTATAAGACGACTTTCTTACCACCAGATTGACTACCGTAAACTCGCCTATAAGACTACTTTCTTACCACCAGATTGCTTTCATCTTGTGAGTGAGTGCTTAAAAAAAATTCAAATGTTTTAAAAAAAATTTAATAATGATGTCCATAATTATGTTTTAGAACCCTGACACTCAAAATGTCTTCAACTTGCACTGGCCAAACATGCAATTTATACTTGTGTCTGGTGTCCATTTGATCAAACCTGTCTTATATGCGAGTGCATGCAAAACCCACAGCTTTCAGGACCAAAGTAAGGGGTCGTCTTATAGGTGAGTATGAACAGTATATAAGGTACAGTGAAACCCATTAACCCAGAACCCCTCGAAGCTTTTTTTTTGGGTCCCACGTTCTTAACGTCTGTGTTCATTGTAAAATACCTCTGGAACATCTCCCCAGAAACTAGAACAGCTGCATATTTGGCACAATAACTCGATGAGTCTGGATTAAACGATGAGTAGATTGGCTACTCGTTTAGTAGGTACCTAGCAGGACTAGAGCTAGAGACCCCTAGTAGGTACCTAGCAGGACTAGAGCTAGAGACCCCTAGTAGGTACCTAGCAGGACTAGAGCTAGAGACCCCTAGTAGGTACCTAGTAGGACTAGAGCTAGAGACCCCTAGTAGGTACCTAGTAGGACTAGAGCTAGAGACCCCTAGTAGGTACCTAGTAGGACTAGAGCTAGAGACCCCTAGTAGGTACCTAGCAGGACTAGAGCTAGAGACCCCTAGTAGGTACCTAGTAGGACTAGAGCTAGAGACCCCTAGTAGGTACCTAGCAGGACTAGAGCTAGAGACACTCCTAGTAGGTACCTAGCAGGACTAGAGCTAGAGACACTCCTAGTAGGTACCTAGTAGGACTAGAGCTAGAGACACTCCTAGTAGGTACCTAGTAGGACTAGAGCTAGAGACACTCCTAGTAGGTACCTAGTAGGACTAGAGCTAGAGACACTCCTAGTAGGTACCTAGTAGGACTAGAGCTAGAGACACTCCTAGTAGGTACCTAGTAGGACTAGAGCTAGAGACACTCCTAGTAGGTACCTAGTAGGACTAGAGCTAGAGACACTCCTAGTAGGTACCTAGTAGGACTAGAGCTAGAGACACTCCTAGTAGGTACCTAGTAGGACTAGAGCTAGAGACACTCCTAGTAGGTACCTAGTAGGACTAGAGCTAGAGACACTCCTAGTAGGTACCTAGTAGGACTAGAGCTAGAGACACTCCTAGTAGGTACCTAGTAGGACTAGAGCTAGAGACACTCGTAGTAGGTACCTAGCAGGACTAGAGCTAGAGACACCTAGTAGGTACCTAGCAGGACTAGAGCTAGAGACCCCTAGTAGGTACCTAGTAGACTAGAGCTAGAGACCCCTAGTAGGTACCTAGTAGGACTAGAGCTAGAGACCCCTAGTAGGTACCTAGTAGGACTAGAGCTAGAGACCCCTATAGGTACCTAGTAGGACTAGAGCTAGAGACCCCTAGTAGGTACCTAGTAGGACTAGAGCTAGAGACCCCTAGTAGGTACCTAGCAGGACTAGAGCTAGAGACACCTAGTAGGTACCTAGCAGGACTAGAGCTAGAGACCCCTATAGGTACCTAGCAGGACTAGAGCTAGAGACACTACCTAGCAGGTACCTAGTAGGACTAGAGCTAGAGACACTACCTAGCAGGTACCTAGTAGGACTAGAGCTAGAGACACTACCTAGCAGGTACCTAGTAGGACTAGAGCTAGAGACACTACCTAGTAGGTACCTAGCAGGACTAGAGCTAGAGACACTACCTAGCAGGTACCTAGCAGGACTAGAGCTAGAGACACTACCTAGCAGGTACCTAGCAGGACTAGAGCTAGAGACACTACCTAGCAGGTACCTAGCAGGACTAGAGCTAGAGACACTACCTAGCAGGTCCTAGCAGGACTAGAGCTAGAGACACTACCTAGCAGGTACCTAGCGGACTAGAGCTAGAGACACTACCTAGCAGGTACCTAGCAGGACTAGAGCTAGAGACACTACCTAGCAGGTACCTAGCAGGACTAGAGCTAGAGACACTACCTAGCAGGTACCTAGCAGGACTAGAGCTAGAGACACTACCTAGCAGGTACCTAGCAGGACTAGAGCTAGAGACACTACCTAGCAGGTACCTAGCAGGACTAGAGCTAGAGACACTACCTAGTAGGTACCTAGCAGGACTAGAGCTAGAGACACTACCTAGCAGGTACCTAGCAGGACTAGAGCTAGAGACACTACCTAGTAGGTACCTAGCAGGACTAGAGCTAGAGACACCTGACCTAGTAGGTACCTAGCAGGACTAGAGCTAGAGACACTCCTAGTAGGTACCTAGCAGGACTAGAGCTAGAGACACTCGTAGTAGGTACCTAGCAGGACTAGAGCTAGAGACACTACCTAGTAGGTACCTAGCAGGACTAGAGCTAGAGACACTACGTAGCAGGTACCTAGCAGGACTAGAGCTAGAGACACTACGTAGTAGGTACCTAGCAGGACTAGAGCTAGAGACACTCGTAGCAGGTACCTAGCAGGACTAGAGCTAGAGACACTCGTAGCAGGTACCTAGCAGGACTAGAGCTAGAGACACTCGTAGTAGGTACCTAGCAGGACTAGAGCTAGAGACACTCGTAGTAGGTACCTAGCAGGACTAGAGCTAGAGACACTCGTTTAGTAGGTACCTAGCAGGACTAGAGCTAGAGACACTCGTAGTAGGTACCTAGCAGGACTAGAGCTAGAGACACTCGTAGTAGGTACCTAGCAGGACTAGAGCTAGAGACACTCGTAGTAGGTACCTAGCAGGACTAGAGCTAGAGACACTCGTTTAGTAGGTACCTAGCAGGACTAGAGCTAGAGACACTACCTAGTAGGTACCTAGCAGGACTAGAGCTAGAGACACTCGTTTAGTAGGTACCTAGCAGGACTAGAGCTAGAGACACTCGTAGTAGGTACCTAGCAGGACTAGAGCTAGAGACACTCGTTTAGTAGGTACCTAGCAGGACTAGAGCTAGAGACACTCGTTTAGTAGGTACCTAGCAGGACTAGAGCTAGAGACACTCGTTTAGTAGGTACCTAGCAGGACTAGAGCGAGACACTCGTTTAGTAGGTACCTAGCAGGACTAGAGCTAGAGACACTCGTTTAGTAGGTACCTAGCAGGACTAGAGCTAGAGACACTCGTTTAGTAGGTACCTAGCAGGACTAGAGCTAGAGACACTCGTTTAGTAGGTACCTAGCAGGACTAGAGCTAGAGACACTCGTTTAGTAGGTACCTAGCAGGACTAGAGCTAGAGACACTCGTTTAGTAGGTACCTAGCAGGACTAGAGCTAGAGACACTCGTTTAGTAGGTACCTAGCAGGACTAGAGCTAGAGACACTCGTTTAGTAGGTACCTAGCAGGACTAGAGCTAGAGACACTCGTTTAGTAGGTACCTAGCAGGACTAGAGCTAGAGACACTCGTTTAGTAGGTACCTAGCAGGACTAGAGCTAGAGACACTCGTTTAGTAGGTACCTAGCAGGACTAGAGCTAGAGACACTCGTTTAGTAGGTACCTAGCAGGACTAGAGCTAGAGACACTCGTTTAGTAGGTACCTAGCAGGACTAGAGCTAGAGACACTCGTTTAGTAGGTACCTAGCAGGACTAGAGCTAGAGACACTCGTTTAGTAGGTACCTAGCAGGACTAGAGCTAGAGACACTCGTTTAGTAGGTACCTAGCAGGACTAGAGCTAGACACTCGTTTAGTAGGTACCTAGCAGGACTAGAGCTAGAGACACTCGTTTAGTAGGTACCTAGCAGGACTAGAGCTAGAGACACTCGTTTAGTAGGTACCTAGCAGGACTAGAGCTAGAGACACTCGTTTAGTAGGTACCTAGCAGGACTAGAGCTAGAGACACTCGTTTAGTAGGTACCTAGCAGGACTAGAGCTAGAGACACTCGTTTAGTAGGTACCTAGCAGGACTAGAGCTAGAGACACTCGTTTAGTAGGTACCTAGCAGGACTAGAGCTAGAGACACTCGTTTAGTAGGTACCTAGCAGGACTAGAGCTAGAGACACTCGTTTAGTAGGTACCTAGCAGGACTAGAGCTAGAGACACTCGTTTAGTAGGTACCTAGCAGGACTAGAGCTAGAGACACTCGTTTAGTAGGTACCTAGCAGGACTAGAGCTAGAGACACTCGTTTAGTAGGTACCTAGCAGGACTAGAGCTAGAGACACTCGTTTAGTAGGTACCTAGCAGGACTAGAGCTAGAGACACTCGTTTAGTAGGTACCTAGCAGGACTAGAGCTAGAGACACTCGTTTAGTAGGTACCTAGCAGGACTAGAGCTAGAGACACTCGTTTAGTAGGTACCTAGCAGGACTAGAGCTAGAGACACTCGTTTAGTAGGTACCTAGCAGGACTAGAGCTAGAGACACTCGTTTAGTAGGTACCTAGCAGGACTAGAGCTAGAGACACTCGTTTAGTAGGTACCTAGCAGGACTAGAGCTAGAGACACTCGTTTAGTAGGTACCTAGCAGGACTAGAGCTAGAGACACTCGTTTAGTAGGTACCTAGCAGGACTAGAGCTAGAGACACTCGTTTAGTAGGTACCTAGCAGGACTAGAGCTAGAGACACTCGTTTAGTAGGTA